>CM060834.1:17527500-18127500 GCA_030762175.1 Metallyticus violacea
CTTCTTAAAACCTGAATGGACATTCAAAACAGTGGGGGAACAAATCCTCCAATGCAGTACAAAAAATTATTGAAAAAATTTTGGAAGGAAAAGCAATCAATTTAATATACAAAAACAAAGACCCCAAAACTTTCATTTACTATACTGAGGACTCAAAAAATTCTGATAAGCCTCTTTAGATATTGCAAATCACACCACTAGAAGAATATTGGAAGACATAGGTAGTGGCCATAGAGTCATCATAACTGAAATCATCCAACCACAAATGAGGCATATAAAAGCTAGTCAAATGAAGAGATAGAACTTCCAAAAAGCAGACTGGATATGTTATCAGAAGCTTACTGACAAAAAATTTGAAGATATTGACATGGAGAAAAATCCACTGAAGCTAATCAACGAAGTTAACAAAAAATGGATTAATGCTGCAAAAATACCAATACCCAGAGGTAAGGGTATCAAGTACAAATCTTTTTGGAATTAGAGATTATCAGCAATAAAAAAAACAGAGATAACACCAGAATTATAGCAGAAGCAGCAAAAGACCCTAGAAAGAAAACTACATTTCTAAACAGATATAAAAAATGTTATGAAGGCATATTTAATGAATTCCTTGTTTTATAGAATTTAATGAATTCTATAGTCCCCTTGACTATAGAAGTAATAGTTCTAAGGTATATAATTTTATTAATACATTAAACAAGAAACAAAACAAGAATCTCTTATTATTAACAACAAAGTTCTCGTTCATGATAAAGACATAGGCAACAGATTTGCCATTCATTACAAAATTGCACATAAACTGAATAGAGACAGCGGGAAATTAAATGAAATATTAAAAAGGCATAAGCCTGAGGTGTTTACAGGCCAACAACATATATTTTATGACAAATTCAAGAACTCAACCAAGCAATATTATCTCTGAAGAACAAAAAGAGCCCTGGACCAGAAAAAAATTCATATTGAATACATCAAGAATTTAGGGTGCAGAGCCAAGAAGGTACAGTTAAACATATTCAACAAGATTTGAAACAGTAAAGATAGCATTCCTGTTATATAGAAAAAAGCCATAATCATTCAATTAAGAAGAAAGACAAACCAGCAGGTGAGTTAGACAGTTATAGGCCTATATCTTTCACCTCAGTATTTGATAAATCAAAGGAGAAAATGGTCACGAAATGTTTAACTTACTATCTCAAAATCTCCTTTCAGACCATCAAGCAGGTTTCAGAAAGCACTATTCATCGATCACTGAAGTTCTATATTTAACACAGGATTATAAATGCCTTCAACAAAAAATAAACAGTGCTTATTCTGTCTGACAAAATATGGAGAGAGAAACTTATTTATAAGATGAGTAATGTTGGGATAAGAGGAAACATGTCGAGATTTTTCATGGATCTACTGTCAGAAAGGTACATAGATGTAAAATGGAATAATGTCCTCTCTAAAGGCATACGACTAAAGCAGCCTTCGTCATGGTGCTGTATCCAGTCCAATTCTTTTTAATATTTTCATAGATGACATGAATAAAATATTAGCTGATTTTCCAAAGGCAAATATGGGATTGTTTTCAAATGATATTGCCATATGGATTAACCAAAAAAAAAAAAAAAAATTGTCCTGGTGATGTAGTGGTTACCATACTTGCCTCCTAAATCCAAGATTGCGGGTTAGATCCCGGCCAGGACCAATGGATTTTTGGCTTCCTTTGGAAGGGAAGCAAAGCCATGGGTCCCATGTCATACATTTACAGAACAATAAAGAACCTCAAGCCTGAAAAAGAGGCCTCTGAGCAAAATTTGTCGGCCGTTTCACACCCTGATTTAAATGGGATGCTGATGACCTGAGATGTTAAAGAGCTTCCGTAAATAAATCTAATCAAAAAAAAATAATAAATAATAGATAAAAAAAATAGACAGAATAAACAACATTACAAAAAACTAGGAAATGAAATGCAGAAATTTATCACTAGCATGGAAACTTGGAATAACACTTGATAAAAAAACTTTCCTTCTCTGAATAGATCGACAATATAACTAAGAAGGTGAATAAAAAGAACAACATATTAAGAAGACTAGTAAGCGTCAAATGGGGAGAATCCTTAATGAAACATATGAAAGATACATAAAATCCAATTTGCTCTATGGAAATGAGATAATATCCACAATAAAGTACTTAAAACTAAATTGGATACAATACAATCTAAGTCCTTAAAAATAATAACAGGAGCTGTAAAAACAATACCAATTACTGTAATGCAGAGCATAAGTAACAACTTTTATGTAAGTAAATGCAGTGTAAAAAAAATGAATACCTTTAGACATATCAAAAGTGCTTAGTTAGATTACTAAATATGATTAAAAAGCAAAAAAGAGTATCAAAAGCTGGCATACTGTCATTATGTATACAGTTTATTTTTGTTTAGAAAAATAGAGTAATGATACCCCTAAAATTATGTCTACACTGCTCTTTAAAATAAAGCTTAAGTTTACTTACAGGTTTATCTTCAGTAATCCTGGGAGCAAGGATGCAGGTGCAGGGAAATGTCTCAGAGGTTGTTTGTGGCTTATCCTATTAAACAAAGTAACATACCAATTATATAATGTATATTCAATTCTCCCAAGACAATCCTCTCTAAAGTTATGAAAGTAATAATTTATTTTTTTTCCCAAATAATACTCATAGCACAATACAAGTTTTATTACATCTTACATTTATAATGCTAAGTATTAGCTCATAAACACATGACTTGTCAATATGTGAACATAATTTACAACATTATAGAAAAAAAAGGAGGTATAACAGATATATAAAAGTATATAGAAGACTAACACGTTTAATTGATATATACACAGGAAAGGATTGAATATGTTATGTTTAAATAATATATATATTATAATACAGACATTTAACACAGGATATTAAAAATGCCTTTAACAAAAAAGAAACGATGATTACTTTCTTTGTCGACTTCAACAAAGTATGAAGAAATCTATTTATAAGGTGAGTAGCAGATAAGAGAAAACATGTTTAGATGGTTCATAGATCTATTTTCACAAAGGTACATAGCTTTAAAATGGAATAATATTCTTTCTCAATCACATATGATTATTTCCACAATGTGCTGTGTCCAATTCCTTTTAACACTTTCATAGATGACATCAAAATATTAGCTGACTACCCAAATGTAAATATGGGATTGTTTGATACGGAAAAAAATAGAGAAATAAAATAATAATAATAATAATAATAATAATAATAATAATAATAAACAATACAAAACTAGCAAATGAAATACAGAAAATTATCAATAGTATGGAAACATGGGCATCCACCAACAATTGGAAATAACCACTAAAAAGATCATTTTCCAGCTTTTCAGTCTTCAACACAAATTAAAATCATTTATAACTACAAGAGAAAGAACATACTAAATATCCTAGCTAATAGTTGAAAATAACTTTCCTTTTGAACAGATCGACAATATAACTAAGAAAATGAATCCACCAACAATTGGAAATAACCACTAAAAAGATAATTTTCCAGTTTTTCAGTCTTAAACACAAATTAAAATCATTTATAACTACAAGAGAAAGAACATACTAAATATCTTGGAATGATAGTTGAAAATAACTTTCCTTCTGAACAGATCGACAATATAAGAAAATGAATAAGAAAAATGTATTAAGAAGACTAGCAGTTATAAAATGGGGAGGATCTATAGGACTCCTTAATTACACATACAAAAGCTTCATTAAGAACAATTCTCTCTATAGAAGTGGGCACAATGGTCTCCAAGAACTTATCTGAAGTATTAAGATTGACAGCACCAAGTTCATTAAACAACTATTATCTGACTGACACATGGTGTACAACATATAGAGATGCACCATTTAAAAATGGAGAAGCAGGTTTTGGAATATACTGTGAAGAATTCTCTCAATATACACATTTGGGACAGTATGCTAACAATTTTGATGGCAAAATAATGGCTATTAAAGCAGCTTTAGAAAATCTACTGCATAGACCTTAGATAAATAAAATAATTGTTACCTTAAGTGACTCTAAAAAGTATAATGAATTACAGTTACCAACTAACATACACTATAAATGAAATAAGAAAACTATATCATACAATCCACGTCAGAAATACAGAAATAGTTTTACAATGGATCCCAAGCCATTTAGGATTAAAAGGAAAAGAGATTACTGATACTTTAACAAAAAAGAAGCTATCATAAAATTAAAACCATCTTTTGAACTAGAACTTCCTTCTAAACTGAAACTTAAAAAATTAATAACTGAACAAGAAAAACAAAATATCCAACTAAAACTTAAGCCATATGCAAATCTTATCTTTTATTAAAACCAAGAAAAATTGGAGTTGCCCAATTCTGCTTAATTGTTGGGCATGATTATCTGTCAGAACATCTCTCCAAAATGAAATAAATCAAGGACTGCTACTGCCCATTGTGTAAGGACATGAATAAAATCCTAAACAAAGAGCATTTACTGAAATGCACCCAATGATAGCAACATACAAATGAAAAATAATTTGGAAGCTCTTTATTGGGAAGCTAGGGAAAAAAATTATAAATATTATAATCCCAAATAGCCACTAGACTAACTAGCCATATTTTTCATTGATCTTTTAAAATGGATATGATTTTTTATTTCCCTAACAGACTATGGCAAGTAATTAAATGCCCTTATTCTTATGTATTGGGGCTTTTCCCTAGAAAATGGTTAGCCTGTGTATTGGAAGTGTATTACTATTTTTACATCCTGTTTCATAATTGTGTTGATTTTCATGGTAGTTCAGATTTTTATGGATATATGAGTAAGTTGTACATAATATAAAGCAGACTGGGTTCACATGTTTAGTTTTTTTAATTTGGTCTACAGGAATCCCTAAATTCAGTATGGGTTATTATTCTAATTTTTTTGTTACTCTAAAGATTCTGTCACATTGTGGAGTATTGCCCCATACAATTATTCCACATGGTACAACTGAATGAAAGTAACTATTGTACATTATAATTCTTGTTTGTAAATTTTGTCTTTAGGATTTTTTGATTTAGCTTTTTTCCATTTGTTAATACACGCTTTATTTAAAGCTTTGGTTATGTCCACTAGACAAGTTATAAGGGCCAGTCATATTTAACTTATTTTCTATGTCATCTATATGGCTATTTCACTTAAGCTGTTCATCAATGAGTACTTTTAAAATGTTTGCATTATCTGGTCAATTAATAAGTTTTCATGGTCACATATTCCTCAGTTTTGAAATGTATAATGCTTGTTTTGTTTTTATTTAGTTTCAGACAATTGCACATTCAAATTTTTATGGCATTATGTAAATTAGTTTTTCGATATTTATGTCACGAAGGACAACTGTTGTTCATGTGCATACAGTATTAGATTCCTATAATATTTCCAATGTCATTGACTGGTCAGTAAAAACATACATTGTGCTTGATTGTTAGGTGTCTTATTAATGCAAGCATGAATCAAGGAATGAGCTTTGTCGATATTGTAGAAATAAAAATTCTCTGTAAACACAATGAAAACACCAACATGAATAACAAGTAATTGTACTTAATAATGTACTGTATTTCACTGTTTAAACATGTGTATGCTGTATTAGTTCTTGGTGTTAAACAGAATCCTAAAATAAGCTACTTAGGGGTTAATGTGCCATCCCTTAAAGAGCATCTTACCAAGGTTTTACTGTAGTTGAAAAGGAAAATAGAACAATTATAATATAAGTAAATGCACAAAATTAAATGGTTATACTTACTAAAAGTTAATTAGTTACATGACTGATGAGAAGGTAGTTGTAGAATCTAAAATGTCATATGGAGCTGAAGTATAGCCTTGGTGGATAAGCCAAAGATAGATTTAATCCACAGAAAGTTCTGTAATGAGATGTTGGGATTGCCAATAGCTTCACCAAAAGGTGTAGCTTTGGCTGAAATGGGTACAATTCAGAGAAAAGAAATGGTTATGAAGTATTGGTTTGGGAATTTGAGGTTAATAATAATATACTTTAAGAAGACTGTGATAGTCTTCTGGCAGAATGTCAGAAGGATGGGAGGTGTAGAAAAGCAGGAGATTTGGAGTAGTTTTCAGGATAAAAAATATCTGAAATTGTATAAGGTAATGAATTGATAATAAAGAACTAGGGTAGAGAGAAGTATGTAGATTATTGCAATAAATGAGAGAGAAAAGGCTTTGATTGAATGATATCAAATGCATTGTTTTGGAAAGACTATATGGGAGTAATGTGAAAGAATGTGGTATTGTGTGTAACTTTGTTTAATGGAATGTAAGGAAAGTGAAAGATGGAGAGGATATTTGGGAACAAAAATGGGATATGTAAAGAAGAATGTAGTATAACCCTATTTAGCATTTTACAGGGACCTGACATTTTTCATCTTAAATGGGGACTTACCTTAAATTGAGGTTTCAGGAAAATCCACACATCTTTGTCTAACGTAACAAAAATGATACCCAAATACATTTACATGACAACAATAACATACATATCTTACATATGTACTTTTTCTAGGTCATTAATACTGTAGTCTAAAATTACAATTTCCTAGCAATTACAAAGTTTAAAAATGTCATAAGCATTGACAAAATAAATATTTTCATATTGACATCCACAAAAGAAGTAACAATATACATATTTGCACAACTTTCCATGTGCTTCATTTTTCAGAATAATCAAAGGTGATAGTTTTCTGAATAAGGTGGTGTAATTTCTTTACCCCATCATCGTAATCAGCATTGCCATCATCATCTTCATCAATCTGCTTCATTTGAGAGAAAATTGTTCTTTTTGCCATCATAATAAACTACACTGAAGTAAACTCTGACTTAATATGCATGAACAAACTGAGGCCAAGTTGATAATTCATTCTATGAAACATCAGCAAACACCAACACTAACTGATGCTAATGTGCAAAGTCAGCACACCTGGAAACAAAGCACTGGTGTTGGTTTGAGCAGTGTAACATTGTCAGTCCTCAGCTTTGCTCACTCTACAATCTTTGCAACTTGAGAGCATTCATGTCTGCAATGGCTGCTTGATTGGATATATACATTTGACATCATTAAATGTGTGTTTTGTGCTATGCAAATTATGTTAAACCAAATAAAAGATTACATTGCTCTTATGGAATAATTCTCCGGACTCATAATTCCTTGCATTAAAAGCTGGTTTACACTAAATACAGGTAATGCAAAATCAGGGTTATACTGTGTGTAATAATACAAATGTTAGTAGAAAAATATTGTAGAAAGAAGTATAAGAATCAGAATGTGTTTAAGAAGAGTACAGGAAAATTAAGTAAAGGAGAATGAATGGGAAGAAAGTTTAAAATATGCAGTAAGGGTTATAAGGTGAGTGTAGACTTGGGGATCTTAATATACTGATAACATGGGAGTTTGAGTATTACTGACCCTGGGATAGAACCGTGATAGATTATTTAGGAACTAGATTAATGTACAAGATGGTTCAAATTCATATTTAGTTGAACATTAAAAGTTATTTTTCATCAGATATAGCACAGTCTTCTGGATATTCCAGCAAGAAATTGCTGATGAATGAAGACAAGGGTTGAGCAATAAGTATGTAAAATAGTTTATGATGTTCATTATGTGAAGAGGTTACTGATTAATGAATTCAAATTCAATACAAGAAAGATTAATCAATAAAGAGAGAGAATTATTTTTTTTCTTTACACTAGGTAGGGTCAAGGTCAATATGGTCTCTTTTGAAGTAATCCCACTTGGCTAAAGTGTCTGTCATGTAAGATATAATGGAAACTGTTTTTTGACATCTTCAGAACCACCTCTGCCTTTTTCACAATAGCCATGATGGACCAAAAATCTGGCTCTGCAGCTCATTTTTGAGATCAGGGAACACCAAAAAGTCACACAGAGATAAGTCTGCTTTGTATGGACTGTGGGGCACACATTCAATGTTTTTGAGTACCAACTTTTCAAACATAAGTACCTGCATTGTAATGAAGGTCCATCTAGATGGATGCAGCTCAGGGCATTTTCATTGGGTATATTTGGACAGGATAATCAAAGCAGTCTTGTAACATTCCCCATTAACTGTTGTTTGAAGGGGGACTTCATGTTGATAAACCACTCCATGAGAGTCTGAGAAAGAAATCACCATAATCTTTCCTGTCAACTGAACAACCACCTTGGCCCTCTTTGGTTTAGGTGAACCAGACACCTTCCAGATTGAACTTGCCTATTTGTTTTTGGGATTGTAACATTGAAGCCAAGGCTCATTACTGTAATGATGGAATTTAATTATGCCTCACCATGCTCCAGATGCTGAAGCTCCTGATATACATCCATCTTCTGTTCAGGCATCTGTAATCTTGACACCCACCCGGCACATATGCATCTCATGTTTAACACATTTATAATGGGAAATCTGTAACATGTCGGTCAGTCTAACCATTGTTATGTAATGCTCTTTCTCACAATAACGGCAGCTCTGTTAATCACTGTCTCATCATTGCAGCTGTTGCAGTACCTGGACCATTCTGCTTTGTTGCTGAAACATGCCTCTCCTTAAACTCTTTGAACTACAAAATTTGGTTGATTGTGGCAGAACATCATTACCACAAGCTTATTGTAACATCACGTCCACTTCCACAACATATTTTGCAGATGAAAGTAAAATTTCAGAGCGGCTTACTCTCATTATGAAGCAACTCCATTTTACACAGCCAATTGGCAAATTCTCATTCTCATATATTTGCTTCCAATTTTTCCCACCAATTGCACAAGATCTGTTCTTTTCATGAAAAACTGTTTCACCATCATATCTCTACTGTGTGATGAGAAAAAAATAATTCTCAGTCTTTATTGACTAGTCCCCATGTAAAAGTAAGAATGGGAAAGAAGGTAAAATTTACTGGGATGTAAGAAACTGAGACAGAGGGAATATAATGCAAGAGCCTTTATGGTAAGTTAAGATTAAGACTACATTAAGATTATTATATAATTGAGTCGAACTAACACTCTTTTGCTTTACTTACTTGTTTAAATACGTAGAACCAGTTTCACGAACACTTTGTTTGCATCGTCAGCCCTATTGTTGACTGGAGGATAAACTGTTATGCTGTGGGGATGTGCCATCTGCTCTGGTGGAGGTGTGATGAACTTGAAGTTTATGTTTTCATCACCGGAAGTGTCAAAGTTCATTACACTGTCTTTGTACTTTAAATGCAGATTTTCTTCCATGTTGCTAATTCTGTAGGTCCTTGTACTGATTTTAATAATTTTATTTTTTTTAATATGTTGTGGTTTTCTGTCCAGAAATGCAATGCCACTGCTTGTATTTTATGTTTCTGAAATGTTCTTTTAACCATATGCCTATGTTTCTCTTTGTTTTTCCAATGTAGATTTTTTCACTCTGCACAACTCACTTTATAAATATCTGCTTTTTTTTCTTGTAGAATACTGTCATTAACATTATCAATCAAGAGATTTAATGTTAAAAATCTGGTCAATAGAGGATAAGAGCATTTGAATCAGTATGATGCATTACAACAAGATGGCTGCTGTGATTTTAACATTAAAAGGGGATGCTTGAAGAAGAATGGTTTAATATCTTTTTTCCTGATGCTGGAAAACAAAACTATGTAGACAGAATTATAAGCATTTTAGAAATCCTGCCCCCTGCCTTTTTAGTAGTACAATATATCAAAGAACATCCCTGCCTTACTCTTCTGAGAGGGTGGAAAAAAATCTTAAGTACTTACTTTTGCAGCTGAATCGTCTTTCTCATGCTTTATCTCATGTTTGATGTTACTAGGATCAATTTCCAGCTTCACACACCTATTTGCACACTCCTCTGGTTCTTTCTTCACTGACATCCTGCATAAACATGCACACATCTTCAACTAAGTTAATACTAAAACAATTAAATAATTCACAATTCCAAATTTAAAAAAATTAAGTTTCTATGGTGAGCATCAGATTTTGCAAAATTCTCAGCATTTTGGCTTACTAGCCATTAAACACCATCCCCCCCCCCCTGCCTATACAATAGTCACTATTTAATTTTGGGGATTTTAAGAAACTAGAGAGATATAAGTCCCCTGTTGCCGGGCACTGAAAAGAGTATGCCTTGAATGGTAACCATAGCACAAATTAGCTTGCAAATCCAGAAAAATGTTCATTGTGATTCTGCACTTGCTGTTTGATGATATGAGACAGAGGTAACTAGAGAGCATTTTCATGCAATGCTTTTTTATTGTGAATGAATATTTATGAGCATTTATTATTATTTCTACAAATTACAATTATAGTTTTAAAATATTTCCTTGATCCTTGAGTGCTTGTTAATTCGGGATCCTATACAACTAACACTCCGGTAATTGTGTACATGGATCCTACATTATTCTAACTATACATATTATCAAGTGAACTTTACAAATACTCCCCTAAAAATGATCATCTTCCCTCATTGCTACTTTATTATTTTCTTCCTTTGCCTTGATCACTTTCCTCCATCACTTTTCTCTTATTTTTCCTACATAATTTCCAAACAGTTTTTACTGTTATTAAGTGCAGCCTTAGCCAACAAGGATGCCTGGAAAAGTTACAGAGAGCTTTCCCAGATTCTGCTCCTTCATGTACAAAATACTATAACTTTTCTGAGTTTAGACAAGGAAGAACAGACTTAGAAGAAAAGCAGCATAGGAGGTATTCAACAACAGTAATCACAGTTGGAAACATCACATAGGTAGAAGCTATAAATAATTTACAAGTGACTTGCAAGAGAAATAGAAGAGTCTCTCTAAATGTACATTCTCCACAGTTGTCAGAAATCCTGCACAAGTATCAAGTGAGGAAGTTTTGTAGTCATCAGGTACCCCACAACCTCAAAAGGAGTATGCATTGAACGGTGCCAGGAAATGATTAGTCATTTTGACAATGTCATCTCCACATATCCACAATATCTTCACCAATGACAAAAGCTGGGTTTACCAATAAAGCTCAGAATACAGGGAGTTGGCAATCTGCATCTTCCCAAATAATGACTCCCCCATAAAGATTAAGTGATGCTGAAGTGTAGGTCTGAAGATAATTGCCAACTTCTTATCATCAAATGACATATTATAACTATTCCACTCCAGAACAAAAAATATGCCAATTGGTACACCACAGTTTGAGAATCTTCAGAAGATTAACAGAACGCAGGTCAAAATCTGGGTTAAAAGGACTACTGCCTCACCATGACAATGCATCTACACACACAACTTGAAAACAACGAGAATTCTACAAGAATCAGGAGTGACACTGGTGAACTACCCACCATTAATTTCAGATCTGGCTCCCTCTGACTTTTTCCTCTTTCCAACTATCACAGAAAAATCAAGGGACCATCAGTATGGGAGTATGAAAGAAGTTACATCCTTAAAAGTGGAGAGGGTATCTTCTCTAAAGAAGTATGACATGGTTGCTTCCATGATTGGTTCCAGAAGCAATTTTGTGCCAAAAGTGGGATAGACTTAACTTCCATAAGAAATTGGCAGAACTGATGAATTGTGGTCTTCTACTTAGAAGAATCCCAAAAAGTAAATATTGCCCTCAAGAACTAATAACTTCCCATAGTTAAAACTGATAGTATAGTAATAGCTAGAACAATACAAAATATATATAAACAATGTAATACAGCTTTTTTCACACTAACTCCATTCACTTACACAAAAATCTGCTATATTGCGTTTGCTGTAACTGAAGTTTAAATTGTATGTGTTGAGTTTGTTTGTTTATGTTTCCGCCATTTTCTGTTAACCACGTGGTTGAATTGCTTCTAAAGACTTGTATGTCTATGTAAAGTGAGTGTGAAAAAAACTGTATTACATTGTTTATATATATACCATTCCATTGTCAACAGCTTCGTAAGTACTTTTAATTGAGAATACAAAATATATTTTTTCAAAATGTGAGGCTGGTGTTTCTATGCTTTTATCTTTCTAAAAAGTTAGTAGATTATGCAGTACATACAATTTAAAATTATTTTCAGAATTTCTTAAATTTCATGATTCAAGTTGTTCACACATCACCCTTCCAGCAATGAATACTGCTATAAAAGTTGCAGAGTGATCTTATTGTTCACTCGCCATGAAAACTTCCCTTATGGAAGAAGGTTTACCATGATGGAGTACAGGGGAACTAGATTACTTGTACAAGACACTGTACTTCCTATTACTGAGACGATGAAAGGTATGTATCTACTAGCTATGTTAATAATATAGCATTATTAAGATGGTGTTCATGTAGAGCAGTATATTACACATACTTAAGATACTTTTGTCAATAATGTACAGTGGTAAGAAAAGAAAAGATATTCATTCCTGTCCCTCTTTTTACATCTTGGGAATTGGTAAGGCCATCTGCTCCTTTATTTGCCTTGGTTAGCCTCACCCTACTACTCACATGACTGCAGATTGGTCTATGGCTAAAGAGGGAGATAATGCACCCAAGTTCGCAGTACTGGCAGAAGGGAAGATATGCATGGAGAAGATCCGAGACCTTGATATTTTGAGTGAAAATATTATGCAACCTTTCATCTTCATAAAAATGTATGCCTTGACTTGAAACTACGTGACAAACATAATTTTAGACATTTCTTCAACTACTTCTACTTCCTAAGACTACAACAATACATTACAAGAAACTGGAGCATGTGATAAAGTTTGAAGCTCACAGTTTGTTTTTAAATTGCCATTTTCCTACTTATGAGTAACAACATTACTTCATGCAAAGCTTTTCATCTGCCGCTAGATGGTACTATAGTAGTTGAAACAATTTTGCCAATATTATAAAGTACAGTATGCTATATAAACAATGTATACAGTTTTTTTCACACTAACTCCATTCACTTACACAAAACCTGGACATATGTTTCAGGAGTGATCCCTCCCATCTTCAGCCTGTAGATAAACTATTGTTATATGTGGGGTTGGGTCTCTTGATGTTCTTGTGGTGGCATCTGTAGGTTCTATTAGGAATATGCTGAGTTCATCCATTGGAGGGAAATCGAAATTCTCAAATTATCCTTATTTTTTGTAATGAAAATGTTTTCCCAAGTGGAAAGTTCTATTGCGTTATGAAGTTGTTTAAGTAGTTTTATCTCTGGTTTAATTTCATGATTTTTATTCCAAAAGTGCGCTGCTATTACTGATTTATCAATTTGTTTTAAGGGAATATTTCTGAAGTGTTCTTTTTTCCAGATTCCCAAATTCCTCTTCGTTTTTCCAATGTATTTTTTATCGCACTCTGCACATTCTATTTCGTAAATACCTGACTTTTGTTCTGTTGCCATGTAGTCCTTTACTCTGCAAACTAATAAGTTCTTTATATTAAAATTGTTCTTTGGGGCTAACATAATTCCTTGTTCTTTGAATATCTTTTTGAACTTATTGTGGTAACTTATTGGTAAATTTAACCCCATTCCACATAAATATGCAGTATTTTATAGTTTGGCACACAGATTAGTTAACATTCCACTCACAGAAACAGAGTACAAATTGGAATACCAACAAATCATAAAGATAGCAGAAACTAATGGATACAACAAAGACACAGTAATAAAAATCATCAATAAAACCAAAAAACAAAAAACAATAAGAGATGTTACCACACTTAAAAGTGCAAAAGAAAGGTACAAATTCAAAAGTTTCACATACCACCCAATTTACCACAATAAGTTCAAAAAGATATTCAAAGAACAAGGAAGTATGTTAGCCCCAAAGAACAATTTTAATATAAAGAACTTATTAGTTTGCAGAGTAAAGGACTACATGGCAACAGAACAAAAGTCAGGTATTTACGAAATAGAATGTGCAGAGTACGATAAAAAATACATTGGAAAAACGAAGAGGAATTTGGGAATCCGGAAAAAAGAACACTTCAGAAATATTCCCTTAAAACAAATTGATAAATCAGCAATAGCAGCGCACTTTTGGAATAAAAATCATGAAATTAAACCAGAGATAAAACTACTTAAACAACTTCATAACGCAATAGAACTTTCCACTTGGGAAAACATTTTCATTACAAAAAATAAGGATAATTTGAGAATTTCGATTTCCCTCCAATGGATGAACTCAGCAAATTCCTAATAGAACCTACAGATGCCGCCACAAGAACATCAAGAGACCCAACCGCCACATATAACAATAGTTTATCTACAGGCTGAAGATGGGAGGGATCATTCCCAAAACATATGTCCAGATTTTTGTGTAAGTGAATGCAGTTAGTGTGAAAAAAACTGTATACATTGTTTATATATATACCACTCCTTTGTCAACAGCTTCATAAGTACATTTAATTAATACAGTATGCTAATTTACCTGCAGTATAGAAGGTTCAGTATGCAGTAATGTTACAGGAGATAAAACTATCATGAAATCTGCTACTGCAACTCATTCACTTAAACCTAATCTAGATTACATGTTTAAGATTGTAGGAATTGCACTCTTAGGTTAGGGTATTAGAAGTTCTTTGCAATAACAAATATTTGGTTGGGTTAGATGTTTGCTTAAGTTTAGGGTGATAAAATTAGTTATAAGATTCACATGGCAGCAAATTCAGGGAATAGCAGCACAATTTGAGCAACAATTAAGAGAACTTGCAAGAAAGAAGTTTTTCGGAATAAAACCTCACCAACTCAAAGGAGTAATATTTTAAGGAATTGTTAGGTAGTATTTAAACATGAAACAAAATAGTGTGCTGGAAAGAATGTGGGTTTACATAGAACAGCTAGACAGAGACATAGAAAAGACAGAGGTGGAACAAATGAGGAAGCTGAAAGCATATAAGGAATTCCAAATGAATTTTGGAAAGTACAGTATCAAGAGGATAACAGAAGTAAATATTAGTCAGGCTAATCAATATGCTATTTCAGGGGGGAAAGATTCGTGAAAACTGGAGGAATAATTGTACCCATATTTAAAGGCAAAGGAGATTTAACAACCCAATGAATTATAGGGGGATTAGTTTACTATCAGTGCTTGGAAAAGTTTTTGCAGGAGTACTGATAGATAGGTTACATAAATGGGCAGAGATGGAAACTAGTTGTTGGAATTTCAAACAGGATTCTGGAAAGGCAAGAATGCAGTTGATAACCTTTTTATAATAAGAACATTAGTGGATAAATATTTGAGCAATAAAAGAGGTGGACTATATATTTTCTTTGCTGATCTAGAGAAAGCTTTCAATACAATTAACAGGGAGCAATGGTGGACTAAATTACTTGAGAAAGGAGTGAGAAATACGCTTATAGGAGTAATTCAGAGAATGTACAAAGAAAATGAGTTTTGCATCATACCTGATTGGAACAGGGTATTTAGTACCCAGAACTTGGATGGGAAGTAGAAGAAGTAGAAGTAGAAGTATCATTGAACAGAATAGGGTGAAGAATGGGTATCTAATCAATGGGGTTATGACAAGGGTGCAAATTAAACCCTATTCTATTTAATTTATTCATTGATATTGTTATATAAACTGAAAAAGAAAACATAACAATGTACTGCAATAAATAAGGAATATTTCAGGTCTTCTGTTTGCAAATGATCCAGTAGCAGGAGCAATATCAATTGGAGGACTATCATGTGCCATTAAAGTAATAAGTAGATACTGAAAGGAATGGGGTTTACAAGTTAATAAGAATAAATCTAAAATTATGGTTTTTAAAAAATGAAATTTTTAAGTTAAGGACACACAAATGAAAGTAAATTGAGATAGTCAATAAATTTGTCTGTTTGGAGGTGAGGTTAACTGATAATAGAAGATGCTGAGATCAAATGAAAAATGTATCAGCTAAAGAGAGATTGGCTATAAGAGGTATCAGAGCATGTTTTAGCAAAATACCAGATATGAAAGTGATGTACTTAGAAAGAGTATACATTGCAGTTGAAGTAAATATGATGCATGAAGTGGAAGCGTGGGGGGTTGTAGGATGGATGGACAAGATTCATAGGGAATTCTGCAAATTAATATTGGGTTTGCCAAGAGCTCCACCAAATGCAGTAGCATTACTTTAACTTGGGAGAAAAAGGAATGAAGGAAAGTAATTGAAAGGGGATTAAAATATTTATACAGAGTGAAAATATTGGACAATGGAAACATTATTAAGGAATGTTTATTAATTTAAGAAATGGGTGGCTGAAAATTCAGTTGGTATGAAAGAATGGTAAAATTTTAAAATAAATTGGCATGGGAAATGTTTGGAATGGGAACATAGGCATGAAAAGGGTTTCTGGAGAGAAATGAATATACATTTTTGAGGATATTGAGAAATAAGATTTTTTTAGTAGCTTAAGAGATAAACATTTGCTGAAACTATATAGAAATTTAAAACAGATTCGGGCAGAGAGAGAGAGACGTGGAGTTATGTGATAAAACAGGGACGGAAGGATATGCTTGGGCAAAAACAGATGTGTTAAAATTAAGGGAGCTAAGAGGGGATTATGACATGAATCTTATCCCTGTGTGGGGAAAAATGAGGAAGTTCTGCATTGTGTTTTTAAGTGCTAGAAAATAGAGGTGTGGAGGGGTGAATTGAGATTTGATAAATGGGATAATTTAGGGAAAGAGGAATTAGTAAATAGAATGTTTAATAACAAGAGAAGAGAATTTATAATAGCTTACAGAAAATACTTAAGAAAGGTGTGCGAGAAATGCTGTAGAATTGTCAGATTTAAGTTTATAGTGAGTCAATAAAAGCACATAGAAGAAATAATTTTGATTGGCTGACCACCTCACAAAGTAGTGCCATTAATTAAGAAAATATGCTGAATTATTTATATACTTTTCTTTTTATTATTTATAGCATTAAGAAAATATTTTATACATATAAAAGAGTTTGCCTTCAGTTTCTTCCAATCTCAAATGCTTATATGCATAATAAATGATGAAATCTTAAAAATAATGGTAAGGTTTATTAACATTTCTATGTGACAGTAACATTGACAGCCAATAGCAACAAACCACAGTGGCAAAGAGAGAACTGTAGAATAATACTTTACTATAAAGTTATAATGGATAGATTATAGTAGCTCTACAATGAATATAGTGCTCTAGGAAAACACTAAAAACAATGAAATTACTTTGTCTTTGCTATGTCCCATATAGACAGTTATTCATAGGTAATGCATAATTTATTTACAGATAGATTAAATATTTTACAAAAAAAATGCAGATATGTCAAATCTTATGTCTTAAAAGGATTTGTTTTATAAGTGTATAACCTTTCTGCAGTCATTCATTGTTGGATTGAATAAAATTTTATATTAGAACCTATGATTTTTCTCACTTTTTTTGATTAAGCATCTTTATTTGTCTTATACAGAAATGTATGTCACTATAACAGCAACTTTGTAATATTAACATATGCATTTTTATAAATTTGTTATTCCTTGAGTTTGGAAATTATTATGCTTCTGTAGCTTACAATAGTTCATGCAACAATGACTATAGAAAGGATTCACATTTATAAAATCCTTTTAAGAAATAACATTTGACTTGTCTTTAAATTTTTTCTAAAATTTCCACCTACCTGTAAAATAAATTACACATTTTTGAAAAAACCCTGTATATGTTTCTGCTTATTATAAAAGTGCCTTTTTAAGGTAATGTCACAATATTTTATTTGCTGTTCAATATGTGATATGTTGGTTCAAGATTTACCAAATTTTCTATTGGTAACAATTTAGGTTGTTTCAAACCTACTGTTCCAGTTCAGTAGGTCTCTGTGACTGCTACGCGAACAATTGAAATGTGTCATTGTAAAATTTAATGAAAGTGTAAAATAAAACTATAAAATTAGTGAAGTCACAACACTTGAAGAACAAAAGACTATGATGAATAGATCATGAACTGACACAAATCAAAATAAGACACTTTCTAATATCATTGGTGGGAATGGATATTACTTTATTCTGTGTCAATACAAGGCATACCATCCATCAGTTTCGGCTTGAGGTTGTGAACAGTGAGCAAATTTGCAAAAGATAGCTTATAACTAAAAGCAAATAACGAGGAAAAACAGTAGGTGAATTTTGTAAAGATCAAGCACAGTGAACCACACTTTCTTGCACATCTTATGAACATTTCAATTATTTATTATAGGGTAATCTTCAGAAATCCAATTTCTATAGTTTCTTATTCCCAAATATAAGAAAAAGTGTTTTTCAATTCAAAGGATGTACAACTAACTCATATTATTAAATTTTACAACCTCCAGACTGTTATGCTATTGTCTTAAATTTGCTTCAAAATAAATACTTTTGCTGACAACTGTGGTATGCACTCAATGAGATGCTGAATGATAAGTTCCTATTACTCACATAACAGTAACAGGTGAGATGACATTGATTCCCAGTGATTTTTATGACTGAAGAAGTATTAATGGCTTTTGTTTGGAGTAGTGGAAAGGAGCTTTACTGCTTATTCTTGTTCCAAATATTGTTTAAGCAGAACTCATTATGTCTGCTTACATTGTAGGGTGTTGTTCTATCTGTAGAGCTATCATTCTGACCATTCTGTAATGTCCTTGGGTCTTTGCAAATACTTCTGTTTTGAAGTGAGGCCTGAAAGCCTCTGCACTTCAATACTTCGGTTTTGTTCAAATGAATGCCATAACATTCTGAGGTCATATTCTAAAATTGCAGAATGCTTTGGTTGATAAATTAATCAAAGATATCAATGTTTTAAATGTTTTATTAAGAATTAACTAGTCACCCATATGAATTTTTCTGCACTCATAAGGTATTTTGTAGATTCCTATTGCAAATTTTTAATTTTTTTGTTTTAAACATTTTGAATAGAGTATCTTTCAACTGTTAACCACTTTTACAAATCCCACTGCCTACAGCTGCTAACTTAAGATTATGAAAGCTCACTGTAAGCCATTAAAATTAAATGAATTTAGACTTTGTCATGCATAGCTCAAAAAGTGTGGTTAAAGATGTGACTGGTATACATGCAAAAACTTTCAACTTCAACATTTAATAAATTGCAAGCAATGTTTTCTAATGTGATGTTGGTTTTGAACGTTTGTACATTAAATGTGGTATGTATGTATATATGTTTTATTCATCCTGTTAAATCATAATCATGTACAACAATATAGGACATGTCAATAGTTTGACAGAAAGCTGAAGTAAAATGAGAAAAGAAAATATGCACACAAGGCTTAAATATACACAAACTTAGCTATAGAATGATGTATCATTCTATTTTCAAGCATATAACCCACCAAATGTGAACTGAAATTCTGAAAATCAGCAATACCAATATCAAATATGTAGCTTCCAATTTGCACATTGTCATGAAAAATATTTTAGTTGCTTGTATGGAAATCCCGCTCATAAAATTAACCATTAATAACGTTAAGCTTAATTTTACAACTTACTCCTTAGACAAAGCAATGGAACTTAGAATGTACTAGTTAAGAGTTCTTAAGTTTCATAATGAAAATCCAACTGACTGTTTCCAAATGAATGCTTTAATGTCTTATTAACTTTGTTTCCAACATAGGTTATGTGCAGACAACAATATTACAGCTCACTCATCCATCGTATCCATTGTCTTCACCGCTTATTTACTTGAGCATTATTCCGCGAGAGCGCGAACTTGACGTCAAATCCCGGAAGGTGAATGCCATGATGCCAACTTACAGCATTATACTGCTGAGAATGGGCTAGTTGCGGACTAGTCAAAGGAATTTGCTGATAACGCAATAATGTCGGCAGAGCGCATGGATATCGAATGTAATGTCAGCTAATTGCACTTTTTGTGCTGGCGTTATGACGCGTTTGGAAAACATTCACCACATAGAAATATATTTTAAAAGATATATTTATTAACAAGAATTAATAAAATAGAGAAAGATGACTGTGACAAAATTCTGCAATAGCTTTGCAAATTGTGCATTACCACTATTATTAAAAAATAAAGCATAATTGCGTACTGATGTTGTAAAATTTCCATCTTCTTCTGCTTCTTCTTCGCTGTTGGAAGAACAACAGCATCACTAGATTTATGAAATAGTAAAACTGTCAATGCGCCCCCCCCCCCCCCCAGTATCCAAACTTATCCAAAATTGTTTCTCTAATCTTTTAACATAATCACAATGACCCAACTTATAATTCAGAGTGAGGTGAATGCTAAAGCGTGTGCTCCAGCAATACATCTTCATTTTATTACTTTCTCTCTCTCTCTCTCTCTCTCTCTCTCTCTCTCTCTCTCTTAACTTTTAATTTAGACCATGCAAGTTCAATGGTGCTCAATAGAAATTACATGGGGATCAATCTTAATGCATCGTGATACGAAACCCTTTCTGGCCATCTGTGAATCTTTATGAATCTGTAATGTTCAAATTTCTTCATGTCTCTTGAACACTGTGCCTCCTGATTCATTTACTTTATTATTAATTCGAATCTAGGCAATTCGAAGGGGTTTTAAGCATTAACTAACACATGGTATGGTGTTTACCATGTGTTCCATTCCTGATAGGTACATTTCCATTGGATAATTTTACTTCACTCTGCCATAAGCTTGTCACGCCCATCATAATCTCCATAATTAATGCGAATGGCTTACACACAGATTAGGCTAGTAAATGTTCTGCACTATTGCCTGCCCTCTGCCGCTCAATAGCAGAATTCAACGAGAAATTTAAATTCATGTTTGAAAATATCGCTACAAGTGTCTCTTCAGTTTTTTTTTTTTTTTTTTTTTTTTTTTTTTTAACAACATTAAGTCGCTATTATTTTTATCAAATATAGTATATTGATTACACACTACTGGTAATTATTCTAACACATGGAAGCTACCATATTATTTATTTATTCATGTTGTTCTTAAAAATGCAAGCAGTAAGGAAAGATTCAAATTATGGGGCATTTTGGATGCCCTTGTACTTCTAATAATTAACAATTAACAATTTTAGAGAAATAGGTACCCATATACGAGAGAAATTAAAACATTTCATCGCATTTAGATACATATAACCCTGTAGGTTGATCATTGTAATTTACTGGAAGGTGAAGCCTTTTTATTGCGAGTCGAAACGGCTACATGTGGAACTATTCAGTTTGAGTTAGAAGACAATAAGTATCTGAGAATATATTTATCTTGCCAACCTTGAAGTTGCAGCAGCGTACAACAAGATTATAAGGAGCAAGCATTAGGAAAATAGGATAATTTTTTTCTATTCGGCAACTATGGGACCAAGCCAGTGCAGAATCAGAAAATACGTTTATATGTTATTAAAAATATACCTTGCCAACTTTTTTCATGCTAAATTGAGTATTTTTCATTTGGGTTCTTAAAAGTTAAAAGTTAAAATATAACCTTTACTTGCAGTACTTCAATGCATTTATGTGTTAGTTGTTGTTGTTGTTATTATTATTATTATTATTATTATTATTATTATTATTATTATTATTATTATTATTATTATTATTATTATTATTATTATTGTACCTGGTGACAATGTTAATTGGTGGCCATATGCCGACGAGATCAGGATAGCTAACATTGCAATTGATTGTAACTACGAAGACAATGAAATGTAGGGAAATGATTCTCTCGTTAAGTGCATTCTACTAAAACACTTATTAAACACTTTTTCATTTTATCTAATAACCCAACTTCTGTTTAAGCTAAGTACATTTCACTTGCGCTTCATGAAATTTATTGTTCAGTAGTGGGTTGATTGATTTTAGCTACTATCCAAAGATGCAACGGAGGGCCAATGCTTTGTTATCATCTACTAATACGTGAAGTGTAAAGTCATGTCGCGTATGGATGTTGAACCTATGACTCTATTACAAGTAATAAAAATTTATCTAAAATTGCGCTTTTTTTTAAACAAATTTTTACTTTTTGTTTGCGACATGAATGAAACTTCGCTTTTCATAAGCAATGCACTATGCTGAACACGAATATGATAACAAAAATACTAATTGTCTCCGGTTTAAGGATAATTACAAAAGTCATATTTTCTACGAAAACTTGCGTGGTATTACACTCATAATCGCTTATCTAGAGTAAATACGTTTTCCCTTTGCTTCCCTTTTCTAGTCAAGTTCAGGAGCATCCCTGATGACTGTGAAGCAATAGTAATCAAGCATTCTTGTACTCCACTTCCTTGGTAACGTCGTTCCTAATTAATGAGATTTGTTGTCGGAAACGTTCTCCATCCATATTCGTCGTTAACATCCCCAAAACGTTCGGGAAAGCAATTCAGGTGGGAGTGTAAAAATTATAATTTAAGGATATGTTGCATCCCATTTTGCCATAAGATGACAGCAAAATTTTAACAAGGTCCTCAGATTCCAGCTCGTCACTTAAAAGGTATTCAAAGATATCATCTTGATGAATTGTGGGTCAGCTAAAACTACTTCCTTCAACGTCGCCTCACTTATCCTCGGAAATGTTGCAACTAGAATAGGACTGAATGACAGTCCTTTTCGGTTCAACTTTTTAACAAAAGTTCTGATGAGACCAAGAATTAAAATCTTCTCAGATTCCATCACAAGCACATACTTAGCTTTCGTTTTCTCCAGATTTCATATTTTCACGTAAATGTCATTCCTTTTTTTATGAAATGAGAATCTCTATCTTTTCTGTTCCATTCACATATGAAACAACAGTATTTAGTGTAGCCTAGTCGGAGTCAGTTAATTTAGCAATTACTTTCAAGTCTGCACATATTTTCTATTTATAGGTGTTATATTGTATTGAATCAAAGAGGATTCTAGGGGTGTTATGTGATTCCTTCATATGCAGGAATAACTTAATAGAATTTACGGCAACGGATTGCCATTATGGAGGAATGGTGTTTTGAGACATAATTTTGATGCATCTATGAACAACCGCCGCTCCTCAGAGATATTAATGTTCACAGCCCCCGATAAACCACCTGTAGTGCCTCAGTTAATCAAACTTGTTTTCCTAATATCACTGCAAAAACTAAATCGTCTTTCGTAGAAAAATAGTTCTGAAAGGGTTTCTGACGGTTAGAAAAAACATGATACTTTCGCATTTTCGGCATGATAGTTACACAGTTAGTGAGTGTCTGGGAAGCTAATAGCTCTTGGCTTTTGAAAGTTCCAGATCTTTCACTAAATCATTTTAATTCACTCTAGATAACCTTTTGCTGTACAGAAGATCTAACATCAGGTTCAAAGTCAGGATATGTAGATGTGGATGGTTGTGGATCATACAGTTCATCTTCCGAGTCTATGGAATATGATTCAGGGTGTGTGGGAACATGTAGTTCATCACTATGGACCACAAGACATGTAGCAGAATGTATACTGGAATATACAATGGTCCTTTTTTATTCGACATACTTTGGATTAGTGGAATCACACACACACACACACAAAACTGTGCGATCTGTGCGCTCCAGCCAAATCACGGGGAGGACAAAAGGCATCGAAGTTTTCCTGTGATTCAACCAATCCAGAAGACTCGTTTAGCAAGTCTTGCAACAGATATGTGGAGCCCAATCTTTGCCTTTTAATTTGTAATATTTACCAAATAAAGATTATGAACTGCTTTTACAATAGGAGTGATATTCCTCCGCTGTACATCTAACACCGCAAATATAACAGAAACTGTTTGGATTATTATGCACTTAACGTGGCATTGTTAAAAACACTTCTAAACAAGTTGTTAAATGAGTTTTACACCAAGTCACTCACACCCTGTTTTAGCGATTTAATAAGAAATTTTCATTGAGTTTTATTACTGTTGATTTAAATTACACCTGCGCTACGAAACTGTTCACAGACAATTAATTAAACAATTATACACCACTCATGTTGCAATTTTACGGTTGAGCAGTGATTTGTAACAATGCGAGGGATTTTATTGTATAAGTCTTCGAGCGGTATAAGGATTCATAAATGTAAATGCCGCCCTTAAAGACTCTCGAGTCCTGAAAGATTTGTAATTGTGAAAACTGAAGTCAATATGAACACAATTGACAATATTGTACAAGAACTTTGTTTGACAGTTTTATTATACAGATTGCCAACATAATCTGTGTCTTATGGATCAGTTGAAGACACTGGGTTATCGACAGTGCCACAAAGTGGGAGCCGCACATGCTATCACCGCACTGTAATACGGTGGATGACTTAGAAGCTTTCGGCGAGAACTAAATTGTTTAAAGTAGCTCGTTACTTGTGCCGAAACATTGTATGATTACGCCCCAGAAAATAAGCAAGATCGATGTGTGCAGTCAAATTTAGCCGATGTCAGAAAAATCACAATCTCATGTTTTTCGACAAAGAATCTATATAATCATATGATTTATGGATATCTTTTCAAAATGAGGTATTAAATGTTATGGATTTACTGAAAAAATATTCAAAAAATGATTCAGATTATGTTTTGAATGGCGAGTTGATTGTTGCGATCATATTTCTTCATAGGGAGAGTATTCTTAAAGCTTGTAAGTGAATATGAATTCATGTTTAATAATAAAATCAGTCCAGTTATTTTTTTTTTTTCTCCCTCAGACCTATTGACACAATCATGGTAACAATTCAAAGGATAAAGTATAACTTCTATGCTGGTAGAGGAAAGGGAATAGGATGAAGAATCCGCTGAATATGCAATATTTAAAAACAATTCAGGAGCAATCTCATGTTTTCATTTTTTTTTATTAACAAGCATTTGGTAATACAACAATATTGCTGATACCTGAATACCTTTCTTTTATGCTTAGAATCTTTACTGGGAGAAAAGATATTGAGCAGAATTCCAATATCTGCTGGCCAACCTCAATAACATAATGGCACAGCAAATCCTAATTTTAACAACTCAAAAATGTTGATGCACTTGGCTATAAATTAAAAGAAATAAAATAGCAGTTATTATACCAGTTATTCAATATTAGCTGCCCTGAACATGAGATTCAATAAATATTTCTTAAAACTTCTTAAAGCCAAGTTTAGAACCAAATAATGAACTGCCCATTACTTTTGAATGCATAATATAAATAATGTAGGCTGTTTACATTTTATCTTGGTACTTAACTTTATTTATCCAGTTGCAAACATGTCCCCATGCTTAATATTCTTTCTCTGCATCTTGATCATGACATGAAGATAAAACTGGCATTAATTTAACTGACAATAACATAAGAATGATGCCATACAGGAAGAATAATGGTGCAAAAGCCCATCTCCCATCTTTTCTTCCTCCAAAATTGAGGCTATCTTAATTCCTGGCTATATCAGAGCTAAAGGAATTAAAGATATCACCCTTGACTCATTTTTAAAAAACAGTGCATTTCAACTCACATTTACACTTTGGGGCTTTTACTACAATGGAATTATTAGCAAGCGCTACTAACAGCCAAACAAGAATTCTGTAGATGCTTAGAACAAGCACCCCCCTCTCCAAAAGAAATCTAACTCAAAATATTTACTCTCAGTATTTGTTTCTCAAAGATAGACAATTGGAGGTATACGTTTTTTTATTTATACCAACTGGGAGATGTTGCTGTACTGAAGCAGATAAAATATACAAAACACATTGGCAACTCATGTCAACAGACTTCTGAGATAAATACTAAGGCAAACTAAGGTATTCACATTATAAATCTAGAAAAAGTTCCTCCGACAAGATATTAAGCACTTAATTTATTACCATTCTTGTAAAAGACTCCTCCAATAATAAGCCACTATAATGTGGAATAGTATGGTAAAAACTCAAGTTTTACCAAAGCAAGAATGGTGATAACACATCTATCGCATACCCTGAGACTGAAAAACTTTGGAAATGCCATTTTGTTTATTTCAGGAGTACTTGAGCTGCTGTGAAAATATATGAACTATCAAACTGAATGAAAGCTAAGTGGGAATTTTTCAGCTGTTCTTCCTATAAAAAGTAGCTTGGCTAAAATGCCGTTTATAGACCAGTAGCATACTGTAATCACAGATTTTTAGGGAATTTAAACAGGTGATGTTGCAATGTGAGAATTTCATGTGAGGTATTATGTAGAAGGTATTTGTAATGACATAACTTTCAGAAAAAAAAAAACTATTTTTTTTTCATTTTGACTGGTAGGCCCTTAATTTACAATTGTATTTTGTATTTACACTTTCCCAGAGTATTGCCTGAAATCCCTAAGATCTACAATCATCAAATATTAAAAACAAAATTATATTTCTAAAATAGCAATTATTACCTCAAATGTTAATAGCAATAGTACGTTTTTGGAGAAGTATATACAAACATGATTAAATGCGGGACAAACATTAATAACCTCATCCACTCCACTGAGTTCCGAGTGTCCAGTGTTATCGCTTTCCTCTAAACAGTAGTAACACATTGCCATTAGATAGCTGAAAATTCTCCACTATTGTCAGTTACTTTCATGCATAAAAAACTATGAATATTTCCTGATTCTCATGTTATTAAAATATCTAAGGGTGCCTTAATTAATAATTAATGAATAAATAATTTACTTCTCACTTCTGCACCTGATCTCTGTTAGTACTAAAAGTACTGAAATATATACCAGAAACATGATTAATAATGTTTTTCTGAGCAAACTCTGATACACCGATTCCTCACATGTATTATATCAATGTAACATAAATGAACAGCTGGATGACTTTAATTTCAGTTTCAGGATAAAAAAAAAAAAAAAAAAAAAAAAAAAAAAAAAAAGGGAGGGGCCATCTAGACTTGTCCGGTACTAAGCATAACAAAAAATATTTTTTGGAAGGGAAAACTATTTTCTAATGTCATCTTATGCTTTACAAGAGTTTCGCTTTAACTTAAAACTCTTGAAATATGGTTTTGTTATGTCTTTGTTTTCTACAAGATTCTGCTTCAAATTCAGATGATCTTAAGTACTTGATATTGTGATTCTGCTTTTCAGGTCGCATGTTAGGAAATGGTTAAAACTTTTAAGTGGACATATCTTTAGTGTCCCAGTTTTGGTTCACAACAGTATAAATTTTTTTGACTTTGATGTTTAACATTTTTCGATTTTTATTCAAGAGCTACTATACTCAGGTACAGAAGGTGGCCACTAAATCTCTAATGCTTGAGGATTTGAATTTTAAGATTTTGTAGCATCTTGAATGGGATATTGCTAACAGAATGGTTATATGTGGGTTATCTGATGATAAAAATCATTAATATAAACAACATTGAAATAATGGGAAATCTAAATAAAAAGTGCACATTCCATCCAGCATGCTGTGGAACTGGCTAAGACATACAATATTGTTAAATTATATATAATTTAAATCATTTCATGATTAATGCAATACATCACACTATAACCCTTTACCATAAAAAGTGCTTTTAAACAGCATAAATTCTTAAATTAATGAGCATTTTTCTAAATGCTCTTTGGTATGCTCTTATAATCATTTTCATAACTATGTTAATTTATAAATTCCAATAATCTCATGGAAAATTATTTTCATTTCCTGCCATTAATTAGACAACAATGGAATAATTCATTCCAAATTAGGATATGAGCAAGTGGCCTACTTCATGAAAAACACACATACCTTAAAAAACTAAAGCTTTAGTGTTTAGAGTTGAAAAATCAGAATATTTTATGCAGTGTGGATACTAAAGGCTGCGAGAGGGCACCAAAACATGATAAAGGAGACTGTAAAGATGGGAAGTGCAATACTTTTGTCAACAGTTGTGGAAAATGTTGACACACGAAGGCAACAATCAAAATGGCGCAACTATGTTGACACAAATTTGCTTTACAGAGATAGTCAATTTCCTTTTAGTGGTACAGCTAATGAAATGAGAACATTAGTAGGACTTAAAATACTATTTATACATCATCACATAAGCAGCATGCTTGGTAGTCTAACTTTTGTGTACAATTACATCATTTAAGGCATTATCTGCCTTAGCCTAACAGAGTTTAGGACAAATAGAAGTTTGATTCAAATGGAGTTTTGACCAGATTCCTACACTATTTACACTTCAACTGGTACCCACTTGCAGCCAGCAGCCATAGTATTTAACTGACATTTAATTTTATTCATTAAATAACAGATAATGCTTTCTAGATACAATGAAAAAAAATATATATATATACTTCCCAGTTTAAGCTAACTTTAATTTTTACCACAAATTATTAACCCATAAGGAATTTTACTATTATTGCTATACAAAAAATAAAATTAGTAAAAAATATGGTTTTAATATATCTATTTCACATTCATTGTGAATATTCTAAAATACAGTGAAATCTCAATCAATCATTCCCAGAAGTATTGTTTGATATATGCAATTCTAGATACAATTTCATTATAAACAGGAATAATACAAGTATCACAATAATGTATCAAATACATGTATCTTAGAGGCATGTGTTTGCGTTGGAGGAAATGAAAACGCACAAGACGGATAACAGAGAAAGCCACAAACAAATTTTCACAACAAGGAATCTCAATTTCATTGTCCATTGTAAGCTGTTGCTGTAGGTATGCAGTGTAAAAAGGAAGTTTTATTGTTTCCAAAATCTTGGCATGCTCCATGAAGCAGGCGGGGACACTTGATGAAATGCCTAAAGATTATTTTAGACCATGGACATCTCTGACAGGCAAATGTGTTCCTCAACATTTTGATATTTCAAAATGAATATAAGAGCCTATTTCTGTTTTCTACAGGCTTTCATTTTAGTTGATAGACCCTTTCCTCCAGTTTTAATATGCAGAGATGCCTGTTAAACCTCTTTACCAGTCATCATTTTCCTGTATTTAATGTTTTATTTTGCTGACCTTCTCGGGAAATAATGGATCAAGGTATCACTGTATTGAAATTTACCACCTCTAACTATATGGCTTTCTTCATTCTTAAAAACCAAATACCAACTGCCAATAAATTTCAATCTTAGTTATGAAAAATAATTAATTTTTTTCACCATCATTATCTCTAAACATCTTGGGATATATACAGGTTGAATATCCCTAATCTGCAAATACAAAAGCATTTACAGTTCACACCCATCCAATTCACATTTTGATTTGATATAATTAAAACACTAAATATCACATTAACACATTAAAACACTCTTAAAGTTTCACAATTAAACTTATTAAAAGTAATTTTGGGACATATTTCATGAGACTAATTGCTCACATTATCAACCAATCGACAAATAGAATCGTCGAGTCGTCGATTGACTCATCAATCATCAATTGATTGATATAGTATCACGAAACATGTCCCAAAAATTACTTTTAATAAGTTTAATTGTGAAACTTTAACAGTATTTTAGTGTTTTACTTTAGATTAAATCAAGATTCATGATGGTTTCACTGTACATTACAACATAACCTTCATACACAATTCACATTTATTAGATTGTATCCTTAATGCAATGACTATTAAAAGGAAGTGAAATGAAGTTACTAACCATATCGCATTGTTTACCGCTATTATCTAAATCAAGAAAGATACTGCAAAACTGCATTGTGCAAGAGACCATATTAGATTCCTGTATCGGCTAACAATGATGAACAGTTTTAATTTTGCCATACACCTTAATATATTACACTGACAATAATAAAATAGTTCAGGCCATACATGCCAATGGCAGCAGAGTTCAAAGTCCAGCAAAAGTCAATAAAAAGCATAAACAATGTGTTTAAAATTAACTTTATGCTCTGCAATGTACTACATTTACTTTCAAATACTAGATACCCTTGACCTTTAGTCATATATTTTCAAATTATTTTTATTGAAGTGACCTATTAATTTTGAAAGAGACTACTGTGTTGCTTTAAAGAATAATTCTTCTTTCGTTATTTTTCAGAAAATTTAATTTGCTGCATAGGACAATTGTAACTCTTGTATTCACAAATTACCATGTACATGTTGTGAAAAGTAACCGATAAGCAAATAGCATGATTAGTGGCTTAGAAGTCTGAGACAAAGTGTGTGGATCATCAAGGTAATGGGAAAGTCTACATTTTGGTACTTGCAAGTATTAAAATTGTAAATGTGAGAGCAACTTATTGCAAACTTTCCATTCAGTCAAACAATGTCCAATACCATGGATTCTAACTTCCCAACAACACCTAGGAATATTTCCAAGTGATAAATCTTCAACATGAACAGTAACCTCCATATTTAAGTGACAAATCTTCAACATTAATACTAACCTCCTCCACATTTTTACTGTTCAGATCACTGGATTGTGTGGCAACAATTATATAAAGAGTCATCAGTTTAACTGGGCTCACTCTCACTGGAATCATGGCCATGGACAAGCATCTGCCTACACTCCAGTCCTTTACATGGTCAGCATTATATATGAGTCTTGGATTTTGCATTGCCTAGTAGCATTTGCATTTTAACTCATCCTAAAACATGAAACCATGCCTTGTCACTGAATAACACTAACTGCAGAGGTTTATGTTGCTGCCACATATGGACTCAAGAAACCAGATGGAACTATACTTTCCTCTACAGGTACCTTCCTTTAAGGCTTGCAGTTCTGTTGTTTTGTATGGCCAAAATTTAAACAATTTTGTCACTTTGTGCTAATTCATAGCTAATTCCTGCCTTCTGTGATGAACTAGTTAGACACTTTCATTGTAAATATTCCAATCGAACACCTCATCATAATGTGTCTGATTTTTTCCAGTCCAATACAAATATTACAGTTTTTAATTTTTAAATATTTTTGAACTGTATACCTGTTATGCAGATCAGTTTTGGGAAAGTATTTCCAAAATGTTCTACTATACAGAATGAGCGGTTTGTGTTTTGCTACCTATTAATGGGTGCATGGGTCATATGTGACTATGGAACTGTGCTGTGTAACAGTGAGTCTATTTAATCCAATGGCACTATAGTATTAAATATAAATATATTTTAAAATAAAATTAAGATAATAAATATTTCACACAAAACGAGTAACCACAAAATTATACTCTATACTCAATTAAATGTACTTACGAAGCTGTTGACAATGGAGTGGTATATATATATAAACTATGTAATACAGTTTTTTTCACACTAACTCCATTCACTTACATAAAAATCTGGACCCCTCCCATTTTCAGCCTGTAGATAAACTGTTGTTATACTGGCGGTTGGGTCCCTTGATGTTCTTGTGGCGGCATCTGTTGGTTCTATTAGGAATTTGCTGAGTTCATCCATTGGAGGGAAATCGAAATTTATCAACTTATCCTTATTTTTTGTAATGAAAATGTTTTCCCAAGTGGAAAGTTCTATTGCATTATGAAGTTGTTTCAGTAGTTTTATCTCTGGTTTAATTTCATGATTTTTATTCCAAAAGTGCGCTGCTATTGCTGATTTATCAATTTGTTTTAAGCGAATATTTCTAAAGTTTCTAAAATTTGGAATTTGGGAATCCGGAAAAAAGAACACTTTAGAAATATTCCCTTAAAACAAATTGATAAATCAGCAATAGCAGCGCACTTTTGGAATAAAAATCATGAAATTAAACCAGAGATAAAACTACTGAAACAACTTCATAATGCAATAGATCTTTCCACTTGGGAAAACATTTTCATTACAAAAAGAGAGGATAATTTGATGAATTTCGATTTCCCTCCAATGGATGAACTCAGCAAATTCCTAATAGAACCTACAGATGCCGCCACAAGAACATCAAGAGACCCAACCGCCACGTATAACAACAGTTTATCTACAGGCTGAAGATGGGAGGGATCACTCCCGAAACATATGTCCAGATTTTTATGTAAGTGAATGGAGTTAGTGTGAAAAAAACTGTATTACATTGTTTATATTATACTCTATAACCCACCAGCAAGATATCCCATCATACTAATGAAATATTCCATAATTACAAAAAATTGGATTCCAACCACATCCAATTTAAAGCATTTTAGATTAGGGATGTTCAACCTATATATCTATATATATACTGTATTCAAAAAGCAGATACACAGCTTTTAAATGAAATACCTAAGAAAGACCTTAACAGAAAAAGAAATATGGCAAAAGCTGTACTGTAGGCAGTGTTTCTCCAAAAACTCTTGTCTGTTTTTCTTCTATGGGTGCCATAGCTATATATTTATGTGCAATTAATGAACTGGGATATTAATGTTGTGTACCACTTTTTTATGGATCAGTGTCTGTTTCGAAGCAAATGAAAGTCATATGCAAAACTAACAGAGAAAACTTTTATGTGCTCTTCATGTAAACTTTATTTTAATATAATTTGCCACTAAAAGTAGTGGTACTGTGGCCAAGCAGCTTGATCCCAATGGTCATATGTGGATGGGAATTTGTAGTGCCTAGTGGTCTGTACAGTTTTCTCTGGGCTCTTCAGTTTCCTGTTTCATTCCAGTTTCATTCTGGCATTCATCACCTCAGTTCTATCTTCATTATCCCCTTATGTAGTCCACTGGCTCTTGAGGCATGACATGCATGTGGACTATGCTTCTGCTTTCTGCTGCCAGAGAGCAGGAACTCCAATGCAGACTAGCAAATGAGTTGGTATCACATCCTCATTTTCCACTAAAAAGGTAATTTCATTTGAAAACTGAACACCTGCTTTAAAATACTTTGAATTAATTATAAAAAACAAATTACTAATTCATGTTTTCCATAGGACTTTTCAGTTTTAAATTCTGCGTGGAAGCACATGCCATTGTAAGAAATATTAGTGATTTATGTGCACTCCCCCCTCCCCCAAATGCCTACTTGCCATTTTGAACTGCTCCATGTTTATCTGACTTCCTAAAGCATGAAGACAGGCTTCAAACAGACTCATTTATAAACAGAACCTGGATTATGCACTTTCTACCTTTGTAGAATCACACATTATGAATGAGTGTCATGGGCCAGAATGACAAGCAAGCACAGCCTACAGAAACATACATAGTTTAACCAACTTCAAAACTACAAATATACACACATCCTACCTACATACAGTCTCCCTCTCACACACATACACTAGTTAAATATCAAAAGTTAATAGCCCACTTGTTCTGTTACCAGAGCTATAATCATTGCTCAATGGCAATAGGCACTCTATGTATGCTTTGGCTAAAGTTTCCAGCAGTGTAATGAAAAATTAATGCTTCTGTTTCTCCTATCTTGCCTCCATGCATATGCGTGCATTCACACAAGCTGCATATATGCTACACACACATATACACACATGCGCGTGCTCTCTCTCTTTTACTCAAACTGCACACATACAAGAAAAGAGTTACAGTCTTGTCATGTTTTGCAACTCCATATGAATACATTTAGTAGAACAATAATTCCTCTTAAATGTAAATTGGAACTTTACACAGTGAAGCCAATCATATTAATGAATATCATTGTATGATTCAGTTGAACTACACACTCTTAAAGCTTCACTTACGTAAGTGAAGCTTTAAGAGTGTGTAGTTCAACTGAATCATACAATGATATTCATTAATAATTCCTCTATTTTCATAACTACTGAATCAGCTGCAATTTTCTTTAACTTACACTACAAAGAAAATACTGTCATGTAATCAAATGCATGCCCCACAAGAAAATATGATATTGAAAATATTTCATAAATAGACTACATTTATGTGATAAAATCATAATGATGTGCAAATAAGTTATTTATGATGATAAAACTGTACTGTTATACATCATCCAATAGGAGTTGCAAACATTAGCATACCGCAGAAATGGTGAATAAAGAAATGTAAATTGGACCTTTTGAATTATTTTGCCACTTCCCCGAGTTAACTGAAGGAGAAAATATTTAGAAGCTCCCACAACACAAGTTTTAAATACCTTCATTAACATAGGGCTATATGTACACTACACATATAAAATGCTAGACTGCCATAAAACTGGCTTTCAGTCACTAAAAAAAAAAAATATATATATATATATATACATATAATATACATAAAAGATTAAAATATAGAGAAAGTGTTTAGTGAACAAGTGGGCTCCATTATCAGTGAGTCATCATCGCATGTTGGAAGACTCAACTTGGCACTGTTCTGGGGTACATTGTCCCCGGCCACGCTTGGGGCTTGTAAGCGTGCGCTCCCTTTCTTTCTCCTCTTCAGTAAAGAATATTCGAGTAATAACAATGTCTCCAGTTGAAAGTGTCTGGCAGGCCACATCACTATGTCCGTTACTTCGACTGTCTGCTGAAAAAGCACAAAGATGCTTTGAAGTGATACTGCTGTGAAAAACATTTAAATACAGTGAAAATTGCCTAAATGGCCACATCTTTTTTGTGGCTACCTCAATAAACAGCTATTTTTCTCTGGAACCAATTAATTTTTCCATAAAACTTGTGAAAATATTCTCTTATATAAGCATTCACCTCCCACAGTCATCAGCAACTAGGCATATTATACCTATCAGTGAAACCTGCCCAAATCACTCTCTGTATAAGCTGGAATCCTCTCTATTTCAAAACAAATTTCGATTTCTGATGGATATCATACTTTATGCATAATTTTTCCTGAATAATCAGAAACTGCTAAACATGGAAAAGGAAACCTTCTGCAGAAATATGCAGTATGCATTTGTTTTTGGACATGTGTGCTCCCAAGGAAACTTCAAATGTAGGTCATTAAAATAAAAGAGATTTCTTTGTATACATACATACATACCTAAGCTGAGACTCGTCAAGAACAAAAGGACCGCCTGTGGTGCCTCAGTAGTACAAACGGGCATTAAACACTACTAAAAAAAAAGAACAAAAGAAAGAGGAAACAGTTGCAAATGGTGTTTTTCCTTCAGTGTTGCTTGGAACTGTGCATGTATTGTGAGAAAAGCTGTGCATTTTGTGATAAAGGATGTCGCATAAAAATGTGGTGCTTTTGTTAAAGGATAAAGTGAAAATGATTGAAATGATAAGAGACTCAGATATGCATGTGCATTGGGGTGTATCGAAAAAATAAACTTTTGAATTTATAAGGGTAATAGGATTTAAAAGTTCCATTATGATGTTATAAGAGAGCACAAAAAAATTAGATCTATAAAATGATTTTTCATTGAAGAGCAATAGCTTTAAAGTTGTAAAAATTATAGGCATGCCATGATGGATGTTTAGTTTATTTTAATTAGATGCATAATGGAGGTGCACTGAATCAGGTGCTGATGCTGACTCAGCATGACTGAGCTTTCAGATTCTCTCCCATGAGTTACGTAGCATACAGCCAAGGGATGGGAAAGTGCCATTCCTTGCCTCACCTTCAGTATCTTGTGAGCTGAGTTTAGAGAAGGTGCTGTTATAAGTCGCATGTCAAATAATATAACCATTAACCAAAGCTAAATTAAGTGTAAAAACAATCTTAAATTGTGTATGAAATATGAAGAAATCTTTGGACCTCCAGAAGATCTGAACTTCAGAACTCTCCCAATATACAAAGAGTAATGCGTTGTTATTTATTCACACATACTGTCCTTAAAAGTGAAGGATGCAAAGAACCAGCAGAGAGTAAAATCTCATCTGTGGTTGCTAAGAAAATGGAGGATGTTTGGAAACCTGCCTCAATCCCTACAGTTTCCAAGAACAGAATATATAAAATGATCACTAATTATCATAGGAAAGTGGATAATATCTTGAAGGGTAAAGGAAGTGGCAATATTAATTTGGGGAAGATGTGTCAGATTCTAACATACTTTATGATTTAAATGTAAATTGGAACTTGCACAGTGAAGCCAATCATATTAATTGATATCATAGTATGATTCAGTTGAACTACACACTCTTAAAGCTTCACTTACTTTTCATAAATGTATGGAACTGGTTTCGAGAACATTTAGTTCCCATCTTCAGCCAGGCTAAAGTTCAACTGTCGGATCATTCGTTGAGCTGTGGGAATGTATATTCTGCTCTGGTGGCAGTGTGATAATTTACTGATAATTTACTGATAGATAATGTTAATGACAGGATTCCACAAGAAGAAAAATCAGGTATTTACAAAATAAACTGTGCAGAATGTGAAAAAATCTACATTGGAAAAACAAAGAGAAACATAGGCACACAGTTAAAGGAACATTTCAGGAACATAAAGTACAAGCAAATAGAGAAATCAGCAGTAGCATATCATTTTTGGACACAAAATCACAACATAATAAATAAAGCAAAACTATTAAAATCTGTACAAGGACCTACGGAATTAGCAACATGGGAGAAAATCTACATCTACAAATACAAAGACAGCATAATGAACTTCGACGTTGTCAGGGATGAAAACATAAACTACAAGTTTATCACACTGCCACCAGAGCAGAATATACATTCCCACAGCTCAACGAATGATCCGACAGTTGAACTTTAGCCAGGCTGAAGATGGGAACTAAATGTTCTCGAAACCAGTTCCATACATTTATGAAAAGTAAGTGAAGCTTTAAGAGTGTGTAGTTTAACTGAATCATACTATGATATCAATTAATATACTTTATGATGTTGCAGTATGAAAATGCACTTCATTTACAGCCTATACTTGTAGCAAAACTAGTCCAGTTCCTGTTAAAGGAGGGAATTTGTAAATGATCAGAGAACTAGCAGAAAAATGGCAAGAGGTGGCCTTGTGATACATCCATTAGTGCAAGAACAAAGAGCCTCAAATTTATAGCGTAAAATTTCTTAATTAAATATTGTGATGAACGTGTTAGTGAAAGGAAAGACTGAATTAATGTGTGCACTGAATTATGCAGTGGATATAACACTACACCTGTATTAAGGGGAGTGTTTTTTAATAAAATAAATTATATTGTAACTATTGGCATGGTAAATTATAATTAATCTGTCATCTAACACACTCTTATGCTTCACTTACTTTTAAATATCATATTTATAATATTTATAAATATGGTATTTAAAAGTGAAGCATAAGAGTGTGTTAGATGACAGATTAATTAAAATTTACATTTAACAAGCTTCACTGTGTGAGTTCCAACAGAATTTTTTAAAAATGTCTTATTTTTCGAAAGTTCTTAAATTTATTGGCATGATGTTTACTTAGATTTACTGAGTAAATCTCATGAAAGTGAAACCATAAACAGTATTCTAAATATATTTTCACTCAGAAGAGATTATTAATGCATGTTTCGCTGTGTTCATTTCCAAATTGAATTAATATTGAAAATATTGACATGTTTGGGAATAATCTTAAAACTATGCATAGGAAAAAAATTATGCAATATCTGAATAATATGAAAACCTCACCAAAATGGTAAAAAAATTTAGAATCATGTCATTTCCATCTTTAACAGCTTTTACTATCTGTATTAGACAATTGGCTATTAACTGCTATGAGTGTATTTTGTTAATCCTTGAGATGGAATTTTTCTTTCTGACCCTCTATATAGATATGACATAGTTTGTATGTCATATCTATATATTTGTATGTCATGTATCTATAATACTATAGATATGACATAGTTTGTCAAGTTACCTTCTATATTTATATATCCGTTCTCATAGTCTCTTTGTACATAGTAAACAAAGGTGTAATCTACTTCAGCATTGAATGGTATGGCATGATTGAAAAGCCGACAGTGAGTGTGTGAGCTCCTTATGTTGAATTGTAGTGCATGTTTATTGTCAATTTAAGTTATGCATAGCCAGTGAATCTGTGTGGTACAACATGAGATATGGAGGTGCTGTCCACAAGTTTCTGACATGACATAGAATGTTGCAATGTTCATACTATGTGATACTCACATGTTTTAGAAGTGCGAACTTGCATTTTCTTTCCAGCCATGTGAATCATTTGCTTGGAGAAGTATGTTGCATAATACAGTATAATGTTCAATATTTAATACAGAGCTGTGATTACATTTATAATTAAAGAAGGACTTTCTCCCATTGATATTGAACAATGTCTTGACGATGTGTATGAGGAAACTTCCCCTTTATATTCCACTGTGAAGGAGTGCTCAATTATTTTGTTTGGAGAGATAGAGCCAGAGGGTAGCCTGGTAGATGTGTTGATATAAGAAACATTCCTTGATGAGAAGTACTGAGTGGCAGGTATCTGAAGACAAAAGAAATAGTTGCAAGGTTCGGCTTTCTAGAACAACTATGCTTCGCATTCTCCATCAACATTTGCATATGCATAAGGTTAGTGCAAGATGGGTGCCCTGAATTTTTTCAGTGTTCAAATGCAGTTCATATGAAATGTTATAAATTATGTTCATGTGAAATGTTATAAATTATAAGTTTTTGAATCTTTGATATGGTAATAAGAGGGCAATATGGAATCCATCATTATAGCAGATGAAACTATTTTTTTACTATAACTCTCTTTCAAAAAGAGAATCAAAAGAATGCCCAAAGAACGTGAAGGACCTCCAAGAAAGGCCATGGTGACACAGTCTATGAGGAAGGTCATAGAAGCAGTTTTTTGGTACTGCAGAAGGATTTGATGATAAGATTTCAATTGCACAATGCCATTAAGGAAAAGAGGCATAGAATGCTGAGTTGAAGGGTTCATGTAGCACAATAATGTATCATTCTTATAACTGCTGTTGCCAAGACTGCTGTGAACACAGTGGCCTCCACAGCCCAGGTCTTGCCCCCAGCAACTATTATCTGTTTTCAAAACAGACCTTCCAGTGCTAAGATTCACAAACGATGTGTTGAAGGAAACTTTTCCAGCATTTTGTATACAAAGCTTTGTGCTATTTATTTTTAAGGGGGATTGAAATGTTAATATATCAACATCTAAGACTGCATGTTAATTGAATTAGCTGTTCATATTTAATCATAAAATAGCAAAAGCTAAAGGAGTATCCCTAAGGTAAACAAATCACCTTGTTCCATGTTTGGAGTTGCTACTCCTGTTGGAGTTGTAGCTGAAGTCACAGGAGAGGTGTGGCAATGACATGGACAGCAACAAGTTGCTGTCACATTACTATCAGTTGTGATAACAGACAATATTGCTTCCAGTCGTTCTATCTTGTCTAGCCGTTCCATGCGTCCATCTGAGAGAATATCATCCAGCATTTGCATGGACTCAGTGAGTGTAAGAGGAGGTGATGTCACATTACATATACCACCTGAAACTGTAATCATGTCAATTATTGTTTGTTCTTTGGTCAACAGCTATGAATCTTGAAATTCTTGGGAGGTTATAACATTACTGCTGGATGTTTAATTTCTTCAAGGCTTCCTTTTTTCCAATACATGAATCATTGCTTCATCTTAAGGGGAGACTGAGGGGATAAAAGGGCTATTTTGGTTAACATTTTATTTATTTATTTATTTTTTTTAATGAATTCTATAAACATAACATTAGTATAGGATATGGCTCCAACAAGCATATGGACATGATTTCTTCTCAAATTTCTGCTTATGATCAACCTCAATTTCCTCATTATTAATTCATTGTGGCCTATGAGGATGCTTTAAGTTGAAGAACATAAATACCAATATTAAATTATTTGGGCTAGTACGTGCTGGTTCAACATATTGCTCAGCATTTTCTTCATACATATATATATATATATAATGTGGTACAAGCTTTTCCTATTTATTTTTGCCACAGGAAAGTACAATATTATTTTATTCATATCATTAATTATGCTCATTAAAAAGATCAATGCTTTCCAAGTAAAGTTAACATACAACATTTCTGAAGGAGAATGGGGAATAAATAGCATGCCTCAAAAGGAAATATTTATAATTTTTTTTTTTTTTTTTTTTTTTTTTTTTTCAAAAATTGATATGAAATGGATAATTCAGACATTGGAATCAACATAAAGCCACTTAATCGAGCTCCTAATGCAGAGCAGCATGTTGAAACTCTTCTTTTGTTGCCCCCATCCCCCTTTTCCTGGATTGGTGCAACACAAACCTTTGTTTCACATCATATATATTGTTTATTCACAACATTTAGCAAAATTCAAGGTTCTTCAACAAATGCAATTACTTCTTTTGCTGAGCTCAGCATGCCAGAATGCACTGTAAAAACAAACCTTTTGAACTGACATAAGCTAACGTTATAGAAAAATTCTGTAACTGAGATTGATATATTCTGCAATATTATGTAACATGCAAAACCAATTAAACCATAATTAAAGTGTACAAACCTGAACTTGGAGACGTCTTTCCACTATGCTCTAAGCTGGGGAACCCTCCACTGCTATCTCCATTACATCCTTCGAACTCATCTTCATCATCATCATCATCACTTCTCCCTTCCCTGCATGAATACCAATATTTCACTGATTAGCACAAAGTGCTTATACCAAAATGCCTTAAGTAAAAGATTAGTAATTTCTCAAACATTAAAAAACAAAGAATTAAATATAGTGGTTAAAAAGGACTAAAATTTGTAAACCCAATTCCTAAATAGATTATAATAATGAGAAATTAATCCATAAATTCATGTCTTTCAGTATATTAGCGAATTCCGAAGGAATGAAGCTATGGCAATTGGACCTGTAACAAATCTACTTATTTTTTAGCAAATTTATTTAGTAGCAAATTCCAAAAGAATGTAAGCTATTGCAGTTGTACTCGTGGAAAGATTTTTAAAAAATTATTCAAATATGCATTGATCCTACCTACTAGGTACCTACAATTTAAAATATATATATGTATGTGTCCAGTCTCTGTCTAGCAATCCGTTTTTTCTCAATGAAACTGACATATAACTATCAATTAACAAACATTTCTTCAAGTTAGTTAATCAGCAAAATTGGACCATTAGGGGTGGGGGTTAACCTAAAGTGAACATTGAAAAATCGCTCTAACAGCCGCAATTTTTGTTATTGTTCCATGAAATTATGTAGATTTCTTTAAAATTAATTGATAAAAGTAGTTTCGAAAATTGTGGCAATCAGGCCATTACATTGAAATAAAATACGAAAAATAGATTCTATAAATCAGTGAAATTGGACTATTAGCAGGAGGGGGGGCTTTACCAAAAATTTACAAATAAATTGGAGCATTAATATTTGTTTTTTCGCAATGAAACTCTATATATAACATTTAATTAAAATGAGAAATAATAGTTTCTGGAAATTAAGGAAATCAGGCCATTAGAAGTGGCGGTTTACCTGAAACCCAAAATTTAAAAATTACTCCGGTGGCACCAATATTTGTTTCTTCACAACAAAATTCAGTATATGGATCATTTAAATAAAATTAGGGGGGAAAAAAAAAAGTTTTAGAAAATTAGGGAAATTGGACCATTAGGAGTAGGGGTATACTTGAAAACCGAAATTTAAAAGGGGCCCTTACATTTAATTTTCTCTATATTGTTTTAAAATAAAAAGGCAAATTTATTCAACATATAAACTGTATTTATAACAATGTATGTTATATTTAACAAAAGTATCATGAAGATAACAAAATGAGAAATATTAATCTAATATGTGTTTGAGGATTACATTTGTATGTAAGAGTGCTCTGCAATAACCTTCAGAAAACATTTACGTTACATGTTTTTACTACAATAACATTTCAATTAAATTTCAAAGCCAATGAAAAGTTATGTAACTTTCAATTACTTTTATTTGCATTGTACATTGTAATTGTTTTTGAATATTAACATGTTTTTGTTTTATTGAAATATATGAACATGTAACTTGAAGCTTTCTGTTATTTTGCTCTATTTTAATGAATGTAAAATGATACCAAAGGTTCAGTTCATAAACATAACTACATTTAAAAATGTTTATAAATATTGAAAGTATAGCTCTGTCTATCAATAGTCATACATTTCATTTAACTAATAGTATACTATTAATTTTTGTGATTTAATCTCAATAATTATAATGATAATTCTAAAACCTTGGTTTCTTTCTCTTTTGAAATACTTACAGGTGGCAAGAATTATTATGTTGTTCCGTAACACAACACAGTAATGCCACAACCCATTTCATTTTATTAATTAATGTCTAATTTGGATTTTATATTCATTTTTATTAAAAGTTATTTAACTTGGTGTGGAATTTGCTTAGTTTACATAGCTCCTGCATGACAGACTTTTCTTGTACAATGTCAGCCAAATGTTTGGATATCTTTTCATCTATACATTTAATATTTATAAAGAAACTGAATTTTGCATGTGCATTTCATTTATTAATTTTTTTTTTTAATTGAGCAACAAGCAGGATTACAGCATAGCACTACATGTTTTAGTTGTCTTATAGTGCTAATGCTAAATATTTAAAATGAAATTATGCATAGATGAATTATTTTTATTCATTAGTGGTTGGTTAATGTTTTCTTACAAGTGTATGTGTGTGTGTGCGCATGTGTGGGTGGGCATGTGAAAGATACCTTTGTGCAAATTAATGTAAACAAATACATTCTATTTTTTTTAATTATTTCACAAAATTTCAATATTACTTTTTGTTAAACAGTGTTTTTAGTCCTATATTTATATATTCAACTTGTTTATAAACTCCACTTACTTGCATAAAACTAACTTATGTTTCGGTAGCACTCATTCTCATCTTCAGTTGTTGACCCAGTAAACAAGTTGAATACATAAGTATAGGATATATTACCACTCCATTGTCTACAGCTTCTTAAGTACAATGTATTTAACATATCATCCTTGACCTTAATTATCATTTACACTCGTTTGAGCAAAGAGTCAATGAGTATTTTACATATTTAACTTATTTCTGGGTGGTGAAACCACACTTTTATCACAGATAAATTATCTTTTCTTTAGTGGTGCTGTCCATTTCCTCAATCATCCAAAGATGGGTTCAGATCCATTGTATTTATTTTCATTCCAATAGTAAAAGTAAAAAATTAAGTTCCAGTAACAGTAAGTGTGACAGAACAGCAAAAATTAACATTTTAAGAAAATGGGCATATATGATATGAACTGCATATTAAAAAGCTTTGCACAATATGGATACTATACTTGCTAACAACATGTTAAAAACACATTCATATGAAAATGTTTGAGCATTTTAACTACAATAAGAACTGATATTGTGCATCAACTTGTAGCTGTGGAAGAGACATGGATCCACCTCACCCATCAGAATCAAAACAGCAATAAAAACTGTGGACAGAGGCTAGCTGCAATAGTATAGTAGCTAATGCCTGGTTTACTTGAGTTCTTTCACTTGCTTTTCAGATGTCAGTACCTACCCCCATATATCTGATTCCAATTTTTTCCAATATATAAGTTTCATCAGTTGGTCTTATCATAGCATTCTGTGCTTAGCATAATGTATAACATTACTTAAATGAAACTTTGTAGAACTTACACAGTGAAGAAAATAATTATAAATGAAATATAATCACTGATGAGTAGATTACACAATCTTATTTCACATCCATGGCTGCTAGTCAACTTACAGACAATTCAAATTGCATCATGAATGCTTACAGCTGACTTCTAGCAGAGGTTACAAGATTTTGTAATTAATCTGTCATCTGTTCTGAAGTTGACATTCATTGGCTATCTTTATATTTCTTAATGTATTCCATTTCCATAAGCTAAATTCCCATGTTTGATATGCTGATTTTAACAATTTTTATTTCTTGTCTATTTAACAATTAATTTCCAAAAAATTGTTGACCACATATACCCAAAATAATCTTTAAGTCTGGCATTTATATTTCTTTTTGTTTTCCAAATGTACATTTAATTACAAGCTGAAAAATTAATCTGGTAGATGTCTAATCTCATTTCTGGATTAGTTTTGTATATATCATTAGATATGATAAGAATATTTATATTGTACCTTTTCTATGGAATTCTTGGACCATTCAAAATTTTCAAACAATTTTCAAAGAATTAAACTTCACTTTGAATAATGAATTTTATCTCAAAAAATTAAAGATTAATTACAAAATGTGATAATACTTTCCTGTCAGAAAATGTCCAAGACAAAATATGAATCATTTGTCAATGGACAAACAGCCAAGGAAGTGAATAAAGGTCCAAGAAACAAATTTTGCCAATAAATGTTGATAAGTGGAGAAATAGGAATATGTACGAGGATAAGTTCATAAGTTTCCAGCATAACCATTTTCTAGGTATGATAAAGACAAAAACTACATTTCACTTTTCAACATAGTTACCCTTTATTGCAATACATTTCTCACATCTTTGAATTTTCAACCACCCCTCCAAAAAAATTAGTCACAAGTCTTGTCTGCAAAATGGGCATGAACAACATTCATCACTTCTTTGTCACACTTAAATTTCCTTCATTAAAGGTCCTTCTTGAGTTTTGAGAAGAGGAAATAGTCACTGGGGCTAGATCTGGGCTGTAGGATGGATGGTCAATTGCCTTGAAGTCACATTTCTTCACAGCTTCCTTTGCAACAAGAGCTGTGTGCACAGGTGCATTGTCATGAAGAGGGTGCACACCACCACTCAGCTTTCCCCACCTTTTCTCTTTGATGGAAGCACATAGTCTGTGCAGTAGCCCATTTACTGTGGTGTTCCTCTCCTTGAAGTCAATGAAGAGTATTCCTTCACAGTCCCAAAAGATTGTGGTTATGATCTTCTTGGTTGACTGAGGGACTTTGGCATTTAGAAGCAGTGCTTGCCAGGATTACACCACTCCATTGATTCTCTTTTGGACAAGGGATCATAGTAGAGGACCATAGTTTCATCTCCTGTAGCAATGGTTTGCAGAACTTCTTTCTGTTGCCATAGACAGCTCCAAAAATTCCTGACAACAGATGACTTGTTGCTGCTTTTGGACTGAGAAAAGAAGTTCAGGCACCCATTTTGCACTAACCTTATTAATGTTTAAATGTTAATGAATAATTGGAAGGACTGTTGTTTAGAAAGGCCCAACCTTGCTGCTATTTCTGTAACTTTGCATTGCTGATATTCCTTATTTCTCCTTGTACAAGAGCAATGTTTTCAGGAATGAGCACCTCCAAGGGCCAGCCTGCACACTCTTCATCTTGAATGTTTTCTCAACCCATTCAAAAAAGTTTGGCCTATTCTTTTATGGTAGAATATGAGGGGTATGCTTCCCCAAATACACATCCAATTGCTGTTTAACTTCATTTGGAGTAAATCCTTCTTTTGTGAAGAACTTAATAACAGCTCAATACTCCATTTTGAACATGCCACAATCTTCTACACAGTCTTCTTTATGCAATTATATCTGAACAACTGAACACAGCAGAATGGAAGTTACAACTGCAATTATTTACTTAACAGATAAGGTATGACACACATAAGAATTTTGTGAAAGCAATAATCCTTATCGGCCAGGGAGGAAACTTATGGACTTACCCTCGTAATCGACATACCATTTAAAATACTTAATTTGTAACGTATTATGTTACACACTGCAAATAGTGCTGCATACACTTTCACAACAAAACAATTTTACTAACCTATCCTGGAGATTCTCCAGTTTCTCCAATTTGCGGGCTACTTTGTATGACCCTTTCAATTTCTCTTTCTCCTCTTCAGTAAGATCCAAATACCTATGATAAAACAATTTTGCAAGTTCTTATAAATAAATTGCAGCTGTATAAAATTCTTCACTATTATGTTAAAAAAGACAAGGTTCAATATATTTTGTATAATAAATCGTTAAATTTATGCCCTGAAAAATTTTTTGCTGGAATTTGTAACCAATTCAATAATATGTTCCTGCATAAAACATAATTAGGGGAGATATATAGCACTAGTCAAAACATTTCTGCAGTTTTAAAAAATCAGTACCTGTGAATACCAACTTGTTCTTTGTATATCTTACACACAACATGAAAATAATCTGGCATTTATACTGCCCTTAATGAACGTGATCCTTGATCACAGATATGTTTTGTGAAATTATTGAGGCATTTTGTGTGCTGGAATTCCATGCGACTAAAGTCATAATCACGGTGCAATTTCACTTTTAAGCTGAATATAGTAAAGGATCCACCCAAAAAAAAAAAAAAAAAGTTTTGGTTATCTTTGTAAGAGGAAATCATTCATGCACCTATCTATATCTTCAGTTGGCATGAAGTGTGTGCAACATGCTACCAACATAGCCCTATAAAATCCACATTGAACATTTCTGTTCTTTAATAACTTATGTAAGCTATATAAAATCCACATTGAACATGTTTGAACTTTAATAACTTAAGTAAGCTATATAAAATCCACATTGAACATTTTTGATCTTTAATAACTTAAGTATGCTATATAACTTGAATAATTTAACTTTTCTGTGTATTGAAAGTATATTGAACACAATTGATGGTGTCTGTTTCCAGTATGTTAAAAAAGAACCAATCATGGTAGATTTCCTGTGCATTTTGGAGCAAAACAATTATTATAAATGAACTCACTACCATTTAAGATTGTACCAGGAAAACAAACAATAAGTGCAATCAACATTGCAATTTTACTAATATAAGCCATTAAGTAAGTTACAAATGAATATAGAACTTAAAACAAATAAAGAGTACTGAGTTTTGGAAAATAATTTTATTTCTGAACATAATCTCCCTGCACATTTAGGCACTTGTCTCATCATTTCACAAGCCCCTGAAATCCAGTACTATAAAATTCTTTGGGCTGCTGTTCGAATCAGGTAGTGTTTACCCTTTTCTCGTCAGGAAAATGCTCACCTGAAAGATTATGTTTAAGAGGGCAATGGAAATCGCTTGAAGCAAGGTCAGGTCTATACGAAGGATGGTCAGGGATTTCGCACTTGAAATGTGACAATATCTCATTTGTTTTGGCAGTATGAGGATGCATATTGTTGCAAGAGCTACACACCTTTGGTGAGGAGTCCTGGCTGCTTCCATAGAATTGCCTTATGAAGTTTCTTGAGGATGTTACAGTAGAAGTTGGCATTTACGGTTTGTCCTTGAGGCTGGAATGCAGTGAGCAGTATGCCTTCATGATTCCAAAAGACTGTGAACATTACTTCCAGCAAATGGTGTACTAACTTTTTTTGCAGGTGACATAGAATGTTTCCACTATACTAATGCATACTTTGTCACGAGCTGATAATGATGAACTCTAAACTCATCATCTGTGACAATTCATGCTAGCATATTGCATGCATCATGGTAGCGATTAGAGTGCTGTAATGCCAGACCCATTCTTTGCATCTTATGTTATGAAGTCAGCAAGCATGGCATTCATCATGCACAGACTTTGCAAAAAGTCATCCATTATGAAATAGGCCATGCCATGTGAACAACCAATAGCAGTAACTATGTCTATTCAAACTAAGTCTTCCACTCATTGCAAATTCATCTCTGTGGCAATTTCCATTGGCCAGTCAATGCAGTGTTCATTTTTATGTGTGTCTGTCCTTCAGAGAACTTCTGCACCCAATGTAAACAGCTTGACATGACAACATTTTTCACCATAGATGGGAAGCATTTCTTTATGAATATTCTTTGATTCATATCTTTTGCCCACAAAGATTGCACAACAGAGTGCTGCTTGAGGATTATACTCTCACTAAGATGTGCTACCATCTTGCAACTGCTGTTTTGCTACTGTAAACATCGATCATCTCATGTCACCAACTGCCACTGGACTAATACTGCCATTTAGTGGAAATAGCCTCAGGTGCCTCATTCAAACATGCAGTATCCCACATCAATTTGAAACTTACTTAATGACTTAACCTCGTATATTACTCAATACTTTGTTAAAAATGGGTTGCCTAGGATTTTTTTTTTTTTCCTGTTCTGAATTTTACCAGGGATGCATACATTATGTGGTTGCATCTGTTATGCAAGTAAATACAATAATATATATATATATATATATATATATGTATGTATATATATATATATATATATATATGTATGTATAGTTCAGGAACCAAACAATCAGCCTCGGACAGGAAGTTCTGAATAAATGACCAAGGCAAGAAAAAGGACTTGATTATGGCAATATGGAACATTAGGACAATGAAGCAAACAGGGAAAATGAAGGAGATTGCCTCTAAAATGTTAAAGTACTAAATAGATATCTTAGCTTCGCAGGAGATACAATGGCAAAGAGTAGGAAGAATAGATAAATATATAAATGAGTCAGTATTAGGTGACACTAAAACTTCACAAACTGGTTAATTCTTCAGAACATGTTTCAAGAGCATTCGCTCTCATCTTCAGCTGGGGACTGACTAACTCTAGCAGGTGACGCAGTGGCATCTGGTGGTTCCATTACATAATGGAACAGGAAGTCCATTGGTGGAATGTCAAAATTCATAACTCTATGTTTATTTTTTACAATATAAATCTTTTTCCATATTGCCAATTCCTTGGGATTGGTAGTAGCTTTCTTCTCCTGCAATGTTATGATCGTAAGTTCAAAAGTGACTGCAACTGCTGATTTTTCCACTTGTTTATATCTTAAATTTCTGAAGTGTTCTTTGGTCCTTGTCTCCAAATTTCATATTGTTTTGCATATATATATCTTTTTTTTTTTTGATACTATAAGTATGTCATACACATAACATGTATGCCAGTATGTCATCCACTACTGGCAATAGTACCAAAAAAACAAACAGAAGATCCCCTAAAATTACTAAATTCACAGGACCAAAATATTAAATTCACTATGGAATTGGAGGAAAATGGTTATTTACCATTTTTGAACCTAAAACTATACAGGAGAAACGACATAATTTCATTCGGCTTATATAGAAAGCCTACACATACAGATAATCACATAAAGAATAACAGTTTGAATCCTAAACCTCACCAACATGCCAATATTAACAGCCTTGTCCATAGATTGATAAACATCCCACTCAACAAAGAAGAATATTCAGCAGAATATCGTTATATCATCAAAACAGCCCTCAACAATGGATTCAACAGCTCTTTAGTTGATAAGAAGATCAGATATTTCGAAAGACAGAAAGATATTAAAAACACCACAACTCTCTCCACGGTAAAAAAAGACGTGGCTTTTAAAAGATTCACATATCTTCCGTGGGCAAACAGGGCATTCATGAAGATTTTTAAAAATTATGATATACATTTGGCTGCACAAAATAAATTTATTATTGGAAAGCTTCTAAACAGCACCAAAAAAGATGTTATTCCACCCAGCAAGAAGTCAGGAGAGTATCAGATAGATTGTTTGGAGCGTGATCAGATATATATACGCAAGACAATATGAAATTTGGAGACAAGGACCAAAGAACACTTCAGAAATTTAAGATATAAACAATTGGATAAATCGGCAGTTGCAGATCACTTTTGAACTTACGATCATGACATTGCAGGAGAAGAAAGCTACTACCAATCCCAAGGAATTGGCAATATGGAAAAAGATTTATATTTTAAAAAATAAACATAGATTTATGAATTTTGACATTCCACCAATGGACTTCCTATTTCATTATCTAATGGAACCACCAGATGCCACTACCTGCTAGAGTTAGTCAGTCCCCAGCTGAAGATAAGAGTGAATGCTCTTGAAACATGTTCTGAAAAATTAACCAGTTAGTGAAGTTTTAGTGTCACCTAATACTGACTCATTTGCATATATGTAATAACTTCACTGTTCCTAACTTCTTTTACAATTACAAGAATAGATAAACTTGAATTTTCAATTAATAATAGTGGTATGGATGAAAGAACAGGTGAATTTGGAACAGGCTTTATTATATAAAAAAAAATAAAGGATTGTATGTCAGAATGTGAGAACATTAATGATAGAATATATAAAGTTAGTATTAAAGGGACATTCAGAAACAGAAAAGGACAATTTTATCAGATACTTGAATAAGCACATAAGAGAGTGATTAGATATGATATGAGAATAATTTTAGATTTTCATATGCAAATTGGTAGCAAAAAGAATCAACGAGAGATGGTAGGTCCATTTACTCTCCTTGAAAGGAAGATAATGGTTACTTGCTAGTCCAATTTGCAGCTAGAAGTAAACTTATTTGAATAGAATACAATATTTATTTCAATATTTCATTACAAAAAGTATAACAAATGATTTATACATTTCTTTCAATTGAGTCTGACAAAACTTTAAGTGAGGCCTTAACATGTAATGACTTCCTAGTCTTCAACCTGAGTTAGAGTCCTATTTTGCCTACTTTTTTCCCCCTCTTTCCTCTCCTCACTTTCCTAATACACTTGCCTCTTACTCTTCCTAAATATTTACCCTAGTTCTTTCTCACCCTCTGAATGACAACATTTTTATTGCTACAATATGTAAACTTATTATTAAACATACAATGCTCCCACATAAAATCATTAATTTGGGAACATGGAGAATAAGACAAAGCATATATTGATCTGTGCTGGTATCATCACAATACACCCCATCAATAATTGATGATAGCAATTGTAGAGGTCCTAATTGGAACTCAGATCACTATTTGGTGAACAGAGAGGGAGAGGATGAATAGCAAAGTATGGGAAATTTTAAAAACAAAGAAAAACTTGTGGAGTTAGAAAAACTAAGTAAGAATACAGATAATGTAAAGAAATATCAAGATTCCCTAATAGCCAAATTAAAAATGGAAAAGGTGGTAATATAGAATAAGACTGGGAGGTAACAGAGAAATCTATTAAAGAAGCTGCTAATAAATTTATTTGGAAAAAGAAGAGAATTAGGAATGAGGAATGGTTTGATGAAGAATGTACTGCATACAAAGAAAGAATAAAGCTAGACAACAAAAGCAACAAAGAGAAACTCAAACCAACTGTGAGAAATATCATGAATTAAGATGGAAGGCTAACAGAATAATTAACAGAAAGAAGGATGAGTGGATTAAGTTACAGATGGAAGAAATAGAACAGTTAAAAAAACAGAATGAAAATAGGAATTCTATAGGTAAAATGTGAAAAGGATATCAACCATGAATGAATGGATGCAAAGGGGAAGATGAAAAAATTTTGAGAGAATAAAATAAAAGTGGTAAAGAAGTGAGTAGGTAACTTTAAAGACCTACTACAAAACACATAATATATCAAAGAAAACAGGAAGAGATTAGAACACAGAGTAGAACAAGAATGAGATAGATCAGACAGGCATTGCATAGTCTGGAACATTAGACAAAACTGAGGATAGTATTTGAAGCATAAGGAATAATAGGGTCTGTGGAGAAGATAGCATTATAGTAGAGTTCCTCAAATATAGTGATTACTCTATAGGTCAACTGAAACAATATGGGAAAAGGAAATAATGCCAGAGAGATGCAATATGCAAATAATCTATACAATCTACAAAACGGGAGATAGATTTGATTGTAGAAGCTACAGAGGTATTATTAAATGTAGCTTATAAAACATTATCATCTATAATTAATTTTAGATTTAAACAAATAATGGAAGCAATAATAAGACAGATTTCAGTGTGATTTCATCCTAATAAGAGTACAACAGTCCAGGTTTTCATTAGATGGCAGATGACAGAAAAATTTTATGAATATGGTTTTTATTTATATATATCATTCATAGATTTCAAACAGTCATTCAATAGTATTATTAGAAAGAAATTGTATAAGGCAATGGCTCATATGAAAATCTAACAAAAGCTGATAAGACTGGTTAATATAACTATGGGAAATGCCAAATCAAAAGTTAAGATTGATATTATAACTAGCAAATGTTTTGAATGTAATTGAGGAGGAAATAAGGGGATGGATTATCCACTAAACATTTATTTTAGCTCTACACTTTACTATAAAAGGTCTGGATAAAAGGGACACAATTGTTAATAAGTAGAGTCAGAAATGCACATTTGAAGATGATATAGCCATTGTAGCAAGGTCCAAGATTTTTTTTTTAATAGTGTTTAATGCCCATTTTAACTACTGAGGCATCACAGGCGGTGACACTGATGATACATGAGATGAAATGATAAATTGGGGAAGGATTTTTTTTAAAGGAAGGATTCCAGGCCTAAGTTTAGGGTACCTCCCCAGCATTTGCCATTTATGAGGACTGGGGAAACCTGGACAAAACTTCAGTCAAGGAGGACGGTCCTGATGGGAATTGAACCCCAGACCTCCCACTCACCAGTCCATGGTTTAACGACCTCAGCCACCCCTGGCAGAAGATCAATGAAGAAAACAACAGAATAAATTATAGAAAGAAACAGAGCAGATTGAATTGAAGGTGAATATATAGAAAAAAAAACTAAATATATAGTTATATCAGACTCACAAGATCATGACAAGACCCAAAAGATTTAGAAATAAAGCATAAAGTGTTTGAAGGAATATCCAAATTTAAGTATTTGGGCAATTTAATTGATAATGAAGCACTATTATAGACAGAATTCAAGCAGGGAGTTTAGCATATTTTGCAAATTTGAGTTCTCTGAAAAGTAAACTGCTAACTGGAACAACAAAAATGCACATATATAAAACATTAATAAGATCAGTTATCACAAACTGGGCTGAAATCTGAATGATGACCATGGGAGAACAGAATCAACTAAGGAAATTTGAATGGAAAATAATAAGGAAAACTTATGGACCAATAAAGAACAGGATAAATTGAGAATCAGATATAACTATGAAAATAACCAATTAACAAAAAGGAAAAGATATAGTTAGATTCATTAAAGCAAGTAGGCTACAATGGCTTGTCATCTATGGCATATGGAAGAAAGTACTGTACCAAGAGAATGCTGAATGTAAAAATTTAATTCAGTTAAGAGGAGATGGAAGCCTAAGTTAAGGTGGGTGAACAGTGTCCTACAGGATTTAAAGATTATGTAGGTAACAAGATAGAGCAGGAAAGCAATAGATGAGGTAGAATGGAGGTTGATTATGAAGGAGGCAAAGGTCGACCCAGGGCTGTAGCGCCAATGATGATGAAGAAATACAGTAATATAAAACTAGTGGATTTTATAGAGTTCATAGTTAGAAATGGAATGATAGATGAGAACATTATGCAACTGTTTTTTTTCCCCTCCCTATTAACTAAATGGTTTATGTCCAAGAAAGTTTTAAGTAACACAGATAAAGAAAGCTGGTACCATTACAAACTTATTTTTCTATTAATGGCTGAGCTATCTAATTTTCTATTAAAATACAAATGAGGGATTCTAATAACCAAACAACTCCTTCTCTAATCACCAGGAGGACATCAATGCACATCAGAATTGGTACCTGAGAAGTCGAATCTCTCTGTTACTCAATACAATGCTTGTTTTGTTGGTACTGGCTGAGAGCTTAGTTCGAAGATCTGCTAGTTCAGTCTCCACTTTACGCTGCTTCTTACGTTGCTTCACATCACCAGGACGGATGTGCATATATACCTGCTCCTCACACAACTCACGCAGTAGTCCCATATATTCTGGCTTGATCAGGCTGCAAACAATAAATATACACTCTTAGATTGTTGCTATTTATTAAATCATTTCATACATTGCTTAAGTAGTATATGACAGTCTCACTGGAAGCTATGACAATATACAATGAATTGTGACAAGCCAGTACAGGTTTTCCAAGCTTTAGATAGCAACATGTACCAAGTCTGAGCCTGCTCCAACAATGTATGGTTTCAGCACTTCTGTTTATGTGTACTTGGATGTTGCTGCACCAGATGCTAGGATAGATCTCAAGCAAGAGCATTTAGGGCCGATCTCACCAAGCTGCATTAACTTTAATTTATATTGAATTCTCCGTTAATTGGGGTGTTGCATCTCACCACCAACAATTGGATGCTGATCCATTGTTAAACTTCAATTAAGTTAATTCATATATACTTGGCCATTTAATGAGTTAATTCTTAATTAACTTTTCACATGGCAAGGTAAATGTTGAACAGATATTTGAAGGCCATATTATTACAAACGGCTGAGGATAATTTCAGATAATTAAGATTTATTTAATAGCATGGATGAAAAAAAATTCTAAATGCAGTTCCAGCTGAGTGAAGTTTCGGCATTAGATATTCTAAGTTCTATAGAAGATGACCCAGAATTCCCAACAAAAAGGTAAATTTTTTATAATATTTAAATAATGCTAAAAGTCTTATTATTTCACCATAATTATTAGAAAAAAACAGGGATCTTTATATTGTAGGTTACATTAAGTTCCACTAATGAGGTTATGCCTTCCCATATTTCAAAAGTTGGTTATCTAAACTGTTAAACACTCAGTATACAAGAAAATGCAATTGAAAGTAGCATATTCTGTTTGTTCAAGAACTCAAGCAATTTCTCCAATGAATGTACACTACGAGTTAATGCTACAAGAAGTACATATATACAGGTGATGCATTCAAATAAGCATGGAGTTCAACATTTACAAAATGGTTTGAATGTATGTGATGTTCTGTAGAATGTAACTTTGAAAAAATGCAATGATCAGATCACATATTTTAAAATTTTATTGCTTTCTTTCTTAAAACTTTTAGAGTGATCCTTATAGTGTGCCTCTATCAAAGAGTGAGATGAATGGCAAAATGTTGCAGTTAGAAGATAAAAACTAACTGTAACTTTAACCCATTAACAGTTATGGTTGGAGATTTTTTCTGAGATGAGTATTTGTTAGATATGTTATATCCTAAAATTATGTGCCTACCTTTATAGCTGATACACAAGTACTACCAACTGACTATTGGTTTTTAAATTCATGCAATTACAAACTGTGAATTAGATTAAGCATGCCAAACACAAAACAAAAGATAAACTATCCAATCCAATGCATAAAGCCTTCCTTATAACGTAACATGTGGCAGCACAATATCACAACATCCACTTTGAATGGAACTCCTATGCTGCAGAAGGCATTTTGCTTTCTGCATTATTAAAAGTCCTTAGTCACTTACAGTCTGCTGTCTGACAATTAGAAACAACCACCAAGCCACTAAAACACACTGCAGTGTTATAGGCAATTTCTGGACATATTGCCTCTAGTAGACAATCATGTTTCTAACTAAACTTTATACAGAGTAATTTGACAGAGTTTCCAGCACAGTTTTCAAAAGTCAACAAACCATACAATTTGTGAACTTGGTATTCCACAGTCAACTGTCTAGAAGATTTTGCAATAGCACTTGCTTCTGATACTATTCCTGCAGTTGTTGCAGAACATAAAAAATAAGTATAAGGTTATAAAATACAAATTCTGTATTCTCAAGCAGGGCACATTGGAGGACGAAGATTTTTGGCTCTTGTCTTGTATTCAGTAACAAAGTCAGTTTTTATTTTAGTAGAACTGTCACAATATCTGGAAATGGAAAAACTCAATGTTTAGCAGAACATGAATAGAACTTATCAAAGCTTACTGTCCTGTGCACCTTTCCCAAGACAGTTGTGTGGGCTTTCATTCCAGAGAGGAAACTATGACCAGGGTGTCATACGTGGATATGTATCTTTATTAATTGTTATTGGGTTTACACCTGGTAGCAGTGAATATGTTTCAGCTATGGTTGTATCTGCAACCAAAAGCAAAATCTGATAACTTTCATTTTTCAGCGCAATGGAGCTCAATCTCATTGGCATATATATCTCTCAATACCTGAAAAGGTAACCCCTTACTTTACCCAATTGGGCACTGCAGTAACAATGACTCATCACCACACAGATGGCCCTCAGGTCTCTAAAACTTATATCTCATGATTTTTCTCTTTTGGGGCATGTTAAAGTCAGTGTTTATGTGGCTCTATTACACATATTCTTGACAGGGCTTTTGAACATTACTGCTGCAGTAAAATTTTTTCTAAGCATGCAATGTCCCACCAACTCCAAGGTCTTTCAAGATAATGAATAGAAAGGATCAAATGTTGATGCAATGAGTCCAGAGTCTTTAGTGTCTAATATTTACTGATATTCACCTTTTCAGATAAAACCTTATCCAAGCAAATATTCCGACCAAAAATCAAATCTGAACCTCCAATCAATAAGCACACACACTACAATTTGAGCCCTGTGGTGGACTGCTGTAATGATGGCCACACAGAGAGATATGATGAAACATATATCAGGTAAACTCATCTATCACATAGCTGCATATCAAGTTACCACAGGAAAATACACAGAATGCACGTAGTCCTATAATGCAAACTTAGTTTCTCATTTAATTTTATTAAATTAACACATGTATGCATTTCTCCTGTAATCTAGATGAGTATATGACAGATTTAGAGCTGGCAATAGAGAATTTAAACATAACAGATAAAATTTCATTAGGAAAACATTGGAAAAAATACTACAGGAAATTAAAAATAATAACTTTGGCCCAAGATCTTATCTAAAACTAACTAAAGCTCTAAGGCTGATAAGGATAACAAAATTGTTATTTTAGACAAAGAAGACTACAAGCACAGGATGCAAGATTTATTAAAAAGTGAAAATTTGTTGAAGTCAAAATAAACCCATTGAATAAATGCATTAAATCCACGGAAGAAGTCTTGAAAAAAGTACCCAAAATAGATTAATACAAAACTAAGGTCTTTAGCCACCTTTAGCCAGGATATATGGCCTTCCAAAAATCCACAAACCTGGGAGAAGTATAAGGCCAATTATTAACAACATAAATACTCTGATCCACTGTTTAGCAAACTGGCTATCATTACAGTTTCATTCACTATCTAAATTTAACAGCTTAAGTTTATAAAATGCCATGGACCTCGTCAACAAAATCTAAAGATAAAAAATGAACCCCGAACGACATACTGATTTCTTTTGATGTCAAGGTCCTGTTTTCCAGAATACCACAGAATAAATTATTAGTTTTTTTAAGAAAATGGTTACAATCAGCCAACCTAACAGAGGTACACATCGAAGAATATATCTAATTCATTAAGTTGTACATAAATCAAGCATTTTTATATATGAAGACAAAATCTTTTTAAACAGAAAGCAGGAATAGCAATGGGCTGTCCATTATCACCTTTTCTAGCCGATTTATGAACTATTTTTAGATGCATATCACTAAGACTTTCCACCACAATTTCAAGGTTTGGCACAGATATGTAGACAATGTATTTGCCATTATAAGCAAAAAAAAAAAAAAAAAAAAAAACATGTGGAAGGTGCACTACAACTTTTAAACCTGCAAGACCCTACAATTAAGTTCACTGTCGAAATTCAAATAGTTAATATGTTGCCATTTTTGGATCTGAAGATAATAAATGTTATAATAAACTTGAATTTGGCATCTACAGAAAAGACATGATACAAACAATTATATCAAAGCTCATGATTTCAATCCAAGATTACATAAGGAAGCAGTTCAAAAGCATGACATACAGACTAACAAAGAAGAATACAAAAATGAATATATCTACATATAATAGAAGCTGCTAAATCCAATAGGTTCAACAAACAGATGATTAATCAAAAATTTAAAGGATTCCAGAAACAAAAAAGAATTAAATAAATTATAAATTTGAGTGATTAAGCAGGGGGAAAAAACATTTAAAAGTTCACTTACCATTTGTCAGGCAATAAGAATTTCAAAAAAGTTTCAAGCAGTACAATATCATCTTAGTTTCTACTTCTTGCAATGTGTCACCCATTGTTAAATCTGAGTTAACGTTGGAAACACATTTACCTGAAATGGTTTGATTCTTTGTAACAACAAACAGAGAATTAAGCCACATCTCTGCATGAGCACCAATCTCCTTAAATAATATATATACCTCCAACTGTGCATTTTTTTCTCTTCTGGAATACATATTGGGAAATAGCTATATTTCAAAGAGGAAATGTTTCAGTTCATTAACTTACCTATGTATGCAACAGACAAGAGACATTATACTCTGTAGGATAGCTGCAGTTATTTGGAGGAAAAAAAGAGAGAGAAAGAAGAAAAGAAAAAAAAATGCCATTCTTTTACTGGGTTCATGTTTTCTAAATGCTTTAATAGAGGATAAAAGGTTTTCTTTGTGGAAGATTCCTTCTTCTCCTTCTAAAGATCATCTCAAACTTGAAAGATGGTATGGAAGTAAATGGACTATCTCTGTCTTTCTCTAATGCATATATATTGTCATTAGCCCCTGTCCTTTTCTGCTATTGCACTGTCGCTAAGTTGATGATAATACAGTATAAATATTGAGTTATTATAATTTTCAGTTCTGAGCAGATTATTCTTGGCAAAATATTTTTCCATATCATATTATCATTATTAGAGTCATTATAGATTCCTATGCACCCAAATTTCTAAAGAGAATATATTTTTCTGTAAAGTCCAATATTTGTGGCTGTATGCTTTTCGCGAACCTATTAAGCTAATGATTAGAAGACACCAATAATTTTTTCTGAGCTAGAATAACCTTGCCCTTTTTGAATTCTTTAAATTTAATAGGTTGAGTATTCTAATTTTTAAATGAAATATTTTCAATAAATTCTATATCTGAACAGCAGAAAAGTTAGACAGTCAGAAACTATTTTGTTATTCCATTTAAAATGGGAACCAAGCAAGAAAAAATGTTGAGAAGGAATGGAAACAGTTTTTAAAAGTCCTTGAGTAAATAAAGTAAGATAGAAAGCAGGAGTGTTTCCCTTTTGTGCTGTACCTCCCAAAATTGAGAGCAATTACTCTGAAATAACTGGCAATGAATGAAAGCACAGAAACAACAAAATCTGATAGCCACTCAGAGAACAGGAATTTAAGTTTGATTTCCTGAATATTCCAAAGCTGGGTTTATGCAACCAATAAGGGAGCAAAGTTTAGAATGCTTCTGGAAAGTTTCGAAATTTTAATTCTGGTAGCATGATGCTAAGAGAACGTATAAATAGCCCAATTTCTAAGGTATTCAAAAAAAAGTTTTCACAGTTTTCAGTATGTCGAGGAACTGAGCACAAGCTATCCCCATTATATCTAAGAGCCAAATGTCTCATCCAATTCCTTGCCAGTGGCTCAATTAGTCAAGAACCATGATCAAAGTACTGAATAAATAAGCAAGTGCAGTGCATCCATGCATTTCATTTAACAGCTCCCAACTTAGTTCTTTTCTCCCTTGGTTGAATCCAAAAACAGCTCTGAAGAAAGCCCGAGATCATCACCACATCTGTAAATGGCCAGATATGGTGAGTACAGCTTCCAGCTAGCCGTGGCATCTTGGAAGAATTAAGATTCTGTATGCTGAGAATAAATCAAACCATTTCATTAATTTACCACCATTTCAACACAAACCAAATACTATTAAAATCAACTAATCATTCTCAATAATAAATAAAAGCCCCCACAAAACTGTTGCAAAGTGCGTACTAATAGAAAGATACAATATCAGATGGCAACATAAACATCTAAAAAACATAAAAAAGTTTAGGGCCCAGTGGAAATCAGTTGTTTATACAGACAAGTCATGGGTAAATGTAGGTCATACAATGACTAAAGCATTGAGGGATACCAAAGTTTAAAGTGCTCGTCAAGCAGCAAATAAGAGTCTAAGCACAGACTCAGCCACCCTGGGGTCGCAGATCAAGATTTACTTTGGTCCATACTAGAAATGAGCAGGGTTCATCACAAATGCTAAATTAACATTTCTGTGCAAAAGAAGCATGGCCAATGCACATGACAAATGACAAGTGAAATACCTGAGAAGTGGCTTGCTGAACAATTGCTCCAAATAGCTGTTACATAATCAACAATACAAAGTATCACAGCAGGAAAAGAGAATTCTGCCTGTTGCTTCTTGGAGGAAAAATCACATTGGTTGGCTTACTCAGAAAGAAATTCCACTGAATATATTCTTAAACAGAAACTTCTGTTTATTGTGTCTGAACATAAATACATTGTTGATGAAATATCAAATACAGTACAGCAACAAGTTCTTCACTTATCACTATATCACTGTGAACTAAAATCCCATCAACATGGTATGGTATGGTCACAAGTGAAAAAACTACATTAAAATCAACAACCACACAACCAGAAATGAGGTAATTAATATCAGAAGCATACAAACATATTACAGTGCAAACTGAGTGAATTATGTGGACAAAATAATCCCAGTCCATCCAGAGTAACTGAAGATGAAATGGAAGGAATTGCACCATTATCATACCACCACGGGTGGCTTAGGTCGTTAAGGCACAGACTCGTGAGCAGGAGGTCTGGGTTCGAATACTGCCAGGACCATCCTCCCTGACTGGGGATTTTTTCCAGGTTTTCCTCAGTCCTCATAAATGGCAAATGCCGGGGAGATACCCTAAACTTAGGCCTGGAACGATTCCTTCCATAAAATTAAATTCTTTCCCAATTTATCATTTCATCTCATGTATCATCAGTATTCATCGCCTGTGGTGCCTCTGTACCAAAAACGGACATTAAACACCATTAATTCATATCATTATCAGAGAATAAAGACAAGGCTTAAAGGTAACCAACAACATTTATTAAAGTTTTTCTCAATGTATATCATCACATTTGGTTGATATCTTCTTCTGTACTTCTACAATCTTATTTTAGAGCACTTTAAAATGCAAAAAAGAGAGATAAAATGCATGTGAAAATTGTATGAGTTAAACAGCCTTAAAGAGCAGGGCAGATATTTTACTATTCACAAGATGACATTAATTTAGTAGACCGATTGCAGCTGCATGCTTTAGTTGCAAGTGTACGTTGCATACAAGTGGCAATAGTGCACCCCATTTAGCTTATACTGTCCTCTCAGGTTAAATTGCACTATAGTTCTTGGGTCCAAGGTCATTTGTTCCAGTAGATGTCAGAAAAAGCGGTTTATGACATTGTGGCATTTAAATTATATATCTGTAATTGAAAATTCAATTCTTTACAAAAATTCAAAGTTGAAGTATTACAAATTCATTTGATCTGATAGAAAAACTGAAAAACTTCACAATCTCAACACAAAACTATTAGTATCCTTTGAAGTCAAAGCCTTATTCCCCAGTATTCACACAGAAAAACTTATATTAAGAAAATGGCTAAAATGTATACATTTTTAAAAGAAGAAATAGAAACTTATGCATATAACAAATTTTTTTGTCTTCAACCAAAATCAACAAGTACCAGAACTGGTTATGGGAAATCCACTTTCTCCATTTCTGGCAGACTTATTCATGAGTTTTATCAAAACATATATAAAACTGTTAATTTTTAAAATATGGCATAGAGACACAGATGGTGTATTTCAATTTTCCATATCATCCAGAGTATCATCACAAATTTGGGTAGATCTTCAAAGAATAAGGCATAAAATTAACATCAGAAAATAGAAACAACATAACTAAATATTGTACTTACAAAGCTGTCGACTATGATGTGGTAATATATCCTAAACTTAGGTATTCACTTTTTACACTGAACTCTATTTACTTACATGAAATAAGACGTGTTTCGGGAGAATCTCTCCCATCTTCAGTCGCTCACTGAATGCCGTTACTCGAAACCGGTTCAGTGAGCAACTGAAGATAGGGAGAGATTCTCCCGAAACACGTCTTATTTTATAACATTTATTAGGTTCTCACAAAAAACAGAGAAAAAAACAGGCATATGTTTAATACACTGCTCAGATTGTAATTTAAAATGCATAAGAAAAGTCTGAAAATCAGGAAAAAAGAACAATTTAGAAACATTCGGTTAAAAAAATTGTAAAAATCAGCAGTGGCAGCATATTTTTGGGAACACAATCATGAAATTGAGCCATAAGCCATTTTGATACTAGAAATGCACTCTGGTAGAATTTAACATGTGAAAAAATTTGCATTTTAAAATATCCAGATAAGTTAATGAATTTTGACATTCCACCTTTAGAAAATTCAGTAAGTTCCTGTTCCAGCCAAGATGTCAACAGAGATGCAATCCAGATCCAGCCATGACCATATCATACAGCCCTAAGCTTGTAAGCAGTCAGTAAATGGCTGAAGATGAAAACAAAGTTTTCGGAAACCAGTCCTAAATTTAAAAACTTATAAATGAACTTTGTGTCAACAATCAAACACATTCTTTATGAATATTCTTATTGATATTACAAACCAGTATCAAAGTATACAAATAAAAAAGCAGATAAAAAAAAAACATTCCTATTTAAATCATTACAGTTTTAGGGTCCATAATATGAAGCTCTTTCTGGCTAAATTTTAAGTTCTCAGTAAACTACCCATTTAAGAATTGCCTACTATTTACATTATTTCATTTATATAATTCATGTACGATTGACATTAAATACAGCTGATTTTAACTTTTAGAAATACTATTATTTTATTACTATTATTAGAAGTGAAATGTGAGGACTGTTCAATATAGCATCGCCATATTTTTTCCAACAACATACTTTTACTCATCCTCATAATTTTAATAATCATCTTAAACCAATCCCTGTTAGATGCAATGCACCTGTCCAGTGTTTCTGCCAGTGTTCAAAGCATAGCAGAAAAGGTATTTTCAGAATTGTCTCAGGAGCCTTCACCACTGCTTCTGATTATGGAAAACACCTTCCACAAAGAATTTGGAGAAAAGGAAGTCACATAGAGCTAAAATTGGATTACAGGGGATGAGAGATACTCTTCATGTTGATTTTTGTAATATTCAGCAATAATTAGCGGTATATTATCATAGTTTTTTTTAATGGTGTTTAATGCCCGTTTTTACTACCTAGGCACCACAGGCAGTGAACACTGGTGATACATGAAATGAAATGATATATTGGGAAAGGATTTTTTTTTTTTTTTTTAAAGGAAGGAAACATTCCAGACCTAAGTTTAGGGTACCTTCCCGGCATTTGCCAGTTATGAAGACTGAGGAAAACCTGAAAAAACCTCAGTCAGGGAGGGTGGTCTTGGCAGGATTCGAACCCTAGACTTCCCGCTCACGATTCTGCACCTTAATGACCTCAGCCACCCGTGGCGGTATATTATCATAGATTTTTTTTTTAATTGATTTATTTATGGACACTCTTTAACATCTCAGGTCATCAGCGTCCCATTCAACTCAGGGCGTGAAACGGCCGACAAATTTTGCTCAGAGGCCTCTCTTTCAGGCTTGAGGTTCTTTTTCGTGCCGTAAATGTACGAAACGGGACCCACGGCTTTACTTCCCTTCCAAAGGAAGCCATACTGAGGATTTTTACGCCCGAAAAAATCTATTGATCCTGGCCAGGTTCCAACCCGCGTTTTGGGCGTAGGAGGCATGGTAACCACTACACCACCAGGACCGACATATTATCATAGTGCATCACCCAGTTTGTTACATGGAAATGTGGCCTTTTGCAGTGATTTGACATTACAAGAGTTTTCAGGATATCTCCATAGTATAGCCAGTTACAATTGTGTGCAGATATGACATAATGGTAAACCATTCCTTAAATACCAAAAAATAAGATGAACATAACTTTTATAGCAGAAGCAACTACTTTTAGTTTTTTTTTTTTTTGGGGGGGGGTGATGGTGTTGAAGATTTCCACACTGAGTTTTGATGTTTGCTTTAAGGATCAAAATTATGTAGCAATGTTTCGTCAGTAGTGATTTCCTTGGAAAGAAACTCTGCACCTTCCTGTAACATTACCTTCAACTGCATTCAAACCTGCACTTGAACATTCTTTTGTTTGGGAATCTGCAGTCTTGAAACACATACTTCTCATGTACAACTTTTCAGTTACCAACATGTGGGTAGCACCCATTGAAATTTTCAGAATTTCTGAAAAATTTTTAATGTTATATGATGATCCTCTCTCACAATGACAGCAGCAGTGTTAATGTTTCCTTCCATTAGAGCACACTTCAGTGCCAGGCACACCTTACTTTGAAATAATTGTCTCCTCTCTTTAAACGAAACACAGTACAAAATGGAATACCAACAGATCATAAAGATAGCAGAAAATAATGGGTACAGCAAAGACACAATAATAAAAATCATCAATAAATTCAAAAAACACAAAACAATAAGAGATGTTTCCACACTGAAAAGTTCAAAGGAAAGGTACAAATTCAAAAGTTTTACATACCACCCAGTTTACCATAAAAAATTCAAAAAGATATTCATAGAACAAGGAATAATGTTAGCCACAAAGAACAATTTTAACTTATTGGGATGCAAAGTAAAGGACAACATACCAACAGAACAAAAGTCAGGTATTTATGAAATAAAATGTGCAGATTGCAATAAAAAATAGATTGGAAAAACGAAGAGGAATTTGGAAATGCGAAAAAAAGAACACTTTAGAAATATTTGTTTAAAGCAGGTTGATAAATCAGCAATAGCAGCGCACTTTTGGAATAATAATCATGAAATTAAACCAGAGACAAAACTACTACAGCAACTCCACAACGCAATAGAACTTTCCACTTGGGAAAGAATTTTCATCCTAAAAAACAAGAAAAACTTAATGAATTTTGATATCCCTCCAATGGACAAACTCGGCAAGTTCCTAATAGAATCAACAGATGCTGCCACAAAATTATTAAGGGACCTAGCCACCATTTCTAGCAACATCAGTTGGTCAACAGGCTGAAGATGGGAGGGATCACTCCAGAAACAATGTCCAATTTTTATGTAAGTGAATGGAGTTAGTGTAAACAAGTTATTACATTAGTGTTTATATTAAACCACCTTTTAGCTGTGCTATAGCAAAGAACAAACTCTCCATAGGGCTACTTTAACATTGCTAATGCCTCAGCTGAATATTTGAGATGAAAGCACCATTTCAGAGCAGCAATTGTTTGTCACATGTCACCTCCATTTTGCTTTAGGCAGAACTGAACATGTCTCAATTTGTACAATTCTCACATATGGAAACCAGAAATGACAATAATGAAACTAGTACCACATGTACATTGTGCATTATGCTAACAAAATATTGTGAAGTTAAATTTTAACATGAGAAGTAATGCCTGTAAAATAGTATGATCATTCTATATTGAACAGGCTTCTCATAAGCAATTATTCATTACTAAATCATACAATGATATCAATTATTAATCTACTTGCCTCATCATGGAGCTATACACCTGAGGTACTAAAGCCAACACATCTGCAGCAGCATATAGCATCATGTCTCGTGTAAGTGGACGCCTTGCCCAGTAGCGCTGATCTCTGCGGTATACATTTTTTAGTGCATCCTTCATGGGGTTGAGTGGAGCATCATACAGTTCACAGAGAGCATTCAAGCTCACATTTTTAACCTTATATACTGGCTTTCCTGTTTCCTGAAGCTGCAGCACTGCATGTGCAGCCTGAAAAAGAAAAAACAACTTAATTGCTCCCTGTTCTATGACAACTTAACACACAGCACAAATGAAGGTGGCAGTGTCAAAGAACATAATTCATTCTTACAATAAGGTATAATATACTTCATTCAAAATGAATATGTATGCATAGATGTGAAGTGATATTGAAGAAATTGCAAGTGACTCCACTTAATGCAGACACATACATGATGATTGTACATTTTAGATATTCAAATTAATTTAGCAAAACTAGTTTCAAAATTTAAGTTAAACAAGCAAAAGTAAAGAGAGTGACAATGTTGATGTTATGGTATAACTATATTCACTAAAAGAAAACCAATTAAGAAACAAATAAGTACATTATAGAAGGGAATGTGGTAAAGGAATGCTTGAAATATCAAAAACGAATCTAAAGTGATGAATAAGTAAATATATTGCAAAACAACTTCAAAATGAGTGGATTGAATGATATATAGGGATATGAGAGTACAATGGTTTTTTTGCAAAGAGCTAGGAGACATTTTACAGATAAAGATACTCAATGATTGTTTAATGGGTTATTAGAAAAAGGTTCATTATTTTTCTATAAATTCAGTGAAACAAAAAGGGACAGGCAGAATTATACTGATAATTTGTTCATTGATAATATCCTATCAGAAATTAATGCGCTAGATAGTCATGTTCCAATAATTAATAATGGAATACCTGGTTTGCTATTCACTGAAAATCATGTGGCAGGATCAATAAATAATGTGAGATTAATTAAATCAATTGAAGTATTAGATAATAAAGTTTGCAAGAAGTGGAGTTGGCATATTAATCTAAGCAAAACAAAAATTGTGGTTTTCAAAAAGCGCTACAAGTTAAGGAAAGATGAAAAATGATGTTGGTAAGGAGGAGAAATGGAGGTGGTTAACATAATCGATTACTTAGGAGTAAGATTAAGTGGTAAGGGTGGATAGAGTGATCAAAAGATTCTAAAGGAAAGCTTCCTTTGAATAGGACAAAATACCAGGAATGCAAGTAAATTCGTTGGAGAGAGTATATGGGGCAGTGGTGGAGGTTACAATGCTCTATGGAGTAGAGATTTGGGGTTTGGAGGAAGGTAGGCTAATGTGAATACGATACATAGAAACTTTTGCAAACAAATACGGGGCTTGCCAAGAGCCTTGCCAAATTGATTACTCAAGTAGAATAAGGAACAATAAGGTGGTAAAAGGAAAAATGGAAAGAGTAATGAAATATTAGTTTAGAATTAGAAATTCAGATGAACATAGTATTTTACATTAGCATTTGGTAGGTCAGCAAAGGCTTAATCAAAATGCTACTTGACCTTAACAAGGTAATGGAAAGTCTAGAAAAACTTGATTTTGGGGCATGTGGAGAGCTAGGGGATCATTAGGAAGGGGTTTCTGGAAAGAAATTAGGTTAAGAATCGAAGATATTGAAAGGCAAGAAATATTTGCTAATTTTAATTTCAAAACATTATCAAACATACATAGAAATGAAAGGGGTTTGGAGCAGGGAAAATGATATTGAAATATGTGATAAAGTAGCAAGAGAAGGCTTTGCATTGGCAAAAATGACGGTTGTGAAGTTGAAGGGTTTAAGAGCAAGGGGGAAGCTGGATAAATGTCCATTTTGTAGCTAGAAAGACAATAATTGGCATATATTATTAGAATGTGAGGAAACTAAGTTTCTTAGGGAGAAGCTGGGAATGCAGAGATGGTCCAATTTATCAAAAGAAATTATAGGGAAAAAGTTGTTGAATGTTAAATCAAGAAACAACATAGTGGAAATTGGCATTTATTTTGGTAAAGTGAGAGCAAAATGGTTGAAAAAAATTAGTAAGCAAGGCAACGAAGAAATTGTAGAGTGTGAGGGGTTAGATTTAAATAGTAAGAAGGGCCCTATAACTTGGTAGCCACAGTGTTTGGGTATATTGAGCCCCAGGAAATATAACTTACATTAGTGAAGTATAGTAAGTTACAATTTGCTGAATATATGCGTTATTAAATTTTGTTAAATTAGTGTCTTCTGGAATTGCCAAGGGCAAGGATATAAATATTTTATATATACTTGTAGTCTGTAAGGGTATATTTATAATAAATTACAATTTTAATAAAATACCTCAACCGAAGTCTTCAATATACTCCAGTAGGAAACTGCTGATGAGCAGAATACCAGGGTTCAGGAATTAGTTAAATAAGTCAAATTACAGGAAAATGTATTGTAAAGGTATATCTCTAAAGTGATGTAATTTATGAAGTTATGAAACTAGTTACAAAGGTAGGCAGGAAAATTGTAAATTTAATTGTAATGTTATTTGTTGAAATAAATTCATTCGTTCATACTGATAGGATCAAGGTATCTGATACTTCAGGATATGAGGTTTACAGAAAACCTATGTTTACCAATAGATATTTCAATGTAAAGTTCATTTCAAAAAAAAGAACTGTAATTAAAACACTGAAGCACCGAGCCAAAATATCAAACTGAGGGACTAAATATAAACAATGTAATACAGTTTTTTTCACACTAACTCCATTCACTTACATAAAAATCTGGACATATGTTTCGGGAGTGATCCCTCCCATCTTCAGCCTGTAGTTAAACTGTTGTTATACGTGACAGTTGGGTCTCTTGATGTTCTTGTGGCAGCACCTGTTGGTTCTATTAGGAATTTGCTGAGTTCATCCATTGGAGGGAAATCGAAATTCATCAAATTATCCTTATTTTTTGTAATGAAAATGGTTTTTTTCCCACGAGGAAAGTTCTATTGCATTATGAAGTTGTTTCAGTAGTTTTATCTCTGGTTTAATTTCATGATTTTTATTCCAAAAGTGCGCTGCTATTGCTGATTTATCAATTTGTTTAAAGTGAATATTTCTAAAGTTTCTAAAATTTGGAATTTGGGAATCCGGAAAAAAGAACACTTTAGAAATATTCGCTTAAAACAAATAGATAAATCAACAATAGCAGAGCACTTTTGGAATAAAAATCATGAAATTGAACCAGAGATAAGACTACTGAAACAACTTCATAACGCAATAGAACTTTCCACTTGGGAAAACATTTTCATTACAAAAAATAAGGATAATTTGATGAATTTCGATTTCCCTCCAATGGATGAACTCAGCAAATTCCTAATAGAACCAACAGGTGCCGCCACAAGAACATCAAGAGACCCAACCGCCACGTATAACTACAGTTTAACTACAGGCTGAAGATGGGAGGGATCACTCCCGAAACATATGTCCAGATTTTTATGTAAGTGAATGGAGTTAGTGTGAAAAAAACTGTATTACATAGTTTATATATATACCACTCCATTGTCAACAGCTTCGTAAGTACATTTAAGTGAGGGACTAAAATTGAATTTAATCATCTCCAGGAAGCTTTGCAAGCAAAGGGCTACCACAATAAAGAAACAGAGCCTTGAAACCTCCAAAAAAAAAAAAAAAGCAGCATGATTTGCACACCAGACCAAAAGACAAAATTAAAGCATTCTTGCTATTTATAGAAGACATCACGCTACATATTTGTTTGGGTCATCAGAAAGAAGAACATCAATGCTAGTTTCTTCATATTATTGTTTTGTAAGGCTGGATATTATGCAGAGTACAATTTCAGAAACTATGCGAACCATTCAGTAACCAACACCCAGCTGAAAACACCCAGGAACTCCAACTTAGATCCAATTCCCTTAGCCAAGCAAAACCATCAGAGCTCAGTTCAACATGCACCCACTTTATATATATAAATTCCATAACTGCCTTGTCTCCAAGAACATAGAGCACAGCACATGGACGAAATGTCTCAGAAGATGGAGGAGAATCCTATTGGACCATGGGCTCAAAACCTGGAAGACTTAGTTTATATGATAATTATTTGTTTGAGGTAATGCAATTTTTAGAGATGCTAATGTATGTCCGAACTTAATATTTTGATTGCTGGGTATATTTATGTTCGTATCTATTTAAACTGCTGGGCACTTAACTACTCTTTGAGTAATGGCACACTATTTCATTAAAAATTAAAATTTATAGAAAACCATATTAGATAAAAGTTTGAGAGTGCAACATATTTTTAATAATATTTAATAAATCAGTCACTGCCTCATCTCCAAGAAGATTACTTCGAATACACCATTGATGATGTCCTTTGCAGTTTTGAACAAAACATCTTGGAAGATGGAGAAGAATCCCATTGGACCATGGCCTTACAGCCTGGAAGACTCAGTTTACATAATTGACACTGACTGTGAAAGTCTAATTTCTATAATTAATTATTATAATTTATCATTCCCCCATAAAATTGGAATAACATGAGCTCAGATGATATAGATGGTATTGGTCAGCATTATACTTGATCACTGCATTGTGCACATGATTGTACATAAATGGTAGCCCTGGTCTCATGCTTCCAGTTTGCCATTTGAAGTAATCCATTTAATATGAAGTTTGTGCAGTTAACACCATGGAACTCCACTGCATTTTAATTAACATACAGTATCTTGTGTCAAAAACAGCATCAGTTAATAGAAAAGCTGTCAGTCCTTCTGAATATCAAATTTTGAAATGACAGAGTTTTTAAGAGACTTGAAACATGATGAGAAGAACACAACAGTAACTATGATCTCAACTTATTGCATGTGTTCATTTTCATTTTTAAAGCTGTTGTCCTCTACCTTTATTGAGTATTTACTTTAAATCTACATATTACAGCATTAATTGCAACCTACTTAGTACTGATATGAACTAATGCCATTGTTCTGGATGTTTCTTCTGCGTACAATAAACTTACCTGAGTATCAAAGACATTACGTAGAGTGATTCCAAACTGGTTATAGAGATTCACACTGTCATTTCTACAGTCATGTAAAACCTGCAACATAAATAAATTTTTAAATGTTATACTCCTGGAGATGTTTTTATTATGACAGTTCATAAAATAAATGGACACGGTAGTTCAATTCTGTGTTTCACCAAGCATCATTAATGGATAAGGAATCTATAAATGTTAATTTAATGGTAAATATTTGTTGTTTAAAACGCTAACAGGATAATGATCTGGTAATAAATAAAATTATGGAATTTCTGATGCTGAAATCAGAAATTTGGAGTACTTAAAGAAGTATAATTAATTAATCATGTTCTGTATAACTAATTTTTCAGAATTGCATAAAAAATGCTTCATAGAAGATAAGTCAAGTAGACAAGACAGGATTATGCAAGGACCTTAAAGCAGGTTAGAATATAGCACTGAGTGAAACAATCCTTTTATTCCTAAGCAACAAGTTACTTTTGCATAGTATCATATTCCACAAAATAATGTACAATTCTTGTGCAGTATTAGTAAAGCATTACAAGTGACATAACAGGGCAAGATGAACAGCTATTTCCCACATATCATCATCCACTCCTTATTAATAAATTTGTATTTTTGAGTGTACATAACAGATTATCAACATTCCTAAAATTTAATTTGGTATTTTTTCTCAGAAATAATGACAATTTAAATATTTTATTGTATATTTGTATATTCAAGCATATTCTTCCACTATGAGATGACTTAAAATTATAAATTTTTATTATATTCCTAGGCTACAAAATCAATTTTAGTTAAGAAATCGCACAAAATATATACTAGATCATTTATTTATTTACCAGAGCTATTTAATAAAGAATAATCATAATTATACAAGCATAATTTTTAATGCTAAATTTAACTTTATAAATATTTTGTTAGGTTAATGAAATGCAAACAAGATACTAGTTTTTCATTGTCACTTTCAGTTCCTGCCATTGATAGGTGTGCAAGCTGAGACATGTCCTGTTCCCCCTATAACAAAAATTGGAGGGATCTCACAAAACTTGTCAGTCCTGGTGGTGTAGTGGTTACCATACTTGCCTCCTACACCCAAGAATGTGGGTTCGAACCTGGCCAGGACCGATGGATTTTTTCAGGCGTAAAAATCCAAAGTATGGCTTCCTTCGGAAGGGAAGTAAAGCCGTGGGTCCTATGTCATACATTTATGGCATGAAAAAGAACCTCAAGCCTAAAAGGAGAGATCTCTGAGCAAAATTTGTCGGTCGTTTCACACCCTGAGTTGAATGGGACCCTGATGACCTGAGATGTTAAAGAGCATCCATAAATAAATCAATCAAAAAAAAAAATCCACAAAACTTCAGCTGAGGCATATACAATGTTACTGGAGGCCATTGAAGAGTTTGATCTTCTCTACAACACAGTTTGAAGATGGTTTAAAATGTTTTGAGAGGAGGCAATCAATTTTAAAGGAAGATGGATCTGGCCCCCCAATTTGTGCTCTAACATAGGAAAAAATTAACACCACCATTGTCATTGTGAGATATGATCATCAAATAACATTAAGAACATTTTCAAAAATTTTGAAAATTTCACTAAGTGCAACTCACATGTTGGTAATTAAACAGTTGCAATGAGATGTGTTTGTATGTGTTAGGTTCTAAGGCTGCTGATTTTCAAACAAAAGGTCATTAGCATGCATATTGTATGCAGTTGAAAACAATATTACAGAGAGTAGGAAGTTTCTTTCAAAGATAAGCACTGCCGATATAACTTGGCTACATTTCAATTCTGAGAGCAAATAGCAAAACTCTGTGTTCACCAACACCATAAAAAGCAAAAATGATGGCTTCTGCTGGGAAAGTTACAATAATTTCATTTTTCAATATTCAAAGAATAGTTTCCTGCCACACAACTGGTTGGTTGCTAGTGGCAATTAGGGATGGTAATATTTACAATTTTTCCCTAGCTTTCCAATAAAGAACTTCCAAATTATTTTTCATTTGTTTGTTGCTATTAAATTTGCTGCATTTCAGTAGTAGAAGTTCTTTGTATAGGATAGTATTCACATCCTTACACAATGGGCAGTAGCTGTCCTTGATTAATTTCATCCTGAAGAGATGTTCTGATAGGCAATCATCATGCCTGTTAATTAAAATGGCCAATTTTTCTTGCACACACAACAGTAGTAATTGGGCATTACTATGGAGGTGTCCTGATAACTTGTAAGGTAATATCATATGCCAAAAACCACATTTCCATGCAACAAGCTGGATGCTGCAACTGTTGCTGAATATCTCGCTAAAATCAATAAGGAGGATGTCCCTCACAATCCCTATATTCAGATTTATTCCCTTATGATTTTTTCCTCTTTCTCAAATTAAAAAAACACCTTCATGGGAGGCATTTCCCATCATCAGAAGCAATGATGAAGAATGCAGAGACAATTCTGAAGGACCGTCAAAAAACAATTTCCAGCATGTCTTTGAAGGCTGGGATTGATTGATCGACTGATTGACTAGTGTTTAATGCCTGTTTTTACTACCGAGGCACCACAGGCAGTGGACACTGATGATACATGAGATGAAATGGTTAATTAGGAAAGAATTTTTTTTAAGGAAAGAAACATTCCAGGCCTAAGTTTAGGGTACCTTCCCAGCATTTACCATTTATGACTGAGGAAGACCTGGAAAAAACCTCAGTCAGGAAGGATAGTCCTGGTGGGATTCGAACCCCAGGCCTTCCACTCACAAGTCTGTGCCTTAATGACCTTGGCCACCCATGGTGGTGAAGGCTGGGAGAAATGTTGGGACAGGTGTATAGTATCTAATGGGGACTACTTTGAGATAATCATCAAACTTTTGAGTATGAATAGATATGTTTTTGAAACAAATTATGATCATTTTTATTGAACAGCCATAGTATTATTTGTCCAATTAATCAATTATGCTGATATATGTATATGAGGATAAATTGCTAAGTCTGGTAAATTTTAATGAAATGGCAGGACATTTGGTTAAGCAGCATGACTGTTAATAAGCATGAATCTTGTAAATTTTGTGTTAAAATTTTTAAACACAAAATGTCTCGTAGAAATACATAAAGAAAAGTATCATGTAGTGATATAACATTTTTATTTAAAAAAGTGGACTGTGGTGAGCTGAGGGAAGTTTATGGGGACTCTGAACCAGCACTCAAAACCATTTATTACTGGATAAATTAATTTAAACATGGCAGTATGAGCACTGCAGATGCTGCACGTTCCAGACACTTCTGAAAAAATAGTGATTAAAGTTCATGCTAACATGACAGAAGACTGTCGTAATAAGATATGTGACATTGCTGAGATAATAGGCATCTCATATGAATGGATACATAATATCCTGCATGGAGTTCTCCAAATGAAGAAGCTGAGTGTGTGATGGGTTGCATGTTTGTTCACTCCCAACCAAAAACATGAAGGACATTTCAAAATTGTGTTGGAAAAGTTGCAGCATAATCTGAATGACTTCTGGCATCGTTTTGTGACTGTAGACAAAACTTGGATATACCACTACACCCTGGAGACAAAACGACAGTCAAAAAGTGCATTGCCAAAAGTGAAAATGCACCAAAAAAAGCTAAAATTGTTTTGTCAGCAGGAAAAGCGGTGGCAATCTTTTTCTGGTACTCACAGGATATTATCATGATTGACTATTTGCAAAAGGGTAAAATAGAAAATGGTTTTATTATGCAACATTATTGAACCATTTGCATAGTGAGTTAAAGCAGAAGAAACCAAGATTGGTGTGCAAAAATGTGCTATTCTACCAGGAAAATGCACCTGCTTAAACCTCAGCCATTCTGATCAAGTGCATGAGCTGCACTTCTAAATATTTCCCCATCCCCCCTAGTTCCCAGATTTGGTTCCAGGTGCTTTTTTTTTCCTCCTTCCTAACTTCAAAAATTGGTTCAGGGGGAAAGAAATTTTCAGTGAATGAAAAGGTTATCTGTGATGTAAATGAGTATTATGCACAGTTCAAAATAATTCTTTTTCTGAGGAAATAAAAAAATTGCATTCTCCTTGGACAAAATGTATTGAGATTATGTTGAGAAATAAATTTTTGTTTTTACTAGACTTATCAATCTATCCTCATACTTTCAGTTATATATTTTACTTGGACTTGGACATGTTTCAAAGGCTGATGATGAAAACAACAGTCTTTGAAATATCCATATATTAGACTGCCCATTTCAGTTATATAAATGTACTTCAAATGCAGATTAGTAAATATTGTCCTTTCTTTTTTGATACTATTTCTGTTGCCATGATTAAGCAAGAATGAATAAAATGAATGGTGTTTAACACCCATTTTTGCTACAGAGGCACCACAGGCGATGGACACTGATGGTACGTGAGATGAAATAATATATTGGGAAAAGACTTATTTATAGCAAGGAATCATTCCAGGCCTAAGTTTAGGGTACCTCCCCAGCATTTGCCGTGTATGAGGACAGAGGAAAACCTGGAAAAATCTTAGTTAGGGAGAATGGTCCTGGCAAGATTCGAACCCCAGACATCCCGCTCACGAGTCCATGCCTTAACAACCTCAGCCACCTGTGGCGGTTGATTAAGCAACAGTACAGTACCTATCTGTACTTCTTGCAGCCAATAACATTACAGTTTAAGTGTCTCTTTGTGTAAAACTTGCTGAAACTATGACTAAATGAAAATGCTCCTTTAACATATGTTCTCATAATTAGTAAGGAAATGTCTTGGTGTAACACAGCCTTCACCATTATTTTTTAATGAACAGATTTCTTTGTCAGCATAATACGTGGGTATATGTAACAAAAGATGGTGAAATTGGCCACCTATATAATGTATGTTTTGAAAATTAGATGAGCAAAAAGTGCAAGATGGTTGGGCATTACAATAAGATTATGTGCAAATATGAGCATATTCAAAAGTATGGGCCATTCATTTATAACATAAAGTTGGCAGCATTTGAACAGATTGTGCATATGCAGCAGCTCTAGCCGATTCATTTGATTGCTATTAGGCATATTTTTACCAGTCTAGTTTTTCACTATTGCAATACATTGGTTTATTATGACTGCAAGAATAAGCAATTCCCTCAGTAGGACAGTCCATTAGATGGTTCAATTTCTCAATGCAAAAGGTAACAGTGCTACTGAAATTCAACATAAATTATACAACATTTAAGGGTCAATTGTAATAAGTGAATGAAAAGTCAGGCAATGGTGTTGTCACAAAATGGAAGGCCATACAAATATTCAAGATGAAGAGAGAAATGGGAGGCCTAATGTTCAGATGGAGGACCTTGTTCAACATGCAGAACAAAAATTTGAGAAAACTGCCATTTTACAATTACTGTTCTTCCAATAAAATTTCTGGGCATTTCACATAGTCCATTATTCAGAACTGCCACAAAAGTCTAAATATTATAAACTGTGTGGAAGGTAGGTCCCTAAAATGTTCATGACCATGCACAAAAACGAAAGGAATGAAATTTGGATTTTTGGACTGGTACAAGAGAGAAGGAGATTAATTTTTATCTCATATCATGAATGGTAATGATGAATCATGGGATCTCATAGGTCATTGTTGAATCAAAACAATAATCCACGTTGTGGTGCTGTCGACCACAAAAGAAAAATTCAAGTAGACATCAGTATGAATATTGTTAAAAGTGCCTTTCCTCCTTTTTCCTCCTGTTCTACTGCATTAAGGACTTCAAACTATACTTCTGCATATGAGCTTCAAAGGCTGAATGGCTAGCAAATAATAGACATACACCAATGCCTAGTTAGAACAATTTTTCTATGTTACTAAACACAAATATTGCAAGCTTCAATAACTTGTCAGATGTAATAAAAATAAATTTGCAAGTCTGTATGACAAAAAATAAATTTTCTTAGCTTCAATCATTTCCTTAGCTTGGCTAATTTTATTGTAAACATACTTGTTCCAAACAGCAAAAAGAAAATATGCTGAGAATAAGAACATAATACAGATTTCATTTAGTCCTTGTAAATAGCTACGATTATTACTCTGTGTTATTGCATCTGGTTTGGGTGCAGAACAGGTCACTTTTGTACTGTGTGTTATCAATAGGAATAGCACTTTCAAAATTGTGGACATTGAAAGACTTATTAATGAGAAACTTCACAATGAAACACAGAACAATGGACCGTCTACATCCTACATTCAGAACAAATACAGGAAGACAAGTTTATAAAATAGTTTAGAACAGTTACAGGAAGACAATTGTATAAAATAAGTTGAGACAAATTTTGGAGTCAACTGTAATAAATTTAGAACAGTAATACAGAGATGAAAACAGTTATGATGTTTGACATTGACTGCAGTTATTTGGAGTGAAATGAACAGCTGACAACCTCTGGATTAATCAGGAATGTCATGTTCTCTCATTACCAGTTGTTTTAGTTATATTGATTACTTAAATTGATGTAACTGAATGTTTCACTAAGTGTCCCACACCAAAAGACAATGGTATGCTATGCTTGTCCTGCTATATTACCTATATTCTCTTTCTCGCACTACCCAATGATGTGGCTATATTGGATTATGCTACTGGTTTTTATTGTAAGCAGGAGATTTATGTTTAGCAGGACTACAGAACTTCTCTTCATTTTAGTGCCTTGGGTTGGGTCGGAGCCTGGTCCTCTGGAATTCCTGTGGGTTGCCGTTGATGAACCCGGGACTGGGAACTGATGCAATCAATGTGGAAATTTTGTACTTTAACTATCTAGAATTTAGGTAAAGATGTCAATATAAAATGCATTATGTATCAATAATAGTAATTGCGAGGGGTTACACTTAAAGATAGGTTGAGGCCCTGTTGTAGTTTATATTTAAACATTTCTTAACACTTTATAAATTTTAAATTTCATTACAGTACAGTACAGTACAACAGTCAAACATCAAGATGTTAGAAAAATAAAAGAATTAATCGTTTGTAGAGACTGCAGTTAGCTCATAAAATAATGCTATAGGCAGAGTAATTGATTTATTTTAGTCCCCGGAGTTGGATCGGAGCCTAGTCCCCTGGAATTCCATTGGGGTGCTACTGATGAACTGGGGACTGGGGGTCTGATGCAATCAAGGTGGAAATTTTGTATTTTATTTATTTGATAAAGAATTAATATACAATCATTATTGTATTAAAATTTCTGTAATCATGCGGATGTACACCTAAAATTGCCTGGGCCAGATAGGTGGAGACACCTTGTAGTTTGTATTTTTCTTAGCATTTTCAATAAATTATCAATAAATTTCAATTTCAACTTCTCTTCTGATTTACTGGTCTTTAGAGAAAAACTTTAAATCTAAGTAGAATCATTAGAAAATGCATAGAAATTTTAGAAAACGTTTGTTTAAAAAAATGTTTTTCATTCTTGTTACAAATCTTTTAATGAAAACAGTTTCATAATTATGAAACCCTGAACCCACCAAAAATATTTTCTTTCTCCTTACATCACATGGGGACCAATTTCTTCTTTTCTTCATTATTTACAATTAATATTTAAATTTATCATTATTAAAACATTAAGATTCTTTAAAAGCTTACTTTCAAAGTCTCTTTCTGCTAAGCACTAATTGAATTTTATTTTGGAATTAAGTAATGAGGTCTTAAATAAAAAAATCTGAGCATACAGTATTTACCTTAATGACAATATCAGATTCAAGAAGCCGTTGAAGTCCACCAGCAGTCACCAGGTTGGGGCAAGTTACCAAGTCAAAAATATATGCCTGTCCTGAAGATGTTCCCAGCTGAAAGAGTGTAAGCTGCCCTTTTACGCCCAAGTTAATGCCTTCACAATCAAACGATACTGCAACTTTATCACCTTTTGCACTTCTTGACATTATGTCTTCCACAACCTGAAAGTAATAGTTATATTTATTATTATCAATAGAAGATTCAACTTGGTATGTATGGACTGTAGTCTCATTTCATCTAAAATTTAACAAGTGATAAATGAGACTTAGGATATCACCAGAGCTTTTCCTCCAATTAGTTTCTTCTATGAGCCTGTTAAATTTGAACAGAATATTGTTATACAAGTTGATAGAAATGCGGTAGTTTTTAAAAATATTTTGGGTTTCATATTATATGTAATACATATTTTTAATAAGTGAAGCAATAGAGTTATAGCCATAATAAAAGTTTCTCTCAATAGCAAAACTTTAGCTTTATTTGAACAATGATTGAAGCCAGTCACTCTAAATTTATGAGAATGGTCAACAATGAGAACTTAGAAGCTAATGCAGCTGTTCCTATCTAGATTGAATTTTTGTGAGCAACATGTATAAATCTGAACACACCTTGACAAAGTCTTACATCAGCACATATGTGTATGCAAATGTGGTAGTTGTTGGATCATGTGCGAGGATGGATCTCAAACAACAAGAGTGTTTCTCTGCCATGATTAGTTTAGCAGGCAGTGAATGCCTCGAACGATTACACCATGCATTTGGGGATCTCTGCCCTTCACAAGCAACCATTTATCGATAATTTGCAGAATTTATGAGAAAGGGGTTTCTTGAAGATAGTCTGAATACTAGAATAGCAGCCGTAAAAAGGATTTTGAAAAAAAGCTTATGTAAGGAAGCTCTGCAAGTTGCTGGATTCCACAAACATCACATATGAACAAGAAAGAGCATGAGTAGATTGTGCCAAATAATGCTACAAAAATTTAATCTTTTTATGATGAAACTGAATACCACAGCACGATTGCTTTTTTTAGGGGTTTTCACGTATGTAGTTTTTACTGATTCCCATGGTCCAGAGATTCTGGATTAGATTCCTGGCATGTCCAGTTGCCTTTTTTTTTTTTTTTTTTTTTTAAATCTAGCTTTCTGGCACCATGGACTCCCAAATTTGTTTGTACCATCATTAAATCATTTCATTCACCCATAGGTTTAAGGATCTCCTGTTATACCATAACCACACAAGGCTCATTTGAAAAGATCTCAGAATGACCCATAGATTGCAGCTGCAGTTCTCAGTTCTGAAGCAGTTTTGTTTTCAAAATCCACCATCCTCAATAGAAACATTGTGCAATAAAACATGTATTAGTCAAGAATATTAGTAACTATAGTTATTTGTTTCAATGCAGATGTAGTATATGGCAAACATAGCAAATGTCGAACATTGTGCAGTTATTAAGTACTTGGTAAAGAAGGATATGAATGCAACAGAAATTCATACAGATAGGACAAACTCTCTCAGGGACTCTGGACCATCACTTTCAACCATTTTCAAGTGGACCACAAGTTTAAACATTGCATGAAAAGTTTGGAAGATAACCAAAATCCATCATGAATATCAAAAAATATCAATAAAGTGTACAATGTGGTTCTGGAGGATTGCCAATTAAAAATGCCAAAAATTGTTAAAGTTCTGAGCATTTTAGGGAATGCACATTTCACATTTTAAGGGAAGAATTGCACTTGAAAAAATGATCGACAAGATGGATGCCATAACTGCTGACTCAGGATCAAAAGTGAATCAGAGTGCAAATCTCTCAGCAAAGTTTGACCCATTTTCAGTGAAATCCTGCAGACTGTATGCACTGATTTGTGACCAATGATGAAACATGGGTGACCACTGCACTTATGAAACAAAATAGCAATCTAAACAATGAAAGCATCAAGATTCACCAAATAATACCAAGTGTGTGAAATCAGCCAGGAAGATTATGGCATAGGTTTTCTGAAATTGCAATAGTATACTGCTAATTGATTATCTTCCCACTGGAGCATATTATGCCAACCTTTTGAACCTATTGGAAAAAAAATATATGAGAAAAGGCTGGGTTTATAGAAAAAGAAAGTCATCATGTATCAAGACAATGCTCATCCTCACATGTGTTATTGCAAAGACAAAAATCAATGAATTGGGGTACGATTTGCTGCCACATCTGTGTTTTATTCCCCTGATTTATCTCCATTAGACTTCCATCTGTTCACTTAACTGAGAAAATTCATTGGCAGAAAGAAATGTTCATCTAATTAAGAGCTTAAATCATCAGTTCAGGCATATTTTGCAGACCTGGAGGAATCCAATTTGTGATGGGATAAAGGCTTTGGAGCATTGCTGGACAAAATGCATTAGTGTCAAGGGAGACTAATGTTGAAAAATAGGCATAATTTAAAAAAAACCATCATTTTGTACTTTATGCCAAGAACTTTTCAAATGACCTCATATAAATTTTCATCATCTCCAGCGAGACAACAGAGCGGCACCCTATGGGCATCCCAGCCTCAGAGGTTTGCTATAATATTGCTATGCCAAATATCAGTACCCATAAGTTTAAGAGAACAAAATAAAAAAGGTTGTAATGTTCACATGATTTTGGATGTTTGTGTAGGGTATGTTACTTTTTTGCGCTTTCTCATAAAATTTGATTTTACTTTTGCAGTTCGGTTAAGCATTTTCCTAGGTGTGACTGATTGTAAATCAAAGTGATAGCAAACAAAAATAATAATAACATATTAACGTTATTAAAACTGAAATTTCTTCCACCAATCTATAAAGCAATGTAATCAAAGTCATGAGCTTTCTATATATAACCATTGTGTTTCCATGAAACAAGGAAAGGGACTGGCAAAAAACATTTACCTCATATCCCAGTTTTTAAGAAGTGAAACATCAAGAGAGTTTTAATGTGTTGACATGATTTTAAGTAGTTTTACTTTTAGTCTAAACCAGATTTTATGATAGTTTCACTGCATTGGTTCCTACATTCAGTTTTAATTGAAACATTTACCTTTTGAAACAAGGATTGATCCACACTGTCAATACTGACAGTTTTTGATTTAACAGATGAAAACCTAATCCCCTTATCTGATTCCAAAGATATGCTTTTCTTCTGTAAGCATGGTACGCAAATCAAAAGCCACAATTTCAGATTACACTGGTGTGCAGTTCACATGGAGAACAATTGAGTTGGCAGGCAGTTGCATATTTGTGCAACATCATCCAAGATTGGGCATTATCTTGTAATTGAAGTCAAGGTGTAGCCAAGAAATGGCACTGTAAAGTCAGTGCAGAGTGGGCACTTTATAGCAAGCAGTTGTGAAAGATACAGCATTTAAAAACATGCACTTCGCTGCATTTGAGTATACTTGATGTTAACACACACCATTGCAAATGTCAGGTTGAGTTAACTCAAATCTCAGCAGCGAAAGGGTTAACCCATTCAAGTCATATGAAGAGCTGTGGTCACATAGTATTTCTGGACCTTTAAATCACATGACAAACGAGTCTGCATAGCTGCATTGCTCCATAGAGACATGTAGTATTGGTGTTTTACCAGAAAAGTTGCTCGAGTAACAATGAAAATAGAAATATATGGTGTCTAGAATCCCCATCTCTCAACAATTTCTATTAAGTTGTGAGTGAGAAAATCCTGTGCCCACAAAAATTGCACTATACACTTAAGAGGCATTCCCATCTTGCAACTGCTCTTTAATTATTATAAACACTGATTGTCAAAATGTCACCAATTCCCACCAGATTAATACTGCCATCTGGTGACAATAGCTTCAGGTGCCTCATTCAAACATCTAGTATAGCCCCACCAATTTGTAGCTTACTTAATGACTTAACCTCTTGCATATGTATGAAAACTTAAGTACTGCAAAATATATAATACAACTCATCTAGCATGTTTCTTTTTTTAGTAGGCCTTACCAACCTCATTTGTATTTAAAATAAAGCAGTTTTTAATGCCATATGTCTTTAGCAATAAATACAATGCTGTACCCATATTTTTTAAAGAAAATGTGCAACTCCTATTTAGTACGAAACTCCATTTAAAGTAAATTTTTTCCAGTTCCAAAAACAATTAATTATAAATGTGGGATTTGCTGTAACACTTCCATTTTTACCCAAAATGTCTACTTAAAATAAACACCTAAATCAATGTAAATTATAATTAACTTGTCATCTAGCACACTCTTATGCTTCACTTACTTTTAAATATTGTGGGACCAGTTTCAAAGAGACATCCTATTGGTATTACATTATAGGAGAATGTAATACCAATTTCCAGTTTATAAACAAAAAACACCACCAGGATAGAGCCACAGGTCATCATAGATGTTAGTTTCTCATACCAGTCATCAAGTTGGTTGAAGATGGAGAGGATGTCTCTTTGAAACCGGTCCCACCGTATTTAAAAGTAAGTGAAGCATAAGAGTGTGTTAGACAACAGATTAATTATAATTTACATTTAACAAGCTTCACTGTGTAAGTTCCAACAGAATTTTTTTAAAAATGTCTTATTTTTTGAAAGTTCTTAAATGAACCAACTCAATACTTCAATTTTGCTTTATTGAAGAGGATTTTGCACCAAGGCCACTAATGGGCCTATTGTACATATGCTCCTGAAGGAGCACCTCTGGGAAGAAGGGATAAGATGGAGAATATACTGGAGGCCAGGATACAAGGATGCGATGCATGGGCATAGGCGAAGTCCCTAACCTTTCCATAGATGTTAAGTTCCAGGTGCCAGTGGGCTCATAAGAACTACCCTTGTCCATCAAGTTTTCACTTGAGGTGCTCTTAAGTCTCCTGACAGGCCTAATATAGAACCCACCAGACTAATTGCATGCCACTACCATACCATACTTGACACTTCTGATTCTCTAACTGATGCTTTGGAGTGAAATGAAAGGAAATGGGAGAGAGGGAAATTCATGGAATATAATACCTATCCCTGCATTCACATAAGTGACCAGGGGTAAATGAAAAAATACAGGTCAGGATGGCCAGTCCAAAGGGAATTGGTACCAGGACCTCCCAAATGCAAGTCTCAAGAATTACTGGTCTTCTGGTGATATATATTGTAAATATTTGGTGGTATATATTGTAAATATTTCTCGCATTATTTCACACTGCCTAGACAATCCATAAGTTATGAGGGTGAAATGGTGGCAATACGAGCGTTGGAACAAATATACCATAGGACTGATATAAAAGAAAATAAAGTAGTGATTCTTACAGATTCAGCTTCAGCTATACAAGCTATAGAACGATATGATAGTTCATATGAATCTTATAATGCAAGGGACGTGAGATATTATTATAGATTACTCCAAAAAAAATTTCAACAAATAATACTACTGTGGATACCAGCACATGTGGGAGTGATAGGTAACAAGAATGCAGACTTTCTGGCCAACAACGGAGCAGTGTAATATTCAAAACCAATAAAACCCTGTGGATTAAATGAAAAATTAAAAAATATCAAAACGACCATAGAACAAAAATATCAACATAATATTCAAGTGGAAATATCTAATAAAAATTATTCTAATATAAAAGAAACAGTACAAAAAATAAAAAAATCTATCAAGGAAGGTAGCAGTTGCTCATTTTAGACTGGCAACCGAACATGATTGTCTGGCGGAACATCTACACAGATTTGGTTTTATGAATGATAACACATGTAAGATCTGCAATACTGACAAGATTGTAAACGGAGAACATCTATTGGAATGCACAGAACTGAGGAAAACTGCACCTGATGGGAAAACACGCAAATTATATTGGCTGGCCAGGGAAAAATTGATGGATCAAAATCCTGCACATTAGATTAACACAACAACAGAGTTACTGGTTGAGCCGCCCGGCTCTGTTAGCCAGATATTACCTTTTCATATAGATGTAAAAACTATTATAAAAAAATAGGTTCCTTTTATACAAATTACTTAAATAAACATGTTAGGATTTAATATACCTGAAGACATTCTTTTACAGAGACTATGACTCTTGTGGACTGTAGCAGCTTAGCTTTCCAAACATCACCACCAGGCATTGCAGGGCTGTTGCTATTGGCAACACTATTGGCATATGAAGTTGCTGCTAGGCTACGGTCTCGTTCTGTGTTATCTGCTAATGTCTTCATCACCAAGGAATTGATACGCTGTTTTAGAGATTGCTGCTGCTGTTGTTGTACTGATGGTGCCTGTTCTGGTGGTGCCTGGGGTGTTGGAGCCTTTTCAGGGGAGAGAGGAGTACGGGAAGGAGAAGGAGTAACCAGTGAAACTAGATTTGCTTGAATATGGAAAGCATCAGAATGGATGCGCAAGAAGGTGGCAAGGTCAGCAGGAGTTTTGAACATAGTGGTCCATTCATCTTGAGGCATTGATCTTGATACTGATGAGAATAACTGATCCACTAGCATTGGGCCTTTAGTATTAATACATTGCACCATGAAGCTGCGCAGCTTTGAAGTTATTGCTGGATCAACCTTAACCTGCAAACACACCAACAATTAAGGAGTTATTGTTTACACATACACAACTGCTTCATCTAGCTTAATTACTGTAATCTTAGTTCATGAAGAATGAAAAGAAAGCTTAGTATGACACAATGTATCAGGGACATACTGAAAGTTTCTCCAAACTGACATATAAGGCTTCCAGAAGATGTCCTTGCTGTTCACATGGAGTTTTGAGTCTCAGCAACTGGACATGCCAAAGCTGGCCACACATGTGTCTTGCACTAATTACATACCAAACTTCAATTTTCCTGCAATAAAGAATCTTTCTTGTATGTAATTTGGATTTTCTGAACGCCAATAACAAATGTTATGAGTATTCACACAACCATTTTGTTGGAACTATGCATTGTCTGAAAAGAACACAAGCTGTGGGTTGATTAATCCTCCAGTCATTGATGAAAGAAACCACTCACAATAACGACAACATGTTATGGGATCATCTTGTCATAGACAATGGACATGTATACACTTGTAAGGTTTAAGTTTTAACAATTTTGTTTCTACATGTGTAGCTGAAACTCAAATTAGTGCTAATTTCATAAAGATTTTGTTGGCAAACATTCAAGGTTTGTGCCAATTTAGTCTAATTTGTCTTCTGTTAAAACTGTAACTGTATATATCTTTGCATGTTTCTTGCTTTGCACTAAACCAGCAGAGTACAATTTACCCACAAGATTGTAAATTGCAGTTCTGGAAGGAGGCATAGTCCAGGAAACTTACGAATAAATTCCCCATGAATGCTACAAGCAGATTCATTTTTATAACAACATTTACATGCAATAATATGTTGCTCTTTGCCATTTTCACAAAAAAATGTAGACTAGTGACTGCTTCAAAGTTCAAGGATAGGCAGGCAGGTGGCATGAATGGGGGAGAAGTCTGCCTTGATCAAGATGTTTTCACTCTATGTGAATGGTCAGAACATATTCTGGAAGCCCGCTATATGTAAACAAATAATTTTTGCTTTCAGTTGTATCATTCCTTAAAATATTTCATCTTACACCTTAATATTTTACTCATTGAAAGAAACTAGTCATCTAAGCACTGCACCCACTTTTCTAGAGACACTTCAGCCACCAGCTTATTGGAGGCCTCAATTACTGCTTTAGCAATGTTAAAGGACTCCAAACATTTAATTTTTTTTTAATGGAAACCAGAAGTCAAATGGTACCAGGTAAGACCTTTAGAGCAAATGAAACATTTATTCCATACGAGAATTGACCAAAAAGCCTATACTTCTGTTCTGCTGTGTGGGAGAATGCAGTGGAGAATGATAATGCTATGAGGTCAATTTGTAAACAATTTTGGAAAAACAAATGGTGGTATGAAGTATGGTTTATAAGATTCTAGCTTGATTACATAAGTATATGATATAATTAAAACAATTCCAATTAATCTCCCTTTACTTCAATGTATCCCATATTTCTGGATTAACATTTCAATATCCTTAAAATAATAGTTCAAACTTTTGTTTGCAAAATGCTGGAAAACAGCATGCTTCAACTTATTACTGTTTATGAATCTCCACACTTGAAAGGCATTTGAAAATATGTAATAGTCGCTGGGGGCAAGGTAGGGCTGTACAATGAATGATACAGCTCCTGGAAGCCACATGTGTTGATAGGAGCCTTGGCAATAGCAATCATGTGGATTGGTGCATTGTTGTGCTGCAAACTCGACTAAACATTCCTTTTCTCTTTTTCTTGAAGGCCCTATGCAATTGATGCAATAGCTCAGTAATACCTCCCAGTCACCATTGTGTTCCTTCCTTTGGAGCCTAACATCAGAATTCCTCTGCAGTCTCAAAAAAATTGCTGCCGTGATCTTCATGGTCCTTGGCCTTTCAAGGGAATGCTTCACCCATCTTTTGCCACTTCATTGATTCTCTTTTTGAAAGAGGGTTATAGAAGAAGACCATAATTCAATTCCCTATGATGGTGGATTCACTAATGCCCTCTTGTTACCATGACAAAGGTTCAAAAACTTCTGACATTTGAATTTGAACTGTTAAAAGAATTCAGGTCACCCATTTTGCACTGACCTTAAGTATATGCAGATGAAGGATACAAAACACAATTGTTTTAGAAAGCCCCAACCTTTCATCTATATCTTTTTTTTCAGATGCTGTCACTCAGAACTTCCTCCTTGGCAAGGGAGATGTTTTCTTCCATCAAGACATCCAGTTGCTTATCCTTAGATAAGCTCTTTCTGCCTAAATGAAACAATTTGACCACTGCAGCATAGTGCAATATGAAAGGGAAGCTTCCCCATACTCACTATCAAAATATTGTCTAATTTAAATGCATGGAAGTATTTTTAGTTAAAAATTTTATCACATATATTCAATTTTGAACATCACACTATGTTTAACCTCCTGAAACTTGCAAATATCAGCCTTAATATCATATAGAGCATAATATCATAATAATGAATCATGGCCTTCTATGTCAGTTCGGAAAAACTTTTGGACAGCACCTCATACCATATGATGACGTCCAGTGGAACAGAGATGACACAGCCAGAACAGTTTAGGAAGAATCATTTTGACAATTGTCATTTATTTTTCAACTCATTGCAGTAAATCCATGTTTCATAACCTGACAAAAAAAAAAAAAATCAACTGATTCTTTTAATATACGACTTTAATTATATTTCCGTGCACCAGTTAACATGAACCAGCTTCTGTCAAATAATTTGGAATCCACCAAGCACACAGCTTTCTGACAGTAAGATGATTATGCAGGTCCTTTGTATTGCAATCAACTCTATCTCCGAAGATGCCCAAATCTTGGAGTAGATGATTTGTTTATCTTCTTTGATCATGTGATGCACAATGTCACTGATCCCTGCAGCAGGTCAACCTCGCAGAAATTGAATTTATTTGTGTCCACATTTAAATTTCGCCAAACAATTGCTGATGGTTCATTTACAATAGCATTTTGAAATTAGTGGGTGCATTGTTTTGGTGTCAATGAGGACTTATCATCATAAAAAAGCATTCCCCAAAAAATCCTGTTGACTTAAATTTATTAATTTGACTAACTATTAAATTGCCCACCTCCTTGGTTTAGTGGATTGCATTGCTGACTGTGGGCTGGGAATCCTGGGTTCAATTCCCATTACTTAAAAATTTTTCAAAGTTAGGGAGGTCTGGAAATTGTGAGGACAACTGGGAAGCTGCCTGATGGAGAGGTGGCAATCTTCAATCTAGTAAGCCATGATAAAGCGATCGGCAGGATGTGGTGTGCTGATCATATGCCCCCCTGCTATACTGCCCTCTACCAATGATATTATGTAATGGAGGTAGAAGACGCAGCAGTCATCTCAGTAAGCTAAGGTCCATATGGGGCCATAAAAGGCTATAGAAGAAGAACTATTAAATTACAAAATATCTGGTAACTAAACTGGAAAATATTTTTGGGCTTGGCAGTACACAGCAGCTGTCTTCAAAGCTGCATTTCATTTATAATCAAACAAATGATAATCTAGTTTGTTATACATATCAGTAAGCAGAAACTTTCAGTGTATTATAAATGTTAAATTACAAGAAGGTTTAGTATATATTGGGATAAGGGATGTATGAAATTTAATACGGCATAATCATTAGGGATTTTGGAAAGAAAGTTGGTGATAGAATAGAAGATACTGAAAGACGAGAAATGTCTAGCAACTCTATAAAGATAAACATTCCTTGTAATGGTATGTGGATTAAAAAAAAGGGGGGGGAGAAAAATATGCTGATTTCTGTGATAAATTAAGCTGAGATGATTATGCATGGATGAGAACAGGAGTTTCTGAAATTTAAGAGATTAAGAAAAGATCAGAACCAGGAGATGTGCTCATTCTGTAGAGAAAAAAAAATTGGTGAGGCTTGTGCATAAGTAAGCAATACAAGTAGAAGTTTTAAACTTACCTACAATTGTGGGAGATTGACTATAAACATTATTAGTAGGTTGTCAGTGTTTTTATTTTTAGCCAACTTAACATTACTTTCATGTCTATTTCTACAATTCAATTACCATTGCACCAAATAGTATATGGTAAAATTTAAAATGACTGCTTCCTTGGTCCAATAGTTAGTGCTGCTGATTGTCCACTGACAAGTACCAGTTTATCCATGGAACCTGCTTAGAAATGTTCTAAGTTAGGAGAGTCTGGAATGGGAGTTCACCCAGCCTCTTGTAAAAAAAACTGTGTAGCTGCCTTCAATCTTAAAAGCTGCTTAATAAGCAATTAGTGGGGTTGCCAGCATGCTTCCCTGCAATATCAATGATGTCGCAAGACATAGGTAGAGGATGCAATGATTGCAGCAGCAGGCCAAGGCCCAAACTCAAGCTGTCACACCATATAGGAGGAAAATTAAAAAACAAAGGAGGAAACACTGCAGGTTATACACAGAGATGCCCTGATGGGAAAAAAGAGGACATGCACAAGAACATGTTAATGTGGAATTTTGCTATTTGTCTTAAGTTTATGGGCAGTGCATGGAATCATGGACTTAATTGTACACATCATGCTATATTAGTGTCTCCATATCCTCTCTTGTTATGTTTAAAACAAGTGCTTTAGTTTAAAATATGTGCTTGCAGCACTTGCCTATGATCAAGTTTCAATAGGAAATTATTAGAAAGGAGAGCTACAAAAAGATGGAGAGATGAAATAGGATTAGAAAATTGGAATAATTTACAGGGTGAAATTGCATTAAGAACTTTGCTGTATATTATATATGCTGAATATATATTAAGAAATAATTAGATTTTTTTTTAAAGTTGGGAAAATTTGGTTAAGAAAGATAACAGCAAAGATACAGAAATCAGTATTCTTGTCCTTCCCCCCCCCAAAAAATATAGGATTAGATCCTGATAAACATATTACCTTGGTGCTAAGGCGTATTTGGGTCAGATAGGTATATCATTTCTTTTAAGGTCAAAGGTTGAATTGTTAATGGAAGCTTAGAACATGGTTATATATGAGAAAAATTGCAATATCTGCAAACAAATTTCTAAATGGAAGAAAAAAATTCACTACTATTCAGTACTATCAAGTAACTGATAACTTTATTGTAAAACAATATTTATATTACTGTAATTAATATAATTGCTGTCTCTTTGCATATGTTTTGTACATTATTATTATTATTATTATTATTATTATTATTATTATTATTATTATTATTATTATTATTATTAATTTCCATTTAACTTCATATAATCATTTTAAAATGTGAGTCATCATCACAATAAAATGTGACCTTCTGAACATGGTGGAAGTTGCCATAAATAATCAACCTTAACACAAGTTTTTATCTCCAAGATATTATTATCACCTAACTACTGGTATGAAACCTCAAAAACAATGAAAAGCATAGTAGTCTATAAGTCAAATTTTCCAGCTGCACCAAGCATATTCCTTGCAACAACAAAAAAATGAATTTGACAAAAGCGAAAATCATAATGATAGAAAATAATAGTAAAGAAATTAAGAATGATATTTTTAAACAAAGAAAAGAACAGCTGTTACCCTTAGCTTTGCTTGCTATTTTTCGTTGCCCTACATTCATCTTTCCAACTATAATATTTACTGAATTAGCTATGTTAATATTTCATATTCTGTAATTGGAATATTTAATTGATTACTTTTTATTTTATAATTCCCTTTAAGCTGTCAACTCTTTCTGAGGCACATTACTTTTCTGATTTAATTTCATTTATTAATTACGGTACTATAATGGAGGTTATCATTAGTATTATAGTTTATATCAACCTTTGCATTTAGAACTTTTTATAAATGGAAGAAATAAAAATATAAGTTCTGCATTGTGCTATGAAATAAATATTAGGTAATAAAGAGGTAGGAACTAGGAAAAAATAGAAAGTAATGTTTGTAATGATATATTTAACCAAAAGAAAAAAAAAAGAAAAAAAAAGAAAAAAAAAATGAAAAATTAAACAATGATATTGGTGAAGCACTTTTGCTTCATGTCCATCCATATTAGCTATTGGCAGTGGTCATTTAAGATTGACAGAATAAAAACCTTAACAATCTTTAAAAAATTCATAAATCACATAATCTCAATGATTAAATGAAAAACAGACACTAGACGCTACATGTTTTAAACCATTTTAAGAAATATTCCATGTTATTCTCTACTCTCTACCACAATTTCTATCCCTCGGAATTTTACCATGCACTCTCTCAGTTCAACAAAATGAGGATTAGCTTTGAACATTCATCTCCAATATTATGTTCCTCCTCCCCCATTTCCCCCCAAAAACAATTAAATACCTCAAAGGTCCCACAGATCTCTTGCTTATTATTTGATTATTTGTCCGAAAAATACATATCTTTTAGAAAGTATCCAGTCACTTAATATGGTATAGCAACCTAATATCAACTCAATTTCTTGAGCTGTTAATCCTGAAATAACTTTAACCCAAGTAGAGCAGTTTACCCTTTATATATATATAAATTCTCCTAATTAAATAGAGCAAACAATTCCTTCCTCCAAAACAAAGATTATCATCAATATGAAACATGAGGTCTTAATTCCCATAGAATATAATAAAGCAATTACAATAAAGTTCTCTATAACTGTGGTGTTGTTCTATTTAAAAAATTGTCAGAATCCATTAAATCCACTAATGGTTTTACTTTTAAAAAATTAGTAAAAAAAGTATATCATCGATATGTGTTTGTACAGGATAGATGACAAGTTGATTTTATGTACTTCTGGCATATTTCTTTCTTTCTTTTTTTTTTGTGTTATTTATTGTCACTTTGACTGCTTTGGTCTTGTTACATCTGAGAATTGTTCGAATTCTGTAGTTGTAAATCTGTAGTTATGAATGGAATGAAATGATATAATGATGGTGCAAATAATCTGAGTCCTTGGCACCTTAAAGCTATTCACCTTCTCAGGGTAAGGAAAAACTCCGAAAAAATCCTTATTCAGATGGCACTTGACCTGACCGGGAATGGAACACAGAACCTCCAGATTGATAGCCGCAAATGCACCACTAAACCTTGGAAGCAGTCATTAGTAACTGAGTTTCAATAGATATCAATATATTTTTACTATATGTTGCATCTATTTGATTGCAATTGTTATTTCCTGATGGATATATTTTTACATGTTATGCTGAATTTACAGTATACAAGTCTATTGTAAGTCTGCATATAGTGGCTAAAGTTAACCTTTTGTAATTGCTGTACATTAGTTATTCATTGCCTTAAATTTGTGTGTTTATTTAATTCTGTAAGCAAGACATGATACCTTGTAATACTGTAGCTTTGACAATTTCAGAAACTTGGGTATGCAATTCTATTGACAGCTAATAAATTGTTGTTGGTGTTGTCATTATTATTATTATTATTATTATTATTATTATTATTATTATTATTATTGTTGTTGTTGTTGTTGTTGTTTAAAATAGCCAAAGATGGTGTTTGTCATTTCAGCTCAGTGCATTAGTGACACCTTTAAGGAAGAGGGGATTTAATATTTGTTTATAGTTGTCTTTTGTAATATTGATTCTACTTCATATGGCTTGGAATAATGCTAGGGCTGAAACAAATACTACCAACTTTGTAAAATAAATCCTGAAAATAATGCACGGCTCTGTTACTGGTCTCAAGATATTCAAAATGCTTTATGCACATCTTGTATGCATGGCCATCGACATGTGTGACTTTGAAAGAAATATCAATAAATTTCATCAAAAATAAAATTAAAAAAATATATATACATATATAAAAAAGAATTTTGAATATAATTTATTATAGAACTCCCCCCTTTCCATAAAACTACAAAGCCTACTAAATCTATCATGAGCACAACATATCTTTATAGCTTTGATGTCATAAAATATTATCCTAGGGACATTTCTTATCTCTGACCTCCATTTATTCTATATTGCAAATAAGGCCTTATCTGAAAAATGGGACTATTTAATTTCACTGAAAATTTTACTATACGAACTAAATTTTTGATGATATTCAGAATATGCAGTCCATTTATTGTATGCAGAGTTTTAAAAATAATCTATAAATTTGTGAAGAAATTATTATTAATAATTAATGACACTTTTTAACTTCTATGATCTTTGGCATCCTATTTAATTCAGGGAGTGAAACAATCAATAAATTTTGCTCAGAGGTCTCTTCTTTCAGGCTTGAGGCTCTTTTACTTGCTGTAAATCCACTACACAGGACCAACAGCTTTACTAACCTTCTAAAGGAAGCCATACTTAAGATATTAAAGTTAAAAAAAAAAAAAAAAAAATCTATCAATCCTGGGTAGATTTGAACCATCCTTGGGTCTATGAGGTAAGTATGGTTTCCACTGGACTATCAGGACTGGCTGTGAAGAAGTGATGAGCACACACAAGGTGTTTATAAAAAGCAGAACCATTTTTATTCTTTTTTAAATTATTTAGACCGATGGCAGTGTTCATCAAAGGATGAAAACAAATTCTAAGAAACATACACCTGCTGAGGAACAAGTTTACTACCATTATTGCAAATGTATAATTCACTTATCTTATTAATCCTCCGTCAATTTGTTTTATATCTTAAAATATATCTGGGCTTTCTTAAGCTTGATAACACACAAATTTAGGGTTGCCAAATATCTTCACTGAAATTCTTAGCCAACTCCCGTCTCCTGTTTTGATTTTATATGGCAGGGCATACCTTCCATATTTCAAGAAGTATGCCAACTTATGCATATCTACAGCATCTTCAAATATGATTCCATAATAACATCCCTTGGATCACCAGAATGCTTACATATGAATACAATATATCAAATTCACTATAATCGATCATTGGGCCTCATAATAACATCCCTTGGATCACCAGAATGCTTACATATGAATACAATATATCAAATTCACTATAATCGATCATTGGGCCTCTGCTTCCAGTTCCAGTTAGCATTTCCTGGTTAATATTCTGTGATTTATTGATTTGTATGGCTTTAAGTATTTGTGTGATAATAACAATAAAAATATTTAAAGTAAATTGTACCAATTACATAATCCACAATATCACTAAATTTGCTTGTGATACTTTAAATGTAGAAGTAGAGATGACAGTTATGAAAATGTATGGCTAGTAATACTTTGACAAATGGGTATTTATATTTAAAGAAGTATGGTATAAGGACAATGTTCAGAATATTAATAAAATTCTTGATTTTATTCCAAGCATGCCAGCATCAAATGCACACAGAAAAAATAATAAATGGTCTGATGACAAGAACTGCTTTAGTGCAAACCAAATGTAAGTAGAGTTACAAATAAATGTTAATTTTTGCTATACATCAAAGAATTTCTACAATATGTAAATAATATTTTAAATTTTTATGTTTCTGCCAGAAATGTAAATAAATATATCTTGAGCATTTGTGAACATTATGCACTGCAATGGGCTAGTTTGATTTAATAAAACTTTTTTAAAGTAAACAGTATTTTTCATTTGCAGTAATCATTATGTTGTGTCAAAATCTTCCATATTTTCAAGGAAAGGGTTGGCAACCATACACAAATTATGCATTCCTGAAATGTATGCATCTAATCAAATATTTTGCTGACATACTATTTTATAAGTATTTTAAATTTGCAGCTTAGTTAATTAAAATTGGCTATTTAGTATTCTTAATTTCAAACATACATTGTTCTACAAGCCACTGAGAGTAAGGATACAGATTCTGTCAGTTGCCTTATGCTAGATTTAAGAATATTTTTTTGCTCTCAGCAGGAAAGAAAATGAATTAAATTAATCTGTTAGCTACCTGTTCCAATTCATGGAAGGGTTGTGGCTCTGCACCCTCCCATTCTTTCAGGGTGACTGTTTCCTCAGAAACCACGAAAGTTTCAGGATAGCGCAGCAAGAAGTCTCTGAACTCCTTCATGTGTTGTCCAGAAATGTGACGCACCTCAGGTGAGGCCTGTGAGCGGTGTCCTGCAAAATATCATCAAACAGCGCTCTTATCATTATACAGCTTGTATGTAGTGCTTTATCGCTATATGTAAAAAGTATAACTCATAGAAAGCAGGCATTGTGGTCGAGCATTAGATCTTTATTTGCTTTTCTTCGCACTTGGACTGGGTACAAAACTGGCAGGCCACAGATGCACCATTAATAGTCAAAGAGCATATCGCCATGAGGTATAACTGTGTTATTGCATTTCATTTCTCTATTTGCTATGGTTCAAAGATTTAATATGAACAATGCATTTTCATTTGTTGTAACTTTTTAAGAAATGAATCAGCTGCTCAGCATTATTCAGAATTTTAAAATTATTTTTCAAAGGTTCATCCACTGACAGATCTATAGTTCATAAAATAATCCTTAAATTTCAAACTGCAGGACCAATGTTGCACAAGTAAATTAGACCCAGGCACCATTGTTTACAACAGAAAAAACTGCAACATTTGCTGTTTGATTACAACAAGCATCAGGAAAATCTCTTGCATAGTTAGCACAACAAGCATAAATCAGCGTACATTTGCACAATTTGCTATAAAATTGTTAAAATTTAATCCTACAGGTTTACTGAAGTGTGTGTCTTAGGAGAAATTTCATTTCATCTTTTGTGAAAAAGTTGAGCACTTTGCTTATCCAGTGGTGGGCTGGTGCAGTGTGTGCTCCTGAATGCCAGCCGAGGCTGCCAGGGAAAAACAAAACAAAGACCTCATTGTCTATGGTTAGAAGAAGAAGAAGAAGAAGAAGAAGAAGAAGAAGAAGAAGAAGAAGAGGAGGAGAGGGGGAAGGAGGGGGAGGGAGGGAAGGAAGAATCCATAACTGTTGTTTATTATCGGCTGGAAGCTGGCCAGAGGTGGTTATAGGTGAGCTGGAGCCATCAGATTGTAGCAAGATGAAATTATTTAGGGTGTCCAATGGTGGAACTTGAAATACATTACTCAGTTCTAAAATCTTTTCTCATGCTGTTAATTCTATCAGATTCTTAGCATAATACAATAATTTTGTTTCTATTATGAAGCTGTGGTGTTCTGACCAGAACTGGGCCACAATTGTTCTTCAGCATTAAAAACCAAAGAGAGTAATGAATCTTAAAGTCCACCATTCAACAACCTGAATAAATTCTTCTTACAACCACTGGATGGCCCCAGTTCATCTACAGCAGTTTCCAGCTGATGATAGGAACAGTTCTTGAAACATGTCCTATTTTTAACCAAGTTAGTGAAGTACAGCGTTATAAACAACCCATAATACTACTTAATTATTCCTAATTCATCATAATTAACTTCTATTAATAATAAATAAGAATTGTGGTATTTATGCAAGAAGGTTACACATGATTATCTAATATAGGTATTTCTATTTACAATATATAACTCCAGCTTAATGCCAATGATTTTCTTTTCAAAAACTGCTTTGACCATGTTGCCACATCTGCTGCACATCTATGGCCACTCAAAAAATATCTTGGCCCTTAGAGATGCATGGAAAGTTACTATATAAGCCAAATTATTGTGATTAAGCTCAGTATGCTATTTCAAAATTAAATGAACTAAAAGGCGACAGAGGGCTATGCAGAGCATGGACATTGGAATACTGATATTGCCATTTATACAGTCAGGATTTGTTTTTGTTTATTTATTTATGGACGCTCTTTAACATCTAAGGTCATCAGTATCCAATTCTATTCAGGGCATGAAACAGCTGACAAATTTTTCTCAGAGGCCTTTTTTTCAGGCTTGAGGTTCTCTTTCCTGCCATAAATGTACGACACGGGACCCACAGCTTTACTTCCCTTCCGAAGGAAGCCATACTTAGGATATTTACGCCCCAAAAAATCTATAGATCCTAGCCAAATTTGAACCCGCAATCTTGGGTTTAGAAGGCAAGTATGGTTACCACTACACCACCAGGACCAACTTGTTACAGTCAGGCATCAGGCAAGTGCAGAGTTGGTAAATAGTTAAGGGCTATGCAAATTATAAACAAAATGGCACTGCTCATTGGTAGAAAAACATTCTTAATCCATTTGTACTTCCAGCATTATAGGGAATATTTTACTAGCTGATGCTTTATCTGTTTTCATGGCTACTAAACCCTGTGCTACAGCAGCCATAAATATTAATAATATGTAGTATCCAAAAATCACTACACAAGCCTACAAAATTTAGGCACATAAAAACTTTGTTAAAATTTATAGATAATTTATTGAATTTTGAAGTGCTGAATTCGAAACTGTGCTCAATTTTCCTCATTCATATACCATTTTTTTACAATATATATCCAGGTTTTGCCATATGAGCATATTTGTTGAGTTATTTTGTTAAATGTAATGAAAAAAATACTTCTTGTGTGAAAATTTAGGATTTCATTTAATAAATAATTAGGTTATCACAAATTCCAATTACAATTAATTACCAGGGCCTTACAAAGTCTTCTATTTCCTTTTCTCTTAGCAATGAAGCGCTTTATCTTGCTTCTTCTCTTGGTGAAGTCTTGGAAATTTTTCATCCTAGCATCCAGCAGAAATCTCTTATCATTGACATTCCATCAACTTTTTTTACTATTTCTTCATTGTCCTGATGGAAATGCTCTCTTCGCTCTTTGCTCACTACTCACTAGATTATTCAGGAAAATGTTCAAGTGCATATTTGGAAAGTGAAATATGCCTGCACCACTACATTTCAGAATCAAAGAGGACCAGCAAGTAGTGGTGATGAAAAAACTAAAAACTGTTTTGTCAGCAAGCAAGATTCTGACAATGATCTTCTGGGACCATAGAAATATCTTGTTTATCAATTTCCTGCATGAGCACAGAATTGTCAATTCTGCCTTTTATTGTGAACTTATCACAAATTTGCAAGTAGGCTATCAATCTAAAAGACAAAACTGTCCCATCCAAAGTGTGCTGCTCCATGATAATATGAAAACCCACACCACAGCCTAGACACAACAAAAATTGGCAGAAATGCACTGGACTGCCCTCCAACACCTTCCTTACTGTCCAAATCTGTCACTATTGACTTGGCAGAAGTGCTAGATAAAGCCGGAAACTATGTGAAAACTAGATATGAATTGTAAAATAATGGTGCAATAAGATTTAAAAATAAAGATCTATTTATATTTGACCAACCTCACAATTGAACATCCCCCACTTTGGATTTCTCTGTATTTTCAATTATGTTTATATCATCAGGGTTGTCATATTATTTCCTAAAAATCTAGTTAATATAATTTAAAAGGAAAATCAAGCCTCTCTTTCAACTTCAGTATTTGTGTGTTATAATTCTTTATATAACATTAATTCCTTGTGTCTACACATACAGATACATCTTATGACAGTTGAGGGAAGTTATTTACAATTTGCATTTTTTGGTAAAGCTTTAACAAATTGATTCATGTCTACTTTGATATGAAGATATGGCGGAAGTGTTTTCTTTGAGTCAACAAAACTCTGATGCAAAATGTTCTTTCTCCCTGGTTTAAAAGATACTCTTTAGTGGCTAGGGTATTCTTGCCGAATACTGAATTCTTGCTCTGTTATCCCATTCACAAATAAAACATGAGCATTTGTTCACCCAGCGTGTACACCAAGGTCAGCAATGACACAAACTTACAGCATTATATAATACAAAATGTAAATTAATTTTGTGAAAAATCTCTATGTGATAGGACATTTTCAATGTCAATTTTAATTTCAGCACACAAAAATACATAAAGGGGAAGGTAAAGTTTCAATAAAAATTTTTCATGTAGGTTTGTGTTATCAGAAGCACACTTTTATTAACATTAATTAATAACCAGTATTTTCCACATATGATTTTAATATTACAAAAGTAATATAATACTAAATATAATTTTAATAATTCAAAAGTAATTTTTTAAAAAAATTATAAGCAGCTCCCTATTCCATACAACTTTGTTTGGCAGGATAATATTCTAAGAGCATGTACCCACATAATAATATTTGATTGGCTGACATACACTGCTGGCCATTAAAATTGTAATGCACATAAAAGCCTCATTAAAATGACCCCACATTTTCTCATAAGAAATGAGTAAGTCTTGTTGAAAATAGAACAGTAAAACTAGCCCATTTATGAATTTTATCATGGGAGAGTTGTAGCACACTGAGAAGGCAGGACGTCATTCTGAGAAATTGATGCTTGTGTTGAACAAACTGCATCCACGGTGAAAGGAATGTCAGATCAGTGGATCGAGGTAGGAAGAATCTTTTGGGTTTGTCACTTGATGCTTACACTAATATGTTGAGTCTAGTTAGTTTAATATATTGTGGTGTGAAAATTACAGGAGTTTCAGAGCTTTTACAGAATAATACATGAATTGAAACCCATGGGTGAATACATCATTACCTATACCTTGACACATGATAGCGACTCACACATTGTAAGGATACATCTGCCCGAACTACTTACATGTCTCATGATATATCATGCATCTTTACCACAATAAACAATTTTTCCTGGGGCTTTTACACTTCTCAACAACATTCTGAATCATTTATTAATGTTTTACTATTCTAAATCATGTGGTGGCAATTACAGTTTAAAAAATACAAGTATATAAGTTTCAGTGGTATGGCTATGTTTACAGAGCAACTTCTGCTTCTTCCCTTAGATGCATTTGCTCATATTACTTTCCAACTCATATATTACAATATATCATACCATAAACACTCGTACACCGTACCATTTAACAGTAAGCTATAAACTTTCATTAAAACCACTCTTAAGTATTCTAAGGTGTGCATAAGGAATAAGTTCTTGTATTCTTATTCCACATAAAGGGAAAAGAGTTTTGTTAATTACTAGATTTTCCACTTTTCTATATCGCAAATATTTCTGTCATATGACATCTAGCAACACTTCTTCTGAAATTAAAATGCAATATTGAGGTTAAGGTTCACTTACCCAGTAAGCTCTTGATGGGTACCTCAGTACCGGGCCCATACTGCACCAATTTATTTACGAAATATTCCACAGCTTCCTTGGCATAGTCACGTTTGCCACCCACATATTTGAGTCCTGAATCCTCAGCCCCCTGTGAATCCTCGCTCCCAGGGGGCGGTGCCTGAAACGCGTTTACGTAGACGTAATCTCCATCAATGTGAAACAACGCCGGGTATCCAGCCAGGAACTTCCGAAGCCCAGACTGCGAGCCTCCAGCGATTTGGCGCATTTCCTTAGTAAAGCCTCTTGCACCGAACTGGCAACTTAAGTCATGCAGAGTTCGGGGTCCTCCTTTGTCAAGCAGCCGCTCCAAGAAAAACAGCAATGTGAGGTTGCGAAGCAATTCGTATTCCCCGCTCTCCATGCTTTATATTTGAGTTAGCCTTTTGATCTTCGTTAGAAGTCCGCAAAATGCACGGACCTCGCGAAAATTAGGCCACCATAACTTCCGCCATGTTACATTCCTGAGCAAAGTGACGTAGGCCGACGTCACAGTATAAACAGCGACCAAAATGCTCCCTTTGGTACTAACCATAATAACATTAGCCTAAGGTCGCACACCTCAAATCTGCTAATGCACGCTGCCTACTGTCAAACTTCCAGCAATTACTCGAGAATTACAACAATCTAACGACTGTGTAGACATTGCCACTTCTACTTTCACAGTGTTGCCTATTGAACCGTTAGATACCACGTGAGCGAATAATAAATGTACGTTTCTTGGCTGATCATAAGGCAGTTTATCGAGCACATGTAAACAATATACGGGTTTTAGCCGCTATCTTATGGGGAAGGCAAATGAAATAACATGGAACATATTAAAATGCTAACGTCATTATTAGCTTACAGTGGTAAATAATTAGGCATCTATTTATGCGTTTTTGTTTTTATTTTCTTTTTGGTGTTTCGTTACCCAGTACTGATGCTCCCAGTAGCTCAATTCCTGACTTTCGAGCATATTTGAGGGATGGTTTTGTGTGCTTATTTTATTTAATTTACTAACTTATACTTTGATATAGAGCACATACAAAACATTCATTTGTATATAATATCGAGCGCAAATAACTTACAATACGAGTATTGAATAATGTATTTAACTTTTACTTATACAAGGAATTAATAAAATACAAATGTAAAAGATTGTCGAATTTATCCAAGTTAATAAATGATAGAAAAATGGTATTCCATTGCAAGAAATTGTGAATTGAATCTATCACATGACATTTGTACAGAGTTTGTTTTATTTTTATGCAATATTGTTGTTATTAACCTCCGTAATTATGTTTGTGATAATGTATTTTATTAGCAGATGAAACTATGCCATCATTGACGAAAAATTCTATTCTATTCTATTCCACGTTTGTGACTATGTAATTCCTAATTTAAACTGAATAGATACACTTTTACTTTAGGTATCTCTTGCAAACAATACTTTTTGAAACAACCCCACTTTTCCACTTGTAGTTATATCTTGCAGAATGAAACAAGAATTTCCTATGTAAAGCAGTTTTGAGCTGTCCTTAAACAAAATCAGATAAAATATAAATACGAAGGCCAATATAGAGAAAGCTTAAGTGATAAAGTCTAGTTTTACAGCGAATTGTACTATTGTCTTGTTTACCCCTTGTATTTTTGAGTTAAACACAATTACCTAAATCAAGAATAGCACGGATAAAACAAAGCGAGTCTCGTGGGATAAACCGGTTTCTTAGATGACAAACTCAAACCATTTGGTCATTTAATTTGTACTTTCATTTCTGAACAAGACCTCTACCAATTAGCTATGTATTAGGTATGACTAATAAATAATTCAACCTCTAGGTCTCGTATTCCAACAAATTATATATATTTTAATAAGAACTTAATTAGTTACTACATTAAATACCTTAGATAAGTCTAGAAATAATTCCACACTTATTTATTTTTTATACATTGATGCGCATGTGTTTGCTTAAAAGTGGCAGTTTTTATTTCATTTTTGCTTATATAAATAAAGGAATTAAAAAGGTTCTTTTAATAGGCAGAGAAACAGAAACGCTGAAATCATTCAGTATTTCTGTTTAGAAATCATTTAGTGTTTCTGTTTGGGCTAATGTTGCGAGCAAAGTACGTGTCTGAAATATCAGCTAGACCATTTTACCATTTATTTGTTTATCCCAATGGGGCTTAAACATTAAGGTGAATAAATATAATTGAAAATGAATATTATTAAACTGACGCAACAATCAGTATGAAAATTTATGGAATTTTCTATTAACGAGCTAAAGGTGGGGCTAATTTATGCAATAGGTATTAGGATAAGTAAAGGACAGTAGAATTATAGTTATTCCTTACACAGAATAATTTATGTAAACAAATAAATAATCGTGAACTGCACCAAGTTACTAACCAATATAGTTTGAACGACAATCATTACAATTCATAAGCATAATCTTGCGTTTACTTAGTACGCAGTAATTAATATGTACACGTTCCAATTTGAAACTATAATTCTTAGTTGCTGCTCATCCATAGGCATACCTACAAGTATTATATGTCCTGGCTAGCTTGCTTGGGATGATATTTATTACACGCTTCGTTAATTCGCGCCAGGCAAGCTGTGAATAATTTTTTAAAATTATATTAGATTATCAAATTATTAGTAGTTCTTTGTTCGCTATTTTGATACTAATAAATGCAATTGCTTTATGCTACTGCTGATATATATTATCACTAATAGCCACCTGGCTTTTTGGGATCTGGAATATAAAATTATTTTAAAAATTAATAAAGCAGAATATTTACCTATTTTTAAATAACGTCCTGTCAGTATTATATTTGTTGAAGCGTCATGACAGGAAGTAGTATTTTGGATGAGAGGAAAATTGGAAACACCTCAGCTACAATGAATAGAGGAGGGGGACTTCCTTGCAAGAGCATTTTAAGGTACAACGATTACTTATAAACGCTCATTTCGTTCATGGTCATACCATCGCAGTCATATGGATGCAATGCAAAGCTGTTTCTTTTGACCTCATTGGAATGTGCTAAGCAGTTCATAATTGAGATGTTCATGAATAATATTATGTGTTGAGCCACGGCTAATGCCTATGATTGATTTTGTCTTGTGTTCAGGACCATGACCACTGGCTTTCTCATGCTGGGTAATGTATCTTATGTCTTTGATGCATTTTCATTCTACCTCACTCAGCCAAACGCTCCTATGCACTGATAAATGCTATTGTGTAAAGACAGTAAAAAAATGTAAGGGAAGTTCGATAAATCAGGGTAGCTGTACAACATAGGGTCTTTACTCTGCGACTTCGGCGAGGAACAACAATGACTTGGAATCAGTCTTTAAAAAGTGTACTTTACTCGCGCGTAGTCGCACCAAATTTTTCTCTATAAAAGTTAGTTTCAATGGCTCTTGCAAAGCATGTTGTAAAATAAATGTAATTGGTACATGCCAGTGACAAAAATCATAAAAGGCTAAGCATTTACAAAAATCATAACTGTAAGCGCACAATTTGAATAAAAGTTTATTTGTGCGTTGTTGTTTGAGTTTTAACCTTCATCATTAACCAACCCAATTTTTCTGAAACGTGCGAGGTTAGAGACAATGGGGTAGTGAACGATGTGATAAAAACGGGTGTCCAGTTTTGCACAATTTTTCAATTTTTTTAATTTATGACTTATTTATATCGTTGTAAACAATACGAAAAGTTCATAATATTTAATTGAAATTTTCAAGTACTACGAAGGAGGAGGGGGAAACTATGTAGCATTCTTGAGATGAGATGAATATATATATAAAAGGGGGTGTACAGAAGTTTTAGTTGGTCCAATGGATTACTTAACGGAAAGAAACGAATGTCATTTGCGGCAATCAACTCTGGAATACAATGTAGAACTATGAGAACTCGTGGAATATATTGGAGATTAAAAGAACTAGCCTAATCGTGAACCAATGGGGTGAATTTAATTATGATGCAAAATGCATTCCAGTTTAATGTCCAGTTAGTACAAGAATAATAGAGAACTCGGAGCAGTTTTTGATACAGGCCTAATTTATGAACAAATTTCTCTCTTGTAGGCATGAAAAGATTTAATCCAGATTTAACCCCTAACAAGAATCAAGTTAACTGATCACATCATAACAATGAAGAATCGCTTATTTGGATTGTCTTTGTGAGACCTTCAAAAACTTCTTTTGGTCTAGCTTCCGGATGAAATTCCGAACGAATTTAATAAAAAGAAAATGGTCAGAAATTGCTGTTTGCATTCCTTCGATAAAACCAAACTTTCAATCTCCTAGAACCCTCTCCACTAGCAAGAGCCATGAGATTAAACAGGGTTGAAATTTTTACATCCTTCAATCTGCTAACGGAAGAATATGAAAAACATTAGTTTCCCCCTGACAGGTACATAGTTAAACTGGAGTGTCCACTGTGATCCCAAGGTTCTTGCAACGCAGGGTGAAAAATAAACAATAAAAGTTTGCTTTTTGACCTAAGGAGAAAAAGGAATCTTTGCTACTGCAATAATCTGTACAATGCAGCAGGCAATTCCATGTCTTTAATGCGTGTCATGCCACATTAAAGACCAAATTCAGAATTCCTTGACATTGCTGCTCCTGGGAACTTTTCTCAGCCCGGATTGATGCAGAAAAGCATTTTTGTTAAGTGGCTCAGAAATTCATAAAATTTATCAATCCTTCTTTAGTTCTTGGATGATATGCCACCCACATAAAAAGCCTGTATTATTCAACATAGCCATAGAAAATAATTATATACTCTTAAGTTTCTCTCCTCACTGCACCAACGTGGTCCTGGTGGTATAGTGGTTACCATACTTGCCTCCTAAACCCAAGATCGCGGGTTCGAACCCGGCCTGGACCGATGGATTTTTTTCGGGGCGTAAAAATCCTAAGTATGGCTTCCTTCGGAAGGGAAGTAAAGCCGTGGGTCCCGTGTCGTACATTTACGGCACGAAAAAGAACCTCAAGCCTGAAAGAGAGGCCTCTTAGCAAAATTTGTCGGCGTTTCACGCCCTGAGTTGAATGGGACGCTGATGACCTGAGCTGTTAAAGAGCCTCTATAAATAAATCATTCAAAAAAAAAAAATAATAACTGCACCAAAACAGAATGTAGCCATTAGATTTATGGGACCATTCAGTACCTACTTCTGGCAAGAAATCTCTATATAGTTATTGAATCAACAGATTGTCCTTCTGACCAACTGGTTCTTCAATTATATAAAGTAGTCCTTGTCGATGAAAATTATATAATTTTTGTTTTTGACAATTGTGCTCAAAATATTTCACATCTAGAGAACTAGTTCCATTTTATCACTGTTGAGTGCATAATAATTGTTTATACACTTAAAGAAGTCAGTATTAGGTGACACTATACTTCACTAACTGATTAATTTATCAGAACATGTTTCAAGAGCTTGCAATCTCATCTTCAGTTGGGGACCAACTAATGCTGACAGATGACAATGTGACCTCTGGTGGTTCCAATATGAAATACTAAGAAAAATACAAACATGGGGCCTCTACCTCTGGAACAGGCCATTTTAGGTAAACCCCCCTCACAATTACCAAAATTTTAATACAATGATGATTTTATACTAAGCCTTTATCTAAATTCTAAATAATTAAACAAAGTACTAAGTTTCCACATTGATTCCATCAGACCCCAGTCCTCGGTTCATCAGCAGTAGGGTTCTAATATACAGCAAAACAGCAAGTTCATTGGTGGGATGTTAAAATTCACATACAATGCTTAATCTTTAAAATGAAAATCTTTTCACATATTGCTAATTTCCTTTGATTGTTGGAACTTTCAACAGTATGGTATCTTTTGCGATATCATAATTGCAAGTCCTAAAATGATCTGCAACTGTTAATTTACCCAACTGTTATCTTACATTTTTAAAATGTTCTTTCATCCTTATCTCCAAATTTCTTATTGTTCTGCCTGTATACATCTATATGTGATTATCAGAGCCCACATCATCATCTGCCAGTGTTATTCGTTCCCCAGCTTAAGATGAGAGCAAAATCTCTTGAAACATAATCTGATTAAGAATGTGTAGTTGACTGAATCATACAATGATATCAATTAATAATTTGATTAGTTAATCGGTTAGTGAATTATAGTACCACCTAATACCAACTTCTTTGTTATAATCAATAAACTTTACTGCTTCTAACTTCTATTAAGTTTACAATAATAATTGTTATTTAGGCTAAATTTATCCTTTTTATATGTTTTAAATTTATGTTTAAATTTCCTATTTTTTAAACCTTTGAAATATAACATTTTAATTTTATTCATGTTATGTATAGTTTCAATTAGGACATTTTCTGTTCATGTTTAGCGTTAGATGTCTCTTTTATCTGAAGATACTTTTGCTAAAATAAAATAACACATTTCTAAAAAATTGATACCTATGTATGAGTATCATAATAATTCTACACTAAAATGGTCTACTTAACATAATAAAGATAAAAATTATACCCCAATTTGTCAAACTTTTTCCTAACCAATCATATTTTTTTCAGGAAAATTTCTGATACTAAATTTTTTCACTTTAGTATGAGAATGAATAAATACATCTCATTGAAACTTACTACAATAATTTTCATGTATTAGAAAATAAGAAAAATCTGACCTGTGTTCTTGGATAATTGTTGTTAACCAGAAATTTTACTTTGGAATTTTACTCTAGATTAGTTTCGCTTTTTATTATGTTCATGAAACTTGTAATACAACAGAATTAAATTTATAGAATTGGCTTCATGTTACTAAAGTTTGTGTTTAAAGCCTGCATTCAGATGAATGACATCTAGAACATTAAGCTATCCCATAAGTACTAGAAATGGAAAGAAGCTGAGGGAATGTGAATGTGACACTTTTTTGCAACCCTTCAAGTTATTACACACTTCTCATAAGGATTTCTGTGGCTTTGGTCTGTTCAGCCCTTGCCTCCAGATGTCCCACCACCAGTAAAGATCTTTAGAAAGTTTGCACTAAATTTCACTACCTATACTTCCTTCTCCAATGAAACCAAGTTATAGAACAGTAATTCATCACATCAAACATGAAAGGGAATCTAACTGCAACTTAGATATGTAAAATTGTCCCACCTTAATCCCCTGTTCTTAGAATTTATCAACTTCAATAAATATCGTGGAGAACATTGGGCTAGAATGAGTTGCTTAACCATTATACATATTTGTCAGATTTAGTTGGCTCATATAATCTATTTTTTAAACCCCCCTTCCCCCCAAAGATTCATAAAATGTCATAATTGCTGTGGAAGAGTGGTTTCCAGACAAGATTTTTATTATTTTACCAAAGTTGCGTTAAGAAACTACATTGAATAAAAAATATGTTTTAGATGTAGAAACTTTTTTTTTTTCCATGTTAGGTTAAAAGACTAATCAACCCCATCTGATAACAAACCTTCCTTTATGAACCCCAAAAAATTAATAACCTTCTCCCACTGACTGACTGTGATTCTTTTCATATCATTCTTAAAACGTCTAAACAAGGGCTTATACTTAGCCTTCATGCTTGAGTATATTTCTTCATATTCTTCTAAACATTATTTTAATATTAGCAAAACTGATCTATAATTTCAATTACAACCAAATTACTTTGGGCAATGTCAATTGTGTGTCACTACCACAAACCTTCATGTCAATCCTGGTGGTCTAGTGGTTACTATACTTGCCTCATACATCCAATATATGGTTCAATTCCAACCAAAATTGATAGATTTTCTGGGCATAAATATCCTTAGTACTGCTTCCTTTCAAAGGGAAGTAAAACCATGGGTCTCTTGTTATAGATTTATGAAAGCAGCATATAAAAGAACCTCAAGCCTGAAAAAAAAAGGCCTCTGAGCAAAATTTAGCAGCCATTTTGCCCCCTGATGACCTAATGTGTTCAAGAGCATCCATAAATAAACCAAATAATAACTACAACAAACCTTCATATTGCTTTAATTTTACTAGTTTTCTCAAAGCCTGGATTCTTTGAAAACATATTGTCCATTTTAGTTTTAATGAGATAAACTGAATTGTTTTATAATATATATTAGAAAATTTTTGCTTAAATGTAATCACAATTCATTTTCCACACACTGGCTCAACAAGGAATTTCACATCAATGGGGAGAGCACTTTCTGAGAGTCCAGCACATAGATGGCTTCAAATTCCACAGCTTCCAATCAAGTTCCCCATCTGGTCACCAATGATAGTGGTGTCAACATATTCAAGATACATTTCTTTCAGAATCTGAATTCTGTTTGGGGCTTTCAGAAAATCTTCTACTAGAAATTAATTGATCCACCTCAGAGAAACTTATTCTGATTATTTCAGCAATAAAATGGAAAGTATGTGCAGAACATAAGTGAATCATTTTTGGAAACAAAATTTTTTGCCTTTTGCCTTTGCAGTTTTAATTATGTATGAAGAAGCATTAGTTATAAGTAGCAAAACCTATAAGACTACAGAATACCCATAACATCATTAAAAAGTTTTGCCAGGGTTATGATTGTATTTTTGCATTAATTTTCTAGTCAACAATATAGGGTTTGCTAGCAGTTCCACTGTTAATGGAACCTATCACAGAACTGCCAATACATCATTCTTTTGTATCAATGAGTTTTCATTAATGCCAGTTTTTACATTCTCCAGAGTTTGTTCATGCACCTCTTCACTGTAGTTTTTTCATAAGGTTAACTGATCTGGAAGGCTGTGGGTTGTATATTTCCCTTGGACAATCTGGAATGCAGCACTGTTGACTTTTCACATTATGTGATATGACAAGAGCATGAGCAAAGATCAATGTTGAATTTAACTTATTTGCTGGTGCTGGTTTTCTTCAATACAAAAGTTGGTGTAATCTGGCATTTCTTTTCTTGTCAACTGGTGCTTATCCTTAGAGATTTATTTATGTATTTGAAATTTCAGACATGCTTTGACACATATTGTAGAATAACACCTTTCTACATGTTGAAAAACCATCTTTAAACTTGCTATAACATATTTTATAATTTGACAATTGTAAATTTAGTTGGTCCTGAAAGTTTAGTGATAACCATTATTGTTTGCCTAGTAGATCCAAGATCATGGCTCAAACCTGGCTAGGATAATGGATAAATTTAAGGGCATAAAAATTATAAGTATGGCTTACTTTGGATGGGAAATTGGTCATTGGTCCCATGTCACTGCATGCAAAAGACTTCCAGCCTGAAAGAAGAGGCTTCTGAGCAAAATTAATCGGCTGTTTCACGTCCTAAATTGATTGGGATGCCAATAACCAGAGATGTTGAAGAGTGTCCTTAAATAAACTAAATAAATAAAATTGTAGATCTAGCTTCTTTTGCCATTTTGAAAGTAGCAAGCTCATGGGTCAAGAGTAGAATACTAACTATCCAGGCTGGTTGATTGTTTGCATTTAAGTGAGAGATTATCATGTCAATGCAGAAGAAAAATATAACAAAGGTTGGCCATATTGTTGGTCCCACTGTCACAGCCACTAAAACTGAGCAGTGAGGCTCAGGAAAAGAAGCTTTAAAAAGTTTCCAGAATCAGAAATTGCAATAATTGGAGTGATAATACTTTTTGAAAAGGGACATGCAGTACATTGTCATCTAGTTTAAGCTCTGATAAATTACAAAAGTGGGACAACTGAAGAATATTACAAGTGCTACAAGGAGTTGAGCCATTGAATAAATGCCAAAAACAAATCAACCAAATAATTATAGTAATTACAATATGTATGAACATTGCATTAAAACTGCTAAATACAGAATATTTATTTTCTATGTAAATATTGCTCAAACCCAGAAATATAGAAAAATATGTCAAATAAATTGTAGAGTTCATGGTCTAGCGGTAGCATTTGCAACTACTAATTGGGAGGTCCTGGATTCGAATCTTGGTCAGGTAAATTTTACCTTATGCTAAGGTGAATGCCAGATAGCTTTAAGGTGCCAAGAACTCAGAACTCATTCACCTCATCATTAATACAAATTTCATTCATCCCTAAGGACTTAAACCTATAGTATTCAGTCCATAATCTACAGACATCGTGAGAAGACACTGTAGTCAAAGTAACAATAAATAAAACATTAAAAAAAAAAAAAATTGTAGAATTTGTATTACAACATAATAAAAATAAATTTAAAATATATTACTATCTTTATAATAAAGAAAATGTACTTACATATAAAACTAGCCCTGTTTATTACACAGCAGTGGTTGATGCCAGGAACATTCATCATTGCATTGCCCTTGATTTTCATTATAAAATGGTCTTTTTACACATGGTTCATGTTAATCTACCCAAGAATTTCAACAACCCTTGTGCATTCATATGAAACCACCATTGCATTAGATGTCTTCAATTTGTACGCAACAAAGCCAGTTACTGTGAGAAATTCTCATCAATAGAAATATTTCATTACTGTGTGAATAAACTCTCAAGGTTTTTCCTTAGTCTCCTACCTTTTAACTGCTACAGATGTGGTGCTTCCAAATTCTGCTGTGCCATTAATGAATGACATATTACCCTACCATAATGAACATAACAGCGAAATGTTGACTACTACTTCTTGAATCTCCTAAAATGCAGAATACTTCATTTATCAGGATTGCAATTCCCATTTGCATTAACAATTTTGTTACTTCAAGTTTTGGTTCTACAATAGGCTATCATAGAAATCAGACTAATAATTCAGAACTCCAATTCAAATGTTCAATAAAGAATGATCATCAATTTGCTCATCCTCATAATTTTGATGATTTTCTCAGAATAGTTCCTTTTGGATGCCATGCACCTGTCCTAGTGTTTCTGCCAGTCTTCAAAGACATGCTGGAAATAATTTTTGATAGGTCCTTCAGAATCACCGCTGCAACCATCATCACTGCATCTGATGATGCAAAATTCCTCCCATGAAGATGTTTCAACAATTTGTCACACTGTGATAAATGCACTATAGGGAGAGAGAGACACACAACACTTCATATTGATTTTTAGGAGATACTAGCAACAACATTTGTGATTTGTTCCCGTACACTATCATAGTATAGCATCCAGCTTGTTGCATGGAAATGGGGCCTTTTGCATAAGAGTTTTCAGGACATTTCTGTGGTATTGCCCAGTTACAGTTGTGTGTGCAGATACATTTGGTAAACAATTCCTTGAATATGGGAAAAATGAGATTACCACAACTTTCCCAGAAAAAGCAATCACTTATGCTTATTTGGTGTTGGTGATGATAGAGATTTCCATATAGCTTTGCTGCTCTCAGGATTGAAATAAGAGCCAAGTTTTAATCAGTAGTCTTGGAACCCACTGTCTCATGTGCAACTTTTCAGTTACCAATATTTTGAAAGTGCTAATGTTATTGAATGATTCTCTCTCACAATGACAGCAGCAATATAAATTTTCTTCCATTAGAGCACAAAATGCAGCATGAGTCCATCTTCCTTTGAAATTGATTGCCACCTCTTTAAACATATTAAACCATATAACAAATTATTTATGAGGAAGTCACTCAAATTTCACTAGTTTTATTCCATTTACTTGGAAATGTTCCAAAATGACCAAAACTCTTAAAAGCTCTTCAAAAACCCATACAATTATCGGTGTGGGAAAATATATTCTTGAGCGAAAACAAAGTAAATTTATTTAAGAACTTTCGAAAAATAAGACATTTTTAAAAAATTTTGTTAGAACTTACACAGTGAAGCTCGTTAAATGTAAATTATAATTAATCTGTCATCTAACACACTCTTATGCTTCACTTACTTTTAAATACAAATACAGTGGGATCAGTTTCAAAGAGACATCCTCTCCATCTTCAACCCACTTGATGACAACCAGTCAACAACCAGCCGTCAAGTTGGTTGAAGATGGAGAGGATGTCTCTTCGAAACTGATCCCACTGTATTTAAAAGTAAGTGAAGCATAAGAGTGTGTTAAACAACAGATTAATTATAATTTACAAAAAAAAACTTTAGTTAATTTTGATCTTCCAAAAAACAGCAATCTCATCAAAAATTTTATAAAATCCAAAGAACAACACCTTAATACCATGCTGGAAAGCTGACAGTGGAACGGTGCTGACGATGAAGGAAATTTGCCTTTGAAATATGTCCAAGTAAATGGAATAAAAGTAGTGAAATTTGAGGGACTTCCTCATAAATAATTTGTTATATGATACATATTTCATTGTGAAAATACAAACTATTCAAATTTATATTAAACCATCTTTGATCTCTGCTAATAGGTCTCAGCTGAAGAATTGTTGACACAAAAGCAGAATGTTAGAACAGCATATTGTTTGTTGCTTGTCATCTCCATTTAGCTGTAGGCAGAACTGAACCTGTCTCAAGTTGCACACATCTAACAGGTGGGAACCAAAAGTGACAACAATGAAACTAGTACCAAGTGTACTTCACACATTACCCTAACAAAATATTATAAACTTAAATTTAAGCATGAGAAATTATGCCTGTAATAATACTATGATCATTCTTTATAGAACAGCCCTTGTTGTTTTACATCACTTTTTAAGGCTAGTAAGCTTTCAGATTATTCTCCACCAAAGAATTTGCTGCAAGGCAACACATTGAATGGTTAGACTCCAAAAAGAATCTTGAGTTGGTACAACTAGTACAGGTTCGAAATTTCAGTGCATTTCTGCTACATGCAAAAGCATGCCAGTTTGCAACATAAGTCGCTTAATTTCACAAACCCCAATCATTTCTGTCATGTTAAAGATGATGATTCCATGTGTTTACTCCATATAAAGAAATAAATGTTCAAATAGGTAATCACAAAAATGTTGCATCTACTGATGATACTTAAGAATCACTTGCTACAATTTCATTTCAGCAATGGTTAATTTTGCACTGAATTTTACAAAGAATCCATTTCTTACCAAAGAAAGATTTTTATAGGAGTTTTCAAATTGAAAGGCAATGTCACATATCTTGTTTAGTTTATATTTCTGAATGTTCACATTTCCCATTCTCCTGAATATTACCTACTCACTCAATTGATATGAAATCAATGGAACTTTATATCTAAATATCTCTAAACTTCCATTACCAACTCTATTAACACATTTATGAGTCTTCTTTGTGGAAATTAAGCCATCTTGCAATGCCTAAGTGGACAAAAAAGTTTTAATTGCCAAAATTTTATCTGCAGTGGGTCACACACACTACTAAATACCCTCTTTTCATCCTAAGTTCAAAGGAGACATAAACAAAACTGTATGACCAAGGGGCCTTTTGTTGCCTGGTGGATGCACTATATCTGTCCTTCTTAAACAAATTGCACTTACAGTTGTATTCTATGATGTTTTTGTACAGTTAACAGTAGTATTCTACGAAGTTGTTTTTGTGCAGTTAAAAGTTAAAATGTATAGTGCTGTTGCAATTTTAAACAACATTGGCATCAGTGTGCGGGTGTGTGAATAATGATCATTTTTGTTTGTTTTAGGCATAAGCCTAGAAAAGTGTTAAAAAGTGAATATAGAACAATTATATAGAAAGTATTCAAAAATATATTTTTCTCTTGCAATAGAAGATGTGAAATAAACATTCAAATTTCATTTCTATGACAAGTGTTTATACTTAAGCATGTATTACAAGGAGAGGCAGAGGAAAGAGAAGCACAGGAGATTTAACAATTTTCAACTTCTGATGCCAGTACCTGATCCTAATCCTCAAATATTAACAAAGTAATGGCCACATTAATAACAAACAAGAATGATGTATCAGTAACTCTGAAGACAAAACAAAATGTCCTTAGTTTCATGAATTAAAGGAGGAATTTACACCTCACTAGTTGTAAAGATTAACAAAAGGTGAGCTTAAAGAAGCCCAGATTTAGTGTTTTGTCCACAGGTATTTGACTGAGTTAACATCTTGCTGATTGGCATAAACTCCTGACAACTGAAGGCAGAAATAATGAGCTTGGCAGAGTGATGCATTTTAGTTGTTTACGATTTTCCATCTTAAGGTGAAAAAATTATAGCTGTGTGTAATGACACTGCCAATGAATTAAAAATATGTCAAATTACAAAGCAATAAGGACTAACATCTCAAGTATGGTGCAGCAAAGAGGTACCAAAGAAAGCTTTTAGCCCAATTTTCTTATTTAAAAGTAATATTATATAAAAACTCTTCAGAGAACTCTTCTTATTTTCCATTTTCTACCTTTCTAATGTTCAATCTATGGAATTCATTCACTTAATTATTTATCTTGGAACAGTAAATACAAGAGATGAAATATTAAACAAAAAATCTTCCATCCTTAAGGAACTAAAAGTAAATATCCATTAAGAAAAAACAATTTCTCAAAGCAGACTGCAGCAAATGATAATAGATTTCATTAATATATGAAAACAAGGATCAATAATGTTAAGCATCTACTTACTTGGTTGAGGTATATACATACACCATTATATTTAATAACTTATTACAAAATTAACTGATATTCTGCCAATGAGGAGCTGTCATCACTAGCAACTATTCTAACCAAAATTATGACACATACTAAAAATGTTCTTTCTTTGACTAAGAATCATTGAGGATACAGCTAAGTGGTTATATATGAAGGTTGTACAGAAATTAGTGCCCATTTCAGGATTAAACAATAATTAGTAGCAATTTCTGAACAAAACTTTCCACTATACTTTCACATACATTTTGTTATTTTTTGACAAAAGTCATTTTGAACAGACAGGCTTATGTTGTTTCATGGACCACATTTTTTGTATTCTTGCATCATATTCCTCTGCTAGCATTGCATACAGAATTGTTAATCTGTCCAGCAAAAGAATTATGTGATATTTTCTTCAAATTTCTAATTAGCTCTTAAGATGCATAATATATTCCTAATTTTCAGCAGTGCCTTTCCTGTATTGTTTGCATTTAATTTTTGTTATATTTTTTCTTGCTTTATAAATAGATCTATTAATAGTTAAATAGCATAATGAAGATTTGACAACAAATACTGTAGTGATATAAACTGAGTCAAAATTTTTTATATAACATTCTCACTTATTTCATTTACTAAAAAATAGTCAGATATTTTCTTGGACAGCATTAGCTGCTAGTTAACTGCCAGAACAATTCAAGTTGCTTCTATGAGGAGTTGTCATAAAGTTTAAATTATCATTAAGAAAAAATTGTAATGACAGAATATTGTGCTTTGCAAGTGATAGCCAGTTTCCTAAGCTTACACCTTGTTGACAGAGAAGCCATCGAATGAGTAGAAACAAAATGACAGCATTGGTTGTGAAAGTAGAGGTTGCATTGTGATACACTTCCTGCTTTTGCATGGGAAGCTGAGCAATGAAATTCATTATTAGATGCCAATTTGTATAATCATGTGACACACCACCTGTGGTGACTGAGTAGTAAAAACGAGCGTTAAACACTATTAACAAAAAAATCATATGACACATCTGACAGTTCGAAAAGATACTTTCAATGTGGACAGATGATCCTTAAAATGGAAAACTTCTCACAGAGGAACAGAGAATTGTGGCTAAAGTGAACGCATTAATTTTATTCGACAGGTGCACTAACTATTGAAGCTATTGTTCAAGCGGTCTGCATTAGTTATGGGTATGTTTTCAGCATCATCCATAACCAGTTTATATGTCAAAGGTTGCTGCACGGTGAGTTCCATGATTCTTAACACCAGTTCAGAAATAATACCATTTGGATGTGGCAAGGGGCTTTTTGCTATTGTGTCCAGCTGAACAGTAGATTTTTTTTCAATGTTTGATCATGATGGATAAGTGCTGGTCTTATCACTATGACCTTGAAACAAAGGAAAAAAAAGCAAAAAGTAGAAATATGCAGAGTATCCACCATTAAAGAAGGCCAAGCCACAGCCATCATCAGGAAATGTGATGTTGAGTGTGTTTTGGAATTGGTGGGATGTTATCATGACCGGATAACCACTACTGATTTTTCTGTTTGTTTGGACTGTACAATACTGTTCAATAGTATTGCCCAGTCAAAGTTATATTCGATTTGAAATATTATGCTCTTACCAGGTCTTTGCTTAGGAAACAATAGACATGTCCTGTGTATAAACCCTTATATTATTTTGTTAATGATAACATTCATCTTGTGTGTATGCTTTTGATAAACTATAAATTTTGGAAAATGCCACGCCTTATACATCAGAAGTATGCAAATCCTATGACAAATCATAGGAATGTGGGAAACAGGCCTTCTATATGAGTAACGTATGCTGTCCAGATGTGAAGACTGTGAATCATTGGATTAGATGTTTGCAGATTAAGGAGAAGAAAGCCTTAAAATGAGACTGAAGACAAAACTGAAGAAAACCACACAAGGAAGAAGCAGCAGAGGTGACCTTTTTAAATCTGCAACTTTAATCCTGAGAGGACTAGATCTTAATTGCAGCATTTACCATAAGAAGACATCTACATCATTGGCATCCTCTTTCATAGGAAGGCCATTGTGAAAGAAAACTTCAACTATGATCATCGCAAAATTTGTATCAGTTTTGCCCTGTGTAATTAAATATTCTAACGAAATTCAATTTAAGATTCTGCATATATATTTGAAATTAAACTGTGCTATTTTTCTATTATTACAATATGAAAGATAACAAGCCCTATGTATTGATTATAATATCTATGGATAATAAGACCATAGTATAGTATATAAACTGCAGTTTTAATATAGTAACTTATTAATGTTATAAAAGGCAAGAATAATTTAAAATTAATGAAAATAATAAATTAGAAATGCAATACAAATTGTATTGAAATGCTTTTAAAAGAATTAATTTCGGAAGAAAAGCTCTACACCTTGACATGTTTTCTAAAGTCCTCAGAAAACAATATTATAATTATGTCAGCAATACTAATGAAATACAGTGTACAAACATACTATTTTAATTTAACATCAATTTGAAGTTTTGTTATGTCTTCATCATTATTTATAAAATGTGTAAGTACTGAACATTGTTGCAAAAATTGTGATACTAACACATTTCTAATGAATTCTGTGAAAAATTTTAGTAATGATTCAAAAACAAGTGACACTACAGATATAAAAATTTTAGTAATGATTCAAAAACAAGTGACACTACAGATATGAAGGGAAATGCAACCCCCATCAAGTTGTGATTAATATAATCTTCAATTATCCATGTAACACAATTAATTATTGACAACTTTAAAGTTTCTCAGAAGTGCATGATATAATATTATGTCGTAATCCTTATATCTGTCAGCCTGGGAATAGCATGCTCCCCTATAGATACAAGGTTTGCAGGTTCAAACACAGAGTGTACAAAACTTAAGGACTTTTAAGTTGTGGGTCCCTGTCATAGATTTATGGCATGTTAAATAAAACCCTAAACCTGAAAAATGAGGTTCCTGGACAAACTTATCATTTTCAAGAAATATCTCAGCTCCCTGTCAGATGGCACTGGAGGCAATGGGCTTACCACTTGTCCCTCTCTCTCTGTGTTGGGAAATAAGTATACTTGAATTTTTCTTGGTACTTCCATCAAAGGAGGTGCCCATGTTCCTGGAGGGAACAACAAGTACTAACTAATCTTTTACCTAACCTCTTTAGTGCATACCAAACATGGCTTAGGCTACTAGTGAAAACATTATATGCATTTTCACCACATGCTTCAGAAAAGTGATATGCTTAATTTGAAATTAGGGTTCTGTGGCTTTGTCACATTATTCTTTCACTGGAGAGACTTTAGTTACCTAAGTTACCACTTAGACATCACTAGTGGAAGACATTGATGGTACACGAGATGAAATCATAAAATAGAAAATAAATATATTTTGGGAGGAAGGAAGCATTTCAAGCCTAAGTTTAGGCTTTTCCAATGATGAAATTATGGAAAACCTGGAAAAAACCTCAACCAAGAAGGATACTCCCCGACAGGATTTGAACCATAGATTTTCTGTTCATGGGTCTATGCATTAAATTTAACCACCTGTTTTTTTCTACTGTTTAGTGGTCCTTCAATCTTCAGTTGCAAAATATCTTCCACAAAAGAAATTCTTCACTTCTGTAAAAAAGATAAATGTTGTTTAGGGTCCTCCAAACTGTATGGCAGATGGCTCATGACTTCTCATTCAGCAAATTCCTTTATTTTCCTGGCACTGTGAGGAAAAGCATTATTTTCATGAAAGTCATAATGTCAGATAAGCCCTCTCCTCTTGCACTTTTCACACTGAGAAATTGAATGACAAATCTCACTTGACATACAGCATAATCTACATTTACTTATTGATTTTAAATTTAATGTGATGAACACTGACAAAATCTAGCAAAAATGTGACCAAAAGGGATCACCCTCATCTCTTTGGGTTTGTTCATCTGTGTATGAGCAATTTCCAAACAGGTACTATTTTCTGATACAACCCTCATAATTTGGCAATAAAGAAAGAAACAAATATCTACCAATTGGCTCTTTATTAACTTTGCAAAAAAAACTATGAACTGCTTTTTTGCATGTTTCAATTATTGTCCAGTAAACATATTATGTCACTAAACAAGTTCACCATATGTGTGTCCTTAAATATGGCCCAGAGCCCTATCAATCAGTGCTAGGTGGGGGATTCACATTTTTATTTAAAGATAATGACTGTGCTACCAACTCATAAAATAATGATGCTATACATACTCAGGTGCACACATGTGCAAACCACATACATACCCATACACACACACACACACACACACACACACAGGCTTTCTGCAAAACAGTTGGTAGAACTGCAAAATACTGCTGCTAGAAATGCTCCATTGAGCACTTGTGGATATGTCTCACCTGACCTGAACGCTAAATGTTTAAACTCTGCACAGTTTATTTTGAAAAGAACTCATGGCAACAAACAGAGCGCTTAGGATCTTGTATCTTGTTTACTTTCATACCTTATGGAAAGGACGAAATATGGTTGTTGAAGAGTGGCCCATAAAACAAGAGTGACAGAAGCTACATATCTATAAACTGCAGGTAAAGCTGTTCCTAACAATAAGTTGTCCATAAGATTAACTTTTTAACTTCTTTGGTCTTTATTATAAGTACCTCAATAGAGTTCTAAGACTGGCAACATTGTAACATATGACCTAATGCAATGTTACCAAATTAGTTAACAGCAGCCCTAATTATAGGGGACATGCAATGCAGGTTTCTGCAAGCAAAGTTAAATATTCTAGAAGCTTTCAGAAATAGGCCATTAGGAAATCTGCACCACAAAAACAGAAAATGTCTCTAGCACCACAAGTATGTCTGCCAACTTGATGACCTCTAAAAATGCTGAGAAGAGTTTAAAAATCAAAGCATGCTACTGGCAGATGGCAGCTACTCTTCAACAAGTTGACAGGGGGCATTGTTGTTTTCCATATTGTTGCTAGGTGTTGTTGTGCGGCGATAGCATGGTGGACGGAGTCTACAGCACAGCCGAGTTGTCCACCAGGGGACTCAGAGGACTTATACCATCATGTTTCTTGCTATGCTGCACTTCATACTGCAGCTCCATCGATAAGCCTGTCAACAAAATATAATCTTAATATTAAGTGGCACTTTCTAGTTCTATAACTGATTTTATTTTACAGAAAATAAGATTAGACAAGTGATAAATTGGTTTGCACATCTTAAAGACAATGCTCACACTTGTAGAACTGAATCAAACAGAATTTCTCTTAACAATTTATTTATATGGAAACTAGCAGGAGATGCATCAAATCAAAGCAAATTCCTGGTCAAGAATATTTTCCTGCTGCTAGAGTGAAACTTTTGTTTGTAATAATAAATGTTCAAGATAAAGAAATACTTGATGCAATCTAAAACCAAGGCAATTTCCTATTGGAAGTTAAACTGCAGTATTGCATTTTTGAAATATAAAGGTTACAGAATTAATAACACTATTTTTGGGGTATATGGGAGCTAGGACTATTATAGGAATTAGTAATAATTTTGTAGATATATTGGACAGTGAAATAAAAAATGAGGAAATAATAAAACAGGTTAAACTGTTGAAAATAAACAAAGCAACTGGAACAGATGGCATACCAACAGAATTTCTAAAGAAATGGTGTGATAAAGGGGACAGAGTGCAAGTACTGACAAATATATTCAATTTAATAAAAACTAATAAAAGATACATACCACAGAACTGGAGAAAAGCAATTATACACCCTATATACAAAGGTAAAGGAGCAGTATAGATAAATCTATCAGAGTGGTGTGGCTTAATTATCTAATGTGGGAAAAAATTTTACTGGTATTTTAGCAAGTAGATTACAAAAATGGATAGATCAATATAGCATACTATATGAATACCAAATAGCATTTCATAGAGGAAGAAGAACAACAATCAGTATATTCATTTTGAAAACTTTAATAGACAAATATTTAAAAAACAAGAGAGGGAAATTATACTTAGGTTTTTAGATTTGGAAAAAGCCTTCGACCAAACTGAATCGCAATCATTGTGGTATAAGCATGCAGGTAAAGGGGTCAGTGGGCACATGATAGAAATTCTAAAAGCTTTATATAAGGAAAATACTTTTTTGTATAAGTTTTGAGGAAGGGTTAATAACCAGAGAAGTAAGACAATAAAAGGGGTTAATATAAGGATGTAAGCTAAATAATTTTATTCAACCATAAACAACATCCAAATTCTGGGTTTATTATTTGCAGATGATTTAATAGTTGACTGGATTATGGTAATTGGCCTAAAAACAGCCTTGCAAGAAATAGATAAATATTGCTCAGAATGGGGCCTTAAGGTGAAGCAAGATAAAACACAAATTCTAATATGCAACAAAGGAGGGAAGTTGAGTAAATATGAAAATTGGAAGAAGGAAAACAAGGATTATAAGGTAGCACATGATTGCATTTATTTAGGTATAAAAATGGGTGGAGGGGGGAAAATGGGAAAAGCAAAAAAGATTTGTATTAGCAAAAGGGAAAACAGCTATGTAAAATATACAAGGATGTCTTTTCAAAATGCCACAATTGGAAGTCAAATAGCTGGAAAGAACATATAATACAACAGTCGAAGCACGAATGCTCTATGGTATCGAAATTTGGGGAATGGAATATTCTTGGGAAACTGTGGACAAGTACACCATTTATTTTGCAAAGAAATTCTCGGCCTACCATTTGCAGCTATAAAAGAAGTTGCCCATATAGAAATGGGAAGAGCTACAAGAAAAGGTTTAATTATGGAGAGAGTTTTAAAATACTGGCATAGGATTCTAAACCTAGATGAAGATAATCTAATAAAGCAATGTTCGATATATCAAGAACCTTTTTTAACAAAGGGGTGGTCGAGCAGTTTAAAAAATATTTTAGAGAACAATGGATTAGGATATATATGGAAGAAAAAGAGATACAAAAACTATTTAGTAATTTAAGTTGGAAGACATCACTGGAATTTTAGGTTGATGAAATGGGCATGGGAAAGGGAAATTAACATAATAAAATGAGAAAAGAGAGGGTATAGCAAGGGCAAGAGCAGGCATGTGGAAGTTAAAAGGTGAAAGAGGAGGTTTTACACAAGGGGAATGCCCATTATGTGGAAGGAAAGAAGACTTGGGACATATAAAGGAAAATGAAAACTGGAGAAATGAATTCATTAAGGTAAAATTTAAAAGGGATAATAGAATATCCCTTGAAATGAAAACTGGAGAAATAAATTCATTAAAGTAAAATTTAAAAGGGATAATAGAATAACAAAGAGAACATTCATAAAAGAGTGCAGGAGTGTGGTTCAGTATTTATTTAAAGTTAAATAGAAGTGAAAATGGACAGTGAAGAGAGAAGAAGAAAATTTACATAAATAATTTTATACAGTCGATAGAATAATGGTTAGACAGAGTAAGGTAGATATCATTTCGATACCTGGGGTCAGGTCAGAGCTGGGTCCCCTGGAATTCCAGTAAGTTGTGCTGATGAGCCGGGAACTGGGGTCTGATTCAATAGAAGTGAATAATTGGTATTCTTGATATTATATGATTGGCTTCACTGTGCAAGTTCCAATTTACATTTTAATTGGCATTCTGTTTATTTGGAATTTAGATTAAGGCATTAATATATATAATTAATCATTGTAAAAATTATAATTGTGAGAGATACATCTAAAATGACCTGAGCCAGATAGATGGAGGTCCCTTGTAGTTTGTATTTTCTTAGCATTCAAATAAATAAATAAAATAAATAACTCCATAAACAGCTCATTCTACATGATAAATGTCATAAATATTACTGTAATAATTATGCCCATGATAATGCTTTGGTTGACACAAGCAAATTAAATGGCACACAAAATTCAACATCACAACTGTCACGAATCCAGCTTTTTTTATTTAAATTTGGGATGATCATTCAAAAATATTGCAGGAATTTATAAAGCATGCAAAATTTACCATGCATATCTCTTGTTAAAAAATGTCATGTACCCAATAATTTTGGATTTAATCTGTTGCCTGTTTCTTCTTTGTACCCTTCTTCACATTAACAAGCTAACAAGTTATTATATAATCCATTTTCTTTTGCCTCACGAATATGCTTCAGTATTTTCGTTACAGCTTGTTCAGTTTGATTTGATTCCATTAAATGGGAGACTTGTTTCATTTTGATTTGGTTCCACTAAGTGGGAGTGGGCCCTAAGGTTTTTCAGCCATGCAAAATCATTTTCTGGGAGAATCACAGGTTTGTAAAAGATGTTAGAAGCTTCACAAGGTGGTTCTCATATTCACTAATGTATTTTTAATAGATGGCCACAAGAAGATATTACTTTTGTTTCTTAATAGCTATGCTTCAAGTTAATGTTATTTTAATGTTCTTTTAGGAGAAACAATACTGAGCTCCATTACCTTTATGCCTTATTATTTTTTCAATTTCCCTTCATCAGCATTGATGAAAAAGTTGTCATTAGCAATTCCTAAATAAATAAATGAATAATATCACAGTTCCAAAGACAGATAATATCAATGATATGAAACATGTATGAAGTTACCGAGAAAGACTATGTAAAAAAAATAGAGCAGAGCTGTACCATTAATTTCCCAATAACACTCAACTTTAATTCCTGGTTTTAAAAACTCTTATCTGGTTCAGGTATTTTTTATTTTCTTTTATTCTAGAATTGTCTCACTCTAAGAGAGTAATTATTTTTGGCAATGGATTTTAGGCTTATTTGTAAAATTATTACTTACTTCATTCAATGTTCATTATATAGGGCTGTTCTAAAGTAGATTCCAAGTTTGAAATGACTGTATTTTACACAAATATTAACAGTTTGGTTCCACATAAATACTACTATGCTTTATAGAGATTGGGTTTTATTTTTCCATATGCAAATGTTTAACTTTCACAGTAACTGTGTCATACTTATATAAACAATAGTGGTTTAGAATACTGACAGCAAATTTTAATAATAATTTTTAAAATGATTTTACCTTCAGAAGTTTATATTGATCTCATTCAGTGCTATTATGAATGCAATAATTAATCCCAATGCATTAAGATGAATTTGAGTGTTACATGGATTGAGAAATGTTAAATCATTCTGTAAACTGGTGAATAAATTTGAGGAAATTGGTATAGTTACTGATAAAACGCAATTAGGTAAACCAAAATTAATAGAAAATGAAGTGGGTGCAACTCTAATTATACAAGAAGTCCTATAAGTTCGTGATAAATTCTGCATATAATGTTTGTAGTTCTAATTAAGTTGCAAAGCATTTGGAGATATGGCAAATTTTGAAAATACAGTTTCGGTTCTATCTGTATAAAACGAAAATGCATTTTGAATTCAAAGAACAATATAGATTTGTATTACTTTCATTCTGCAAATGTTAGCAGAAATTCAGAATAATATTGAATGGGTAAACAAAATCTTGTGGGCAGATGAGGCACATTTCAAATTGCAAAATATTGTGAAAAATAATCCAAACAATTGCTCACAAGGATTAGTGGTTTTATGTCATATTTTACAATAGGGTCTTATTTCCATGAAGAAATTGAAAATGGACAAAAGAAACCAGTAATGGTAATGGGGCAACAATATTAAGACTTTGTAATACCAGCACTACAGAACAATGACATCAAAAACATTGTTTTATGCAAGATGTATCTCCATCTGATATACAAAATACAGCAAAAATACTAGTAAACACATTCAATTAATGTGTAATTAGTTGGCATTATTCGAGCAGTTAATCTCCTTGGCTGATTACTGGTTATGAATTATCTGAAAGAAAGGTTATGAAGATTGAGAGAAACTGAAACAATGATATCAAATGTCATTGAAAATATTCCTAGAAATACACTTACTAATGCTTTTTATAGCACACAATGATTATTTCTTAATGAACATGGTGGTGGTCATATTTAAATTTTTTTTAAAAGCCTTTTTTTAATCTCTTGTTTATTCTCATTATAATAAAACCCCACTTCTTTACAAATTCAGGTTCTTATTTTTGCAGAATTGAAAAAAATGAAAACATTTGGGCTATTTTAAACTGGAAACTGACTTTTGAATAACCTTATATTTCAGGCTATCAGCTTTGGGAGTTAATAAATAATTAAAAAAAAACACTCAAGGTTTGTAAGTCATGGTACTAGGTAAAACTGCACAGACATGAACATTTCTATAAATTATGAACACACAAGATAAGCTATAACTTTAATTGTGAACATGCTTAAAATGTGATATCTTTGATCCTTTGAGCAGCTCTGTTATTTTGAATTTGTTGACTATTTACAAATTGTCCTCTTTAGGGGATCACTTCAGGGAAGATTTTCTGAAATTCTCTACGCTAATGATCATTTGATTCTGATTTTTTCTAAAATTACAGTCAATAAAAATGCCCTGTTCTTTACTAAATCCTACTTTATCATTCAAATAGCATATGTATACAGTGAGGAAAACAGATTACTACACACATTACCAACAAAGGAGGTGGCCGGAATATCTTCCATGTTTTCCTTAATGCAAATGCTGGGAAGATATTTGCATGCCAAAGAACCTCAGGCCTGAAAAAAAGATGTCTCTGAGCAAAATTTAACGACCACTTCATGCCCTGAATTGAATGAGACTGATGACCTGAGATGTTATAGAGCATCTGTATGTAAACCAAATAAATAAAATAAATGTCCACTGCCTGTGATGCTTAAGTACTGAAAGTAGGCATTAAAAAAAAATAAAAAAATAAAAAAAAAAGGTTACACGTATTAATTGCTTGGCATTTAATTATAAACTTACTTTGAGTGGAACATTCTGTCACATATGCAGCAAATGATTGCTGGGGCCATCATTCAAGACCAAAACAAATGGATGGCATTACACAATAAGATTATATTCTGGTCACTGTTCATATATTTGACAGAAAGTAACAACAAAGCAAGAGAAAATTATAAAGTACAAAAAGAGGACAAATGGAGCAAATATTATAAAGCTGTTTATTTTCTATTACAGTGCCAAGTGGAATATATACTCAATGTCACAGGTTCTTGTCATCTGATACTTCTCAGTTGCTATAAAGTTATCAATTATGTAATCGGTATATTGCAGTTTTTTTTTCCTTCCATATTGACTTAGTGCTGGTTTTAGTACTTCAGGGTGCTTTCTTTTTCCTCTGCACTCCTACTATGTGAGAGCAGTTTAAAAGTACTGCAAATTGTATTGGCCACCAGCAGAACTATTTCACTCAATTGCTGAAATTCCCCCACTGGGAACACGTGGCACATTCTTTCAGTAAGCTCTGAGCAGGATTTTGAAAAAGTTTGGTAGATGTGTTATGTAGTCCAGAGTGAGAGTGAGAATAGTGGAATATTAACTGTGCCATCATATATTCATCCTCCAGGCATACATCAGGCACAGAAACTGCCATATGCAGCAGAGGTCATTAAGTTATGGGTCTTGATTCGGAGGTCTGGGGTTCTATTCCTGCCAGGACCATCCTCCCTGACGAGGTTTTTTCCATGTTTTCCTAAGGTATCCTGAACTTAGTCCTGGAACAATCCTTTTTAAAAAAAAACTCCTTTCCCAATTTATCATTTCATTTCATGTAACATCAGTGTTCACTGCCTGTAGTGCCTCATTAGTAAAATCAGGCTTAAAGTATTTAAAAAAGAGAGAGAGGGCATTTACAGGTAAACAGTCCAGTTTAAACACGAGAAACATTAAAGTTAGTGCAGAAGATTAATGAAACAGGTTCTGTGATTGACTGGGAAAAAAAATCTAAGAAGTCATGGGGTCACAAACATTCAAAATTTAGTTAGTTCCATTAGTGATGGGGAATTGATGGAGTGTCACTGACGATTTCCTAAGAACATATGGACTGTGTGTCAGGGAAAATGTGCAACCTTCCCAGCATTTACTGTAGGAGGGCGAGTACACAAGTTCTATTTAAAATTTTAAAATGGTGAAGCTTTAAAGTGCTGTCATTCTATGCACGAAAATACCAATGGCAATGCAGAGTCTAACCACTGACTGACCGAACTATGTATCAGGACTTTTAACTGCTCTCACTGTATTAAGGTAATAGAGTGTGGTGTGTGTATTTCATCAAATTTTTTAAATACTTTACCTGTATGTCAGGTTTTTATAAGTAATAAAGCTAAGCTAGTTATATTTTCTAAATAATGGAAATGACAAACCTATAATAATATTAATTTTACATCAAAATACCTAAAACTGTTGAAGAGCTGAAAGAGATAGTTTGAGCTCTGTTTAGTGTGTCATTATAGGAGAGAGTAGATATTTAGAGTAATTCTAAGCAGAGAAACAAAATGCATAGGATACAGCAAGGCACATTTTCATTGTTATTTAACTGAACGTCTGTTAAAGAAGGGTCAATTAATGTGCTTGCTGTAGATCATTACTTCCACATTTTCTCCATCATATTTGTCTTGCCCATGATAGTGCCATCACACACATTGGCAGATGTGTGTATAAGTATACAGGAAGAGGGTAACTCAGTGCCATAAACAAAGCAGATAATAGAGCTCAATAATGGGGACCAAAAAAAAAAGTTTAAATACATTTTTCTTACCTCTTAAAGAGTTTTCAAGAAAATATATATGTTTTATCTTTAAATATGTGGCAATGCTGCTTAGTGTGTCTTTTCTCTTTCTCTTTGCTATGATTCATCACTATTCGAACAAAAGTTAAGAGTGTAAGCATTATCTGTCTTGGTGGAAATGGAAGAGAACAGCATTGTATTAAGTGCAAGTTTACCCTCTAAGGATAGCTTCAAACTTTCATGTCAACAAAGAATACAATATAACAGAAACGTTTCAGAGTTTTCTCTCTTTACAAATAATCCATTAATAACACTGTATAAAATTGCTAAGCTTTTTATTATGCCATATTAATAATCTATTGATAATACTATTCCTTATTATTAAATTGGCAATTTTACTACAAAGAGATTTAATGAAAATACAATAAGCAAATGACAGTATTACAAATGAAACAAAAGAGATGCAAGAACAAAATGATCTGGGTTGCAGCAACAAAAGTTTGACAACTTGCTGGTCTTGTTGTCAGGTATCTGTCTTGAAAATTGCTAACTGCTGCTATTGAGTTCTATGTATTTCTCCAAAATAAGTAGCATATCACATTGTGACTGGTAAATTTTTCATTGATTAATTTAGCTCAATGATGTAAAATTTAATTTTGAGCATACAACTGATTTACATAAATTTTTTTAGGTAAATTTACATTGTGTGATGCATAAGTTTCTGGCATGGCCATGTTAGATATGCTTTGTCTGCAAAATACTGGAAAACAGTGTCCATCAATTCATTTATGTTTGTGAATATCCCCTTGAATGCCAGAATTCCATTTTCAAAACAAGTACTAAATGTTGGGAGCAAGGTATGGGCTGTAAGGTGGGTGATACAGCTCCTTGTAGTCATGTGTGTCCAAAGCAGCCTTGGCAACAGCAACCATATCAACATTGTCCTGCTGCAGATAAACTCAACTCAGTATGGTAGTTCTCAGACATTGTTGTGTTTCTTTCTGTGAAGCTTATCATCAGAATTCCTTTGCAGTCCCAAAAAATTGCTAACTTGATCTTCATGGACTGTGAGACTGGCCTTTCTAGGGAGTGCTTCACCCCTCTTCTGCCACTCCATTTATTTAAAATTGATTTGGCATTATCTTTCATATACTGTAATATGTTAATAAGTCAGAATGAATGAATAGTGTTTAATGCCCATTTTTGCTACAGAGGCACCACGGGCGATGAACAATGGTGATACATGAAATGATATATTGGGAAAGGCTTTATTTTTAAGGAAAGAAATGTTCCAGACCTACGTTTAGGGTATTTCCCCGGCATTTGCCATTTATAAGGACTGAGGAAAACCTGGAAAAACCCCCATTCAGGGAGGTCCTGGTGGGATTTGAACCCCAGACCTCCTCCTCACGAGTCTGCGATTTAATGACCTCGGCCACCCGTAGTGGTGTTAATAAGTCAGAATTTATATATTCTGATTATAATAATGAAATGGCAAACTAATTGGAACAAATAATGTCCTTTGCTAATTTTTCATAACTCAAAGCATCTTGACATATAAGGTGAGGCCAATAAGCTTCTGACCTGATATATAAGACCAAGATTCATTGTTGCAATGTTTATTCTATCTGATATTTTTTTCAAGAGTGTAAATACTGCATTTTGAAAGATGGTCATAGTAGATGACTGTAGTTTCATCCCCTGTGATGGATTTTTCTACTGCCCCTTGTTATCATGGCAAAGGTTCAAAAACTTCTGATAACATTCCATACATTTGAATTTCAACTGCTGAAAGAATTCAGGACACTCATCTTGCATTGACCTTATGCATATACTGATGAAGAGTGCGAAGCACAGTTGTTTTAGAAAGCCCAACCTTGCAGCTATATATTTTGTTGTTAGATGCCTGTTACTCATAATTTCCTAATATATAAGGGAGATATTTTCTTGTTTCACCAGCCTACTCTCACTCACTTTGTCATCTTCAAGGCTCTTCCTGGTGGTCCAGTGGTAATCATAATTTCCTTGTAGACCCAAGATCATGGGTTGAATCCTGGCTAGGATCAATGGATTTTTTTGGGTGTAAAAATCCTAGGTAAGGCTTCCTTCGTAAGGGAAGTATAGCTGTGGGTCTTGGGTCTTGTGTCATAGATGGCATGTAAAAGAACCTCTAGCAAGAAAGAATAAGCTTTTGAACAAAATGTATCGGCAGTTTCATGCCCTGAATTGAGTGGGACAATGATGACCTGAGATGCTAAACAGTATCTAAATACTACTGTCCAACAATAATTTTGACCACTCCTTCAAAGTGGAATATGAAGTGAAAGCTTCCCCATATGCAATGCCAATGCAATGTTTAATAACACTGGATGAAAGTCCTTTAGTTGAAAATTTAATCATGCTCTGTATTCAATTTTAAACAACACACTGTGTCTGTTTTAAACTACTTTCTCCAAGCAAATGAATGGAGTGGCTGGAAAAGGAATGCAGTATTTACACTCTTGAAAAAAATATCAGATAGAATAAACATTGCAACAATGAATCTTGGTCTTATAAATCAGACCAGAAACTTATTGGCCGCACCTTGTATTGAAAATGCTTTAAGTTATGAAAAATTAGCCAAGGACATTATTTGTTCACATTAGTTTGCTTTATTCATTATTATAATCAGAATATATAAATTCTGACTTATTACCATATTACAGCATATGAAAGATAATGCCAAATTAATTTTTTTCAGTCAAACAAATAAACAAAATGGTATTAGGAAATTATGACACTTTATCTTCTAACCTGTATATCCCATTTAGCACCATAACAAAAAAGTACAATTAGTTGTAATATTAAGCCACAAGTTTAAAAAAATAGATTATTACTGTTACTTTATTTATATAATTTAATGAGATGATGTGTGTAATTTAATGAGGTGAAGAAGGAAAGAGATCATGCAGAAAAAATATGAACAATATTAACCACAATAATTTGTATCACCAGAAGCATCGGTACAAGTTTAGCATTAGCAAACCATACCATAAAATGTTTTCAGCTTTCATTTCATGGTAATGTCAGCTTGAACTGTTTATCTCATAGACCTGTAGTAAGATGAATAAGAAGCTGGCTACCACTCTTTCTTGTGATATAAGCATGCATTAGTTTTGTGTTGCAAGTAGACTGTGAAATGATGGCATATACAAAGAAAAAAATGATCCTGCTAGCCAGTAAAACCTCAGACAGAATAAGATATTTTGCAAAGTTTGATCAAGAATAACGGTATCCAAATTTCTAGTTTTCATATCTACTTATTTGAGTTTGGTAATCCTGCTGATTTTTAATGGATTACCTTCATGTTGAGCAGACTCTGAATCACTGTCACATGCACACGGAACTTTTAGGGTAAGTTCTACAATTTTTCTTCCACTCACATCCTACAATAAAGTACAGTAATCCTCCATTAGCATACATTGTGTTTCACAAATTATATTAAATAAAAATAACAACAGGGAGAACCCATAACCACCAAAATAATTGTAATTAAATGTTATAATAAAACTGTGACTTCATATTACTGTGGCCTTACTTATAGGGGGATATATATATATATATAATATAAAAAAGAGTAAATTGGTTATTTAAGAGCAGTGATCTGAAAATGTTTAGTTGAAGCAAACAGCATGGTTATAAAGTCCCATTCATTCTATTATGTTGTAAACGGAGATATATTTTCAACAATCCAGTTTTACAAAGTATAAGAGAAAGCATCAAACAACAGGAATTTAAAATTTTTTACAATGTTACTTACATAAATGGTTTGTGCCTTATTTTTTGACATAAAATACTTGATTCACCAGGAGTTTGCAGATGCCCCAAGAAAAAGTTTTTTGATATAGCCTTTAATCAATGTTACCCATGTTGTAATCTGAAAACTACTGACCCCACTAATGCTCTTTCAAAGGTCTAAACTAGTGAAAAGTCCATTTCATGAACATGATAGCCCAAGTGCTTGTGACAAATCATATCGTGCATGCTTGTTATCATTATAGCTATCTTGGGACTTTTTCTCCTTATTATCATGGATATTGTATACAGAGCTCATATTGAATTCTATGGTAGTTTCAACAGTGATTTGCACGTTGTAACAAATTGGCTGTTTCCTCCTAACTCAAATAACTACCAATAATAACAAATTATTGAACATTAATTCTGCTGTAGATTTCATTAAGGTTTCATTCCCTCTGACCACAAAAAATGAATAATTTTTCGTTACTCTTCCCCAATGCAATTTAGTAGTGAATAATGTTTTGTTAGTCTTTCACAATGAAATTCAGTAGCGGAGTGGTCACATTTTACAAAATCGTGCAGACACACTGCCTGATCACCATTACCCCTATATTGCTTATTGCTGAAGAGCCATATTGCAACCTAAGTAAGATTTTTAATTGTACATAAAATTCCTCTTATTTAATGACTTTTCCTCATATTTGCAAACAGATTATATAAAAAATTGTTAACAATTATTTCAAAATAAAAATTATGCTGCTTATTCCAAAAACTGCAAAACAAGAAGTTTGAAATCTTGACCTTTTGATATAACAGAATATAAAGGTGCTCAACTATACTGCATTTTTCTTAACCTTATTGCAGGTTTCAACAGTATCAGATGCTCTTTGCCATCACTCATTGGCTGGTCGACACAGAACTGTGTTTCATGATCAAATTAGTTTGTTGTTTAAAGTAATAATTTAATACTATATATTTTACATACTTAATTTCAGAAAATTTGAGCTATCATTAGCAAACAAAGTACAATGGGCAATAGTGCTGATGCATTCAGAGTTTATTGCAAACTAGTGGGAGGTTACTTCTCAGGTTTACTCTTGAGGCTTGCTTTATCATGACATGAGTACATGCAACTTGATTATTTCATTCAATCAACATTGCTGAGAGGAGAGAACAGAGAGTCTTCAGTTTGTTCATTAACACAATGCACTATCCAGATTATAACTTTATTTTAATTTACATGCTTTAAAAGTTTTATTTGCATGTTTTTTCATGTTTCTGTCATTTGTTAGGACTCTCCATATGTTTGGCTATTGTGCAACCAGCTTTAACAATCAGGGCAAGGGAATGCAGAACGATATAGCTCATTTTGCTTAAAGGTAAGGTAAGGAAAAATATTAGCACCCATGACATTTTGAAAAAATATATCTATGGTATATAAAATAGATGATTGAATATAACAATAATTATTGACTTAATAATAAACATTATAATCTCAGTTCTCCTTATCTCCAATTAAAATAATTTATATTATTTTCAAAAAAAGGAACATGTCAACTTTGTGAACTGAACACTTTATGGTTATGATTTGTAAGTACATACTGAAGAATTTAATTGCAGTTCACATTCAGCATGTTTTTCACCTCTTTATAATCGGATGCTTCATTCCAACCACATCATCTGTTCACCTCTGCTCCTATGAGTAGATATTCAGATTTTTGGCACAAAATTGGAGGTCTTCCTTTACTACTTCAGAATAAACCTCTCAAATATCTAAAGCAAATATTTTTCAATAGAACAAAACAAATATCTTCTATCAAATAAAACACATTTTATCACCATGCTATATGTGCACAAGCAATGTGCCACTTTTATTCTTATGTGTACCAAAACATTCCCTTTGGAGTGCATCTAATCACAGACTCTTTAAAACACCAAATTGAAATATTTTTGTAAGCAAAATTATGAAATAAAGAAGAATGGAATCAGGTATGTTATAGTTATAGCATTATGAAAGTTAAAAAATTTGGGATAGAGAATGGACAGAAAAATTGTGTGTTCTATGCTAAAGCAAAAATTATACTTTCTCAGAAAGTATAGGCTTATTCCAAAAGACAAGTGTCTAGTCTGCCATAAATACTGTTAAACGGTTTTGTTAAATAAGTACAAATTATTTTAAATTTTAAACATATAACATATTAATAATTTTTTGTCTCCCTCACACAGAGACATGCTGTGAATCTAGTGCCGAACTAAACAACTGTCATTAGTAAACGAGTTCTTGTTCTGTCTCTCCCTAAAGACTTGCACCTATAGTATTCAGTTCACAATCTACAAACATCTTGAGAAGACCAATGCAGTTAAAGTTACAATAAATAAAACATAAAAAAGAAGTATAAATAAAATTATTGGGTATTTTAATACAAAGAAGTGGTTTGCTAAGCATAAAGAAAAAAGATGGTGATATACAGTAGCTTAAAAAATGGTTCTAATTTCAATATGCAAAGCCATTAAAGATTAACTGTGCACACCCTTAAGGGAAATGGGAAAATGGAAAAGTCTTAACTGCATTCCAACTCTAAGAGGAAAATACAAATCTATCTTCTTCAGTGCTCCCACTACATAATTTACTTAGATTAGGTGTGTATAAATATTGTACTATTATTGATCTTTTTATTCTTTTTCTTCTTATGTTAACATGTTAATGTTCATTTTCATCATACATTTTTATATATTAGCATGCATTTATTTATTTATTCTATGATTTATATGTGTACAAGTATTGTCTTCATTACTGATTATACCGCCATGGGTGGCCGAGGTCGTTAAGGCACAGATTCGTGAGCGGGAGGTCTGGGGTTCATATCCCACTAGGACCATCCTCCCTGACTGGACTTTTTTCCAGGTTTTGCTCAGTCCACATAACTGGCAAATGCCGGGGAGGTACCCTAAACTTAGGCCTAGAACGCTTCCTTTTAAAAAAAAAAACTTTTTCAATATATCATTTCATTGCATGTATCATCATGATTATGTTATAACCGTGATATTGTCGTTAAACTGTATTTATAATCAGATTGGTACAGTCATGGCCTTAGCTTTGTTAGAATAAATAAATAAATAAATAAATAAATAAATAAATAAATAATTATAACTAGCATGTGATGACCCTATTGTAACCAGAAAATCAAAGTATGACGACTTAATATCATGCTTTCATTTGTGCATCAATTACCATCATTTTTACTAAGGTTTACTATTAAGATGGGTAGTAAAGCAAATTGCAATGCAGAATGAATTGGCCAGATAAATTTATAATCAACTTCAGACCTAGGATGAGCTAAATTTATAATTATGAAAAATTTTACACATTAGGAGTTTAAATGAATTTCGAAGCTTACGCCATTAACTTTTTTGTATACTGTTTGATATTTTATGTTGGTCCAATATTAAAGGTGCAGATATTTGCTGTAAGTAAATGAACTACACTATTTAGATAAACTATCTAAATGACAGATTGAGGTGAGGAGTAATAGTTATACAAATACTGTTAGCCTTCCTCCAATAGTTTGCAGAGTGATTAAAATATATTCCAATGTGCAGTTATCAGATTTTTGTAAGCAAAATAGTGAACCACAGTGAAATTCATTGCAGGATAGAAAATAAGGTAAAGGTATCTTATGTTGAAAGTGTGTGATGCAATAAATTCAAAGCTGACCAAACATAATTTTTATGACATTTCCAGAACAGAGGCATACTAAGGACTTCATACACTGATGACAATTGTGTCACTGTTGAAGGTTTGATGCAAGATTGCAGAATCAGTTGAAACACATGCAGAAATGACTTACTGCAAACCCTATTATGCAGAACTTCACTACACTTGGATAGGAAATGTACTCTGTTCCCCGCAGGAATAAAAATTAAAATAAAAAGAGAGAGAGCAGACTCTTGAAGTTTAATTTGTCTTAAGTTCTGCTCAGCTCTGCAGTCAATTCCTGTGCGATTTCTGTAACACCTTTATCATCACCAGTAACATCGAGCTCTTCATGGCAGTGGTATGCTGATAGTAAAGTGGTTGAAAGCAGGTGTCTTGTAATGAGAACTACTTAAGTTTTAATCCTACCCATGCATGAATTTGTACATAAAATAATGTTTAATATACACATAATACAGCTTCCAACTGCAACAAATATTTGAATTTAAGGCATTTATGCTGAAATAAAAGCACAGTAATCTTTGTTTTCATAACAAATAAGAAATTAAAAATTATTTCAAATGAAAATAATGCAATTTATATTTTCTTTTAATTTTTTACTCTAGAATATTGATTGATTTGGCCTTTATTTTGAAAATGTAGATAGCTTACACTTTTGTGTTTAAGCATAAATATCTAAAAATTCAAATACATATTATTCATTAATATATATATGTATTAAAAATTAAATTTAACATGCAAAAACTAACAAATAATTAATCATAACAAGGACTGGAACCTAGGTAGTTATTATTACTAGATGCATACTTTTGTCTGTTTAGCCATCAGAGCACATGCTCTGAACAAATGCATTTCCTATTTATGGCATAACTTGAATATGAGCTGAAGATAGCATTAAAAAATGCATTACAAACCCAGTGTTAGTGACTACTTCGAATGTTTTTGGAATTAGTCATAGTTTCTGGCAATTGCTCATTTTTTTGTCTTAGGGTGTATCATAAAAAATATTTACACTCATGAGTCACTGGGATATTTGAATGTTTATTGAGTTATGCACAGAAATAAATAGTAGTTAATGGTGCATGTTTTCAGATGTTGTAGAGCAATTTGCATCTGTACCTTATCTATGTATATTCCAGCTATAATGCAGTATTTCTTTATATAGGTTTCATTAATCATGGTCATGAATTTAACGCTACTCTTTCACTCTTATTTTCTCCATTTCTGAAAATAGAACTTAATCCCCTATGCTTCTAAATCTTTCATATGTTTCATAGGAAGAATAACAGTCGACTTCAATTTGATATTTTGTTTGAAAACTATAATGTGTGGGGGGGGCAGGAAAAATAAGTAGGATATATTTTTCATTTCTTACAAATTCAGAGAGTATATTTCATAATTTTTATAACATCAAGACACAGATGAGTTGAGGAAAGGATTGACAGAAGAGAAATGTCTCAGGATTATACTATAAATGATAGCATTTATAACTTTTTGAGTTTGGTTCCAGATTAGTAGGGGAATTTTTATTTGCGCAAAGTGAAAATGAATATGTTTGGCGAATAAGCTGGCATTTGAATGAATACAAAATGGGTATAGAAAAGGTGAAATTTTATTACTTTTTTTTCTCTTTATGGTATCCTTTTTCTTTGTGTGCCACATAGTTTCTTTGATCTGTTAATGCATGTATTCTACATCATTTAACACTTATGCCAAACAGTCTAGTTAAAACCATAAAATTTTTAAAATAAAAGTTTCTCCATAAAGTATTTAGCTAAGGGAATCAGGATGATTTAGAAACTTTTTCAAATTGGTTTGAAAGGCTAGCACAATCATTTTAGAAATCCAGTGTAAGTTGGGCCTGCACAAAAAACCTTGAAGAATGTTAATATAGATTTCATCATTTCCCTCATACTATAATCATTTAAATAAGCTGTCAGTGATCTATGTGTGACACAGTGCATAACAGTCTATTTACTGTAACATTAATATATATTTTCAGTTTTTCACTTTCAGTTAGTTTGCAGTTTATTGAAATTCAATGCTCTCAGCATGATAGCTGAGGCTAATATCACCAGTGCAATATCTAATAGTGCAATCTTTTTCAAAAGGTGTGCCAAACGTGAAAGAATGCTCAGTGACTTAAGTGGGAAGCTATATCAAGTATTCAGCCCCTCTCCTTCTCATGCATGCAGTGCATTGTGTTTTATCTTCCTCTCTACCACACACCTTGATGGTGAAGTTTGGGGCACTGCAAACATGCTATTTCCTCAATGAGCTCTTCATCAGCCTCTTGGAAATCTCCACAGTTCTGCTGTCTCCTCACACTGACATCTACAGGAGCAAGTACTATATTAACTGATGCTTCAATAAATTTCAGAAACTGGTCTCTTCTTGTGTGAAATAGCAACAGCTGCTGCCATCATCTTACCTCATGGGCTTTTCACATGGTTGAAACTAAATAATTAACTTCTACTGCTCTTATTGCTAAGCTGTTTATAATAATTTGTTTCTTTTTCTAAACCTGCAACTTTAGCCACAGTTGCATAAAGTTCTAGATATCCTCTCAATAGCTATATGTTCTATAACATTATCAGATAGATAATTTGAATGCATTTCTGATGCAAAAATTAACCTTTCGATAACCATATATTTGATCCTGATATTCAGAGTTCTCCAACAATGGTGATGTGCCTATTTTTTTTTATCAGTTAGTATAATTAAAGGAAATATGTACTGTTAGATAATATAGTATCCACATGTGGTACTGTACTGTAGCACGTGTGAATTTGATATCCATTAAATTTCCTTACTCATACTTAACACGCACGTAAGAATTATTTTAACTATCATGGCCGGTGGGCTACAATGTTGCAACATTTCCAATTTTGCATTACACACGACTTGAATGTTCAGTGAAAGACAGTCTTTCTTGTTTCTATAAATTAACAAGCATGTAAGAATTATTTTAACTGTCATGTCCAGTGGGCTACAATGTTGCAACATTTCCAATTTTGCATTACATACCACTTGAATGTTCAGTGAAAGATAGTCTTTCTTCTTTCTATAAAGTTCTCTATTTTCTCCATCAGGAGACTGTGTGTGCAAGAATACCATATACGCAAAGAAACTTGCTTTGTTAAAATCGTTTTGAGTTTGTAATCTCAATGACAAAATGTTATGTATAAATGAAAAAATATTTATTATTATTTCTAACCAATTACAATTTAACAATATTTCCTTGGTCCTAGGGTGCTTGTTAATTCAGGATCCTATACAACTAACACTTCTAGTTATAAGTCTGACTCCGGCCGTGAAAGCTTCCAATTATTCACTTCACTTTTTGTTTACATGGATCCTACTTCACTCCAACCATATATATTATAAAGTGAACTTTACAAATACTTCCCTAAAGGGTATCATCTTCCATCAGTTTCTTTATTACTTTCTTCCTTTGCCATGATCACTTTCCTCCACCACTTTTCTCTTACTTTCCCTATACAATTTCCAAACTGATTCAAAAATTCTTTTCTGCTAATACCAAAAAATTTTAATGACAAAATTTATGCCTACAAATTATCCCTCTTCTTGTTCCATATTTCCTCTCTCCATCCTTTGGTTTCTCTACATTCTAATTTTCTATAAAAGCAAGGGTTGTAAAAATCTGAAGTCCATGGCACACCCACATGGCTAAGTTTTGGTGATCTCTATACCCATTTTCTATCACAAACCACATCACTCTATCAGATCGTACGTACTTTAGTTCTTTTACCTTGAGTTTTCTTTCCCTTTTAATAAATACTCCAACTCCCCCTGAAACTTTCCTTTCAATCACCTTTTTATTCCATTTCTTCCATAAAACTCAAACCCATCCTAATTTATCACTGCAATATTATTATCCATGTTCCCACCACTGCCACCAAGTCCTGTAACTTCGGCATTTGAGTTATTTCACCTTTATTAATTTTATCTATCAACCCTGCAACGTTCCAACACACCACCACCCTAACTGAGTCTGTCCTGCTTTTCTAAATTGTAGAAGTTTTGTTCTCATTCTTGTTAACCTCTCCTCCCGTAATACTGTACATCTCCCGCAGATGAAATCATTTATTGTCAAAATATATTTCCTCCTGGTGCTGCTACTTCATTCATTCCTTCCTTTTCTCTCCACTCATCTATTCCTGCTGTCACCATCAAGACCTCCTCCATTAGGTGTTTTGGTGGGCTTGCTCTTCTAGTTGATGTTATCTTCTGTGTTCACCCATTCGCTGCTACACACTTCTTTCCTCTTTGCTGCATACTTATCCCTTGGTTGCAGGTTGTTACCCTTTCTTCTGCCCTCCTCTCTTCTCCTCTGGCCGTAGTTCCTTATGCTTGAAGCTGAGTCATCGAAATTCCTTGATCCATAGATGCATCCATGCATAAAGACTCTTTTTCCTTCATTTTCATGTTTTTTCATCTCTTTTAATAATTCTAAACTTATTTCCATTCTTTTTTCCCATAATAATTCTCAATAAATATTCTTGTGCCTTTTAGTTACCTCGTTACCTTATATTTTCCATTTAAAATTCATTTTGGCCAATATAACTAACATTGACCTTGGTTTCCAACCCCTTCATCCACTTCTAAAGGAGTTTTTTATTTCACATCCATCCAGTTTAATGCCCAATTTTCTTTCAATAATTTCTTCTACTTCTTTCCATATCATTTTTTCTCTTAGTTCTTCTACTACAAAAATAACTATGTTCAGCCTCTTGCTTGCTTCCGCCAACTTTCTCTTTCTCCAATTTAAATATTTTACTCCTGCATTCCACTCTTATCCTAATTCTTCTTTGAACTGTTTAATCTTCTGTTTCATTTCCTCCATGCTCTTTTTCATTTTTTTTTTTTCTATTCTTACCTCCCTGCTTTTAATTTCCTTAATATCTTCAGCTACTGACTTAAACATATGCTTCACCTTCTCATTATCAGTCTTGGGTTTTGTTCTACTCCTCCGAATACTAATAGCAATGCCAACACAAGCACCTTCCAGAAACTTTTTGTTTGTAGACCCGTTTCTTTATCTGGACTTTTGAATTTCAAATGTTGAACAGTTCAATACATTCTCTACACAACTGCAATGAGACCTCACTTAACGTACTCGCAAGCACTGACTGTATACATACATTTCCTCTTTAAGCTCACGCAAGCAACTCCCACTTTTATGTAACTCTGCCTTAAAAGCGCAATGAAATGAGTAACTTTTCTAATAATTCTGCATACAGTAGATTTATTAACATTAAAATTGTTGCCCATCACAATTTGAAAACTACTACAAGCATAAAACCTTAAACGCAGTAATAGCTGGTTTAAACCTGAGATAGCCATATTTCTGTTTGCATTTGGTTATAAATTTTCTCCTATTTCATTCACAGGCTTATCTTTGGGTAACCTAAATCTTTTCTTAAACTCACCATCATTAATGGGTTATTTCTTGCACATAATATATGCTATGGCCACTGCAAAGCCCAATTATGATTACAACAATGATGCAATATCCATTCTATAAAGAGCAAGAAGTATTAAATAAAAAACACATTCTAAACAACCAACACAAAGATCACATTTTGAATAAAATGTTTAAAATGTAATATATATCAAACTGAAGATTTAGAACTAGAAAATGGAAAATTTTTTAGGATTCCCACATGGAATTTGAAACTTACTGAAAAAGTAACAAAAAATGACAGCATAAATTTCAAAAGAGATTATCTTACCATTTTAAAAAATTGAGTCCCGATTGTAACATACACACCACTAAAATTCAATAAAAAAGGAAGACTAGTTTCAGGAACTGACGATAGGAGCAATGGCTCCAGAAACTAGCCTTCCTTTTTATTGAATTTTAGTGGTATGTATGTTACAATCTAGACTCAATTTTTTTAAAATGTTAATATTTGACATCACTGTTACAAAAGTTCACTATATTTTATAGAGAGATTATCTTGTTCCCCTATTACTAATATTTTACCACAGTGCACTGTAAGTTTGCCATCTTATAGGTATAATCACAGCTTATGAAAATGCTGATGAAATTTATTGTCTTAAGTTATCAAAAGGTTTCATAACTGCTATGTGACTTTTCAGAAACACTCATCACAGAGATGAAGGTTTGGAAAAGATTATATTTCAGAAATGTTTATCTATCTGATAGCCTACTGGATAGATATCAAATATTTTTTAGAAACTGGGTCTTTAATTAAGGGGAAAAAAAACATTTGCTCAACATTAAAATATTACTAAAAAGAAGTTGAGATTATTAAGAAAACAAATTTATGTTCTTTCAAACTTAACTTCGGCAAATTTACAGAATTACTGGACATTATTTTTGTCAAAACATGGATTTATGAAATTGAAAGGATTAAAATACTGAGAGTTAAGATTTTCAAATTATTAGAATCTTAAAGGCTATATTCATAGAAATTCTTAGAATGGATCAACTAAAATTTTCTATGGATTAACAACAGATTTATTCTTTATTAGCACAAGTCCATCAAACCAACAACGAATCCGGCAATCGATTCACAGTTGATGTTGTGGGCAAAAGCCTGTGAAACATAATCTGTATAATTCAATGGTAAGTGGAGCATAAGAGTAATAATTCATCTCAAGTGCTATTAAAAATAATTCATTGCTTTATTGTATTAGTTCCAACATGAAATTAATTTTAAATTTAACAGATTTATGTTTTCATAATCATAAATCTGATCTTACTACAGCAAACACCATAATCAGACTTAAACTTTAATCTCACTTGAGAGGATTCATAAAATGCAAAAATGGATGACTATGGATACCTATTCATGAAATGAGATGGCAGAAGAAAAAAATATTTGTTTAATTGGATATATTTAGAATGCACAATGACATACATTTCAAAACAGATTTAGATTTACCATAGAAAACATGCATTTGTTTGTCCTAATCTGTGACAATAAGACAACAGGCTTGTCTCAATTAAGACAAAAGTTCTATCATTCATTACTTGATTCCAGATTTCTGTGTAGATAATGCTGCTGTTCTGCCAGTAAGGCATCAACAAGCCATATAATAACAAATTTATCATGAACTCACAATTGTAATCCATATCTCCCGCAGAACTCCCTCAGGCAATTTTCTGTACATTATTTCAGAATTTTCTGTCGATTCTTGGCTTTATTATATAAAGTAATTTCAATAATTGTGTACACTACTACATCTTACTTTTCTATTACTGCTAATTTTTCATAACCTAATTTCAGTTATAATAGCTGATATATAAAGTCACATTAAAATTTAACCTAATTCGAATTGTAGGTAGACTAAATTTGTGTCATTACATCGGATTTATATTGAACTTTCATTGGCAATAAGCTACATTAACTGCATAAAGTGAGATGCCACAAAGAAATGGGATTAAAAGGCCATTGTTTATCGAATATTTCTTTTGTATGTAATATGAGAAAATGTGTAAAAATTATGAATAAAATAAGTTCAAAACATTTCTATATTTATATATTACAAAGTAGTAATTAGAACATTTCATTTCAATACAAATATATTTATTTTAAGGTTATTGGTATAGATGGCATTCATATCCCCTAGCTAATCTTAGAGGAGAAAATTTTCTTCTACATTTCATCCTTCTATAACCATGGCTGTTCAATAAAGAATGATCATAATTTTTTTTATACCCTTATAATTTTGATGATATTTCTCAAAGTAGTCCTCTTTGGATGCAAGCATCTGTCCAAGCATTTTTGCCAGTCTTCAAAAACTGCTGGAAACAATTTTTTTAACAGGTCCTTCAGAATTGCCTCTGCAGCCTTCACCGCTGCTTCTGATGATGAAAGTGCCTCCTAAGAAAGTGTTTCTTCAATTTGGAGAAAAAGTCACAAAGGGCTAATCTGGGCTATTCGGAGGGCGAGGGACACATTTCACATTGATTTCAAGAGATATTCAGCAACAACATTTGCAATGTGCAGCCATTCATTATTATGGTGCAGCATTCACCTCATTGCCTTTTGTGAGCGATATGGCCTTGCGGAATTTTTAAAACATCTCTATAGTATTGCCCAGTTACAGTTGTGTGTGCTGATACAACAATGCTGGTAAACCATTCCTCGAATATTGAAAAATGAAATTAATATATTTAAATTTATTTCATGTTGGAACCAATACAGTGAAGCAATTAAATATTCCTAATTAGCTAGTCAGTCAATTTAATATTCTTATGCTCCACTTACTATTGAATTAAGCAGAACTTGTTTCACAGGCTTTTGCCTGCATCATCATCTGTGAGTTCACTGTCAGATTCATTGTTGATTGAATGGACTTGGCATAGCTCTTGTTGATATTTTATGAATTTTTGGATTAATTTATCTTCTGTTGGGATCTTGAAGTTCATAACCTTATCGTCATTTTTATACAAATTTTCTCCCATATTCCCAACTCCAAGGGTCTATCTATGAATTTCAATAATGTGACTTCTATTTATATATCATGTTTATCTCTCCAAGTGATGTGCAAATGCTGATTTATCTATCTGATTGTACCTGATGTTTCTCCAGTGTTCCTTTAGCCTAATGCTTCCAATGAATGAGTTTGAATACAGTTAAGAGTACTCTCATACAATACAAACAGCAAAAACCAATGGGTGCAGCCAAGAAACTGTATACAAGAAAATCAAGAAATTCAAACGAGAGAAGATATTAAAACAGCTTTCAATATTGACAGCAAAAAATTAAACTACCATTCACAAAAATATATTTATCCTGCTTGGGTCACCAAAAAATTCCAGAAAACATTCAAAGAGTTTGGGATTATTTTGTCCCCAGTAAACAAATACAGCCTAAATAATCTGCTCAACTCTGGTGATAATGACAGAATATCTGATGAGAGGAAGCCAGGAATATATCAAATCAACTGTTCAGAATGCAGCAAAGTATATATTGACAAAACAAAAAGAAGCATTGGAATTAGGCTAAAGGAACACTGGAGAAATATCAGATACAATCAGATAGATAAATTGGCTGCTGCACATCACGTTTGGAGAGATAAACATGATATAGAAATGGAAGTCAAATTATTGAAATTCACAGATACACTCTTGGAGCTGGGAAATAGGAAAATTTTTTTATAAAAAATATGATAAGGTTATGAACTTCAAGATCCTAACGGAAGAAAATTAATCCAAAAGTTCATAAAATATCCAAAACAAATCCAGCAGTTGACTAACAGTTGATGATGTGGGCAAAAGCCTGTGAAACATGTTCTGTATAATTCAATGGTAAGTGGAGCATAAGAGTATTAAATTGACTCACTAGCTAATTAAGTATAAACGAAACTATCATAACTTCCCCAGCAGAAGTCATCACTTTGATTTTTTTGGTGTTGGTGACCATACAAAGCTTTGCTGTATGCTCTCAGGATTGAGATGATTTAGCGAAGTTCACTCTATTTTGATTACCTTTCAAAAAAATTGCACATTTCCCTGTAATATCATCTTACATGTGGATGACCTTTTATTAAGGAACTACCAATGTTGGAACCCACCATGCACAAACATGTGCAACTTCTTGATTACCAACAAAGGTATCCATACTTACTCATTTTATTGTATAGCTTGCATAGATTTTGAATGTAACCAAATTTTTGTTATAAATAACATGCATAAAACTTACTTTTATATCAACATTTATGCATGAAAGAGGGCTATAATCTTTTTCTGTGTATTATCATCACAAGAGACAGTTAAGCATTTATTTTATCCACAAAAGTTTATTATTGAAACACATGAGAATTGCAAAATTAAAACCAAAGAGAAATCAGCAATAGCACGCAATTTCTGGCACCCCCCCCCAAAAAAAAAATTAGAATTTACAGTGTAGAAAAATATATTCATAAACAATACAAAGAAAATTTATAAATTTTGATCTTCTAAACAACAGTAACCTCATCACTAAATTCATAAAATCTACAGAGCAACATCGTAATGCTACATTGGTAAGGCGACAGTGAAACCATGCTGATGCTGAAGGCAATGGCCTTTGAAACATGTCCAAAAAAGTGGAACAAAATTAGTGAACTTTGGGTGATTTCCTTATTAAAAAATTGAAAAATTATTCTATATTTCACTGTAAACATTCCTGCTATTTATTCCTTGTTTATTAATTAAGGCACCATTTGATATTTTTAATAATATGAAAAACAGATATATTAAGATTTTCTGCTCAATCTTTAATGTAAGAAAGTAACAGCAATGCTGGAGAATTATCAGGTTTCTTGTACATTGAGTTACTGTTTAGATAAAGACAATTACTCTGTACACTTGGAACTCAGTAGGGTGGGGCAAGGTTTGTAATCTTAAAAGAAGTTAGGAACCGTGAAGTTGTTACATATACAAATGAGTCAGTATTAGGTGACAAAAACTTCACTAACTGGTTAATTCTTCAGAACATGTTTCAAGAGCATTCGCTCTCATCTTCAGCTGGGGACCGACTAACTCTAGCAGGTGGCGTAGTGGCATCTGGTGGTTCCATTAGATAATGGAACAGGAATTCCATAGGTGGAATATCAAAATTCATAACTCTATGTTTATTTTTTAAAATATAAATCTTTTCCCATATTGCCAATTCCTTGGGATTGGTGGTAGCTTTTAACAGTTTGCCTTTTCCTGTGATGTCATGATCGTAAGTTCAAAAGTGATCTGTAACCGCCGATTTATCCACTTGTTTATATCTTCAATTTCTGAAGTATTCTTTGGTCCTTGTCTCCCAATTTTGCATTGTTTTGCCTTATATATATCTGATCACACTCCAAACAATCTATCCGATACACTCCTGACTTCTTGCCGGGTGGAATAACGTCTTTTATAGTGCTGTTCAGAAGCTTTCCAATACAAAATTTATTTTGTGCTGCCAAATGTATATCATAATTTTTAAAAATCTTCATGAATCCTGTTCCGTTATCTAATGGAACCACCAGATGCCACTACGTCACCTACTAGAGTTAGTCAGTCCCCAGCTGAAGATTAGAGCAAATGCTCTTGAAACATGTTCTGAAGAATTAACAAGTTAGTGAAGTTTTTGTCACCTAATACTGACTCATTTGTATATAATTAAGGTTTGTTCTTCCACTTTAACATCTTATAGCAACAAGTATATGTATGAAAGAAACTATTCAAAGACATGCAAATATGTGATATATCTACCTAGGATTATTCTTATTCAGTTTGGATTGAAGCAAAAGAAATAGCCACATAAGACATGATGTTCATACAATACTATTATACTGATACACTACTGTTACTGGAAACATTTGTATCATTGACAAGATCTAGATGAAATTTGGCATGTCAAAACCCTGGAATGTAATGAATAAAGTACACAGCATGCCAAATTACATAAAAAACAATTCACCATTATAAAGACTTCTGACCCACATGCTACATAAAATTTTCCACTGCTCATCTTACTTATGATCAATGCTATTTCTAAATTTTAAAACCACATTTGCCCAATCTAACCTGACTGTCGGCGAGAACTAGTCCGCAGGCCTGTGCCCATAGTGCTTCCTTCTGGGATGAAGAATGCAACCAGCAGGGCACATATTACAAGGAATGCACCAAACACAAATGGTGGTCCAGGAACAAGCTGTAAGACATTTCATACCAGATTACTATACTATTTTGCAGCCATATATTAAAAGCATATAAGCAAGAGTATCGTTAAAACAAAGTGATAGAAAAATGCTTTATAATTAAATATTGCACTATTTTGCATTTGCTTTCATAAAAAAAAAATGACTTCATGTTTACAATATTTACGAATGCCACAAATTCCACTGACAATTGCAATAATTTGTAGTGAATTTCATTTCCAAGATAAAAGCCATGGTTCCAAATTCAAGCATGTACAGCTTCAGTTTTGCAAGGTTATTTCCAACACCACAAAAAAGCCCACTGCTTCTAAACGCTAGAGCATTCTACCAAACTGCTGTAAGCATGGCTGTAGCAATTTAAGCACACAATTTTCACACTAAATCCAAACATTGACTTTTCATTAATTTTTTTAAAAGTCATTAATTAAATATATATTTAAAATGTTTTAAAATTACTTAAATGGGTGAAGAATGGTTTTAATGGTTAAATTAGGGTTTATATTTTCATCAATTAAATATAAGATTAAGAAAATACTGGAAGACATCCACAGCTGAGCACAATATGCATTGAGCCAAAGTCAATGTCACACCTGTCATAATTATATGACAGTTTCTGCAATGATGGCTGCATGTGGAAAATTCATCTGTTGCAGCTTGTTGTTAATCTGGGTTAATAACAACTCAGTATGTACTTAAGAGATCAGTATAACTGAAGTCTTTGCCTTATAAAAGGCCACGGGTGAACAAATATTAATTACAATATGTTAGTGAAATAAATTTTACTGTACTGTACCTGTAGGACAGATAATATAACGGCTACAGGAAAGTCTTAATTCATACAATATAGTAACTTCAGTGGAGAAATTGCAAGAATTACAGAAGTAGTGCTGTTGCAAGTGAATGCAAATTTCATCAAAAGATGTCAGAAATGTATGACTGCAGATAGACATTGTTTCAAACAACTCCCATAAAAAGTTAATATTTATTATGAAATAAAACTAATACTGTGTGTATGCTGTTTAAGCTGAGCAAGTAGAAATGCGAGGGAAATTTTCTATCAATGGAGTCGGCTGGCATGACCTTGGATGCAGGCAAAACTAACTCTTTGTTTTTAGCTTATAGTTTTTATATTATCATTCAATGCTCACAACAATATTTGTTTGTATTATTTTGGAAATGCATGGAATGTTCAGCAAAACAGTGTCAGTAGAGATTAAGTTAGATCCTCTTCCAAAGCATGGGTGTGATCTAAGCAACTAAAACATATGTGCTACTAGCATTTCCTATATCTTTCTATAGTTCTTAATGAGCACAAGTATTGATAGGGAATCTGCACTCTATCATACATGCTATTTATCACTATCAATAGAGGATCATAGGCTTTTTACACTTTTAGTCCTCTTTGCATTTAAGTAGAATGTGCAATATTTGCAAAGCAAAAATAAGTGATTACAGTCAGTGAACAACTGAGTCAAGGATTATGGCTGTGCGCACAGTTCTTGGTGTGATATTAATTGCAGAGTTCTTAAACCACTCACACATAAACACAATCTGAGTCTTGTTCATTTATTCCATTGGTTCTACTGGTCATGTGTCTATCTCAAGAAATTTAAAAATTACTATAACTTACAATGAAAATCAGTTTCAGAATGGGCTTTGTGTACTGTTACAGAGGAAAATAGATCACTTAAAAATATACAAAAATTTGTGATACAGCAGCAATAATTACTTTTACTGGTGAGTATGGCTAATACACATGACAATAATAAAGTAGTTTGATAACTTACACAATGATAAGGAACTATATTGCCAAGCCTTAGCTCATTACCAGCTGAACTCCACCAGAGTTGGAGTGGGTGGAGCAACTTGGTAGTCAGTGGTAAAAATAATGGTCACAGTTTAGCTAATGCATTTAAAAAAAAGTCCTAAATGTAATATCAGTTCACTCAGTTATCGGAAGCATGATGTGGCAGCAGGCATTAGTTGATAAGCCAGACGGGCTATATGAGAGCAGGTTTGTGGGGTTTACCAAACTGTTATGTTAGACTTGATTCTCACACTACTCAGATAGTGTTTGAACACTGAATGAAACAATACATGTCTCATCCTAGGGTAAGATCTGCTAAGATATTAAATGGCAAATAAAAGGCGTAATTATTCTATTCAATGAATGTTTATTTATAATGTTATGTATGTACCAGTATGCTTATCAGGGTTTTATATGAATGGAAATTCCCCGGTGATTAAGTTCCAAGTTATAATGCAATTCATAAATTAGTAGTATCCATATACTTCAGACAAAATAAAGGATAAAATTCATCAAGAAATTAATTTAATTTCTGAAAGGGCCAGTTATATAAAGTTAGTTTGAGTTTAGGGCATAAAAGTAACCATCACTTATGCTTAACTTGGAAATTTTGGTTGTATAAACAAGAATCTAAGATTATTTTGTCTTACCTCAAATTAAATCTAACTTGCAATGTCTCAAGTTAAAGCACTAACTAGAGTTGAAATAAAATATTTCCTAGAATACAGAAGCAAAACAACTTCATTTATAAATAAAATGGTTAGTCACGTATATTTTAATTTTGTGTAGATAAAGTTTCTTCAATGTTTCTCTTTTCATTTTTGCATAATAACAACAGAACAGAGTTGCATTCAATTGTAGGTTATGTTAGTTTAACCTTACAAGCAGTATATTGTACAGATTTCTGACATCTCATCAGAAGATGAATTTCACAGTACTTCTCACGTATTTCATGTGAGAAATAATCTGCTAGAACTGAATTACAAAAATTCATAATGCCATTTTCTTTAGCAAAAGATGTCAAAGTAAAGGAACAAATGTTACATTCCCAACTACAATCAAACTAAGTGAAATCATGCTTTGAATTCAATGAATTCAAACAGCTTCGTAAGTACAATATTTGAATTCAATGTTCATGATACTACTAACTTTAAGGTTCTGTGCAACAGGGAGCTTCCAAATAGTTATTGGAGGTATATTGAAAGTGGAGAAAAGAATGGCCAGTAGAACTATTCATAAAGTTACTCAAGCAATTGCAGCTCTGAGATATCAGTTCATTAAAATGCCAAACAAAGAGGGTGGTGTAAAGAAATTGATGCTAGGTTTCTATAACATTTGCAACTTTCCTGGAGTTTTAGGTGCTATACAGTGCATACACATAACTCATTATATTACATGGGGGTTATAATACAGAAGTCTTCAGAATTGAATTATTATACTCTTTGGCAATTTCCCCTCATCCATGTATGTTCTTTATCCTTATTTGAGATTGAATCTATTTTCTTTTTTTTCAATTATTCCCTGATATTTTAGCACTAGATCAATAATATATTCTTCTCAAGTTTTCTAAAATTTGCTGCTCGCATTTTGACTTTTCCTTATAGATGTTTAAAGACATATTAAGGGGGGGGGGTGTGACTAGAAAGAGAAAAACTGAATTATTGCTTTTCTTAGGTTGAACAGTTAAACTCAACTCGCTCTAAGCAAGAATTTCCCTATTATTTTGCTATGTTGCCATAAGTTTGTTGCAAACTTGAGGTTATTTTTATGCAACAGAAATGATAATTAACCTCTAGTTACTTTTTAAATTACAGTTAAAGATAATCTCCAGTTAGCAACTTTTATAAAACTGGCCCAAAGAGAATTAAAAAGGATAACAGTAATTTCATACACTTATGGTGCACAAGGAGATCCTGCCTGCATTTTCCACACATTTATAGCTCTTTGAGAAATTAAACTAATATCTTGATGGAACAGACCCTTCATTTTGTCTGAAGTGTGAGGATACTACAATTTATGAATCTCATTGAGACTCAAAACTGTGAATCGGTTTATTGATTAGAATCATTTCCATGTCTGGCTGATTTTCAGCCCAGCCTTTGTTTCTATTAAAAGGATGTTAATTAAAAAAAAAAAAACTCCATAGGCTGGAGATCAGCCAGACATGGAAAGTGGTTCTAATAATAAACAACTTTCACCATCCTTGCACATGCCTGTCCTTGACCCCCTCACCCCCAATACATCTACTGTGACACTTTCTCTAACTCTGCATTTGCTATTGGGACATGCCAATTCCATCTCCTCTGATGCAAAACAAAGAAGTTAGCAAAAACATTGGCTTTAAAAAACTACAATGACCAAGGCATAATAGCCCTGAAAGTTTTAGTTTTAGTAAGAGAGCACTATGCAACATGTACATATTTGCAAATCTGAGTTGCCTAATTTCCCTGGTCCCTATGCTCTGGCACTGAAATTCAAGTAACTGTTTACCAAACTATGAGCAATATAACAACAATAATAAAATGGACAATTGTGACGTGACACTTATAGATGTTTGACATTTATGAAAAATTTTATTCTGCTCTATACTTTAAAAGTGTAAAGGCAATTAATGCTAACAGTATCAGAACTATGAGGAACCATACAGGCCGACAATTAATTTATTTTCTAATTTTTTTAATTTATATCTTTAATATTTAGGAATTTATGTATAAAATACTTCTTTCACACTAGATGTGTGTAGTAGTTAGAAAGGAAGTATAAGATTTTAAGATTCTATATATATTGGGAGATTTACTAACAGTACTCAGGCTTCCATGTTAATCACCAACTATATAGGGCTTAATGTGCATGTAGAAATAGTTCTTCACACTAGCCTTGCATAGGACATTAGTTTGCTACCTCAGGATTACAGACTTTTTTTATTTATGGACGCTCTTTAACAGCTCAGGTCATCAGCGTAGTATTACAGACTGCCACTAAATTTTGATTTATCATATTTTTTAAAATCTAAAAACTGTGCTTATTATAATTTTAATTCAACAAACTTTCCTAAGACATTGTGTTGGAAAGGAATGATCAGACTTGAAAATTTTGGATCACAGCCAGATTTCAACCATGGGTCTTCTGCTTTCTGTGCGGATACTCTAATCAACAGAGCTATTGTGTCCTCTCCCATCTGAGGTCTCCAGGGTATATATAATCAGATGAGAGAGGTTTATGGTGCTTGGAAGAGGACATAATGGCTCAAATGGTTACAGCATCAGCATGAAAGGCTGAAGGTGGGATTCAAATTCTGGTTGTGGACTAAATTTTTCAATTCTGATTCTTCCTTTCCAATATTTAGAAACTTCAAAATATATCCTGTTCCTGGCACTCACCCTACCACATTCAGGTCATGGTGTTCAAAGTTAAATCATATATGCCATATTCTTCAGAATGGTTTTGCATACTCTTGTTAAATACCACTGCTCAAGGGTCTATCATAAAACTGAATCATAAATGGTATGGTCAAATGCGTACAGAGATTGTATGGTGTGGCACAGCCTAAAAATGATCATAGCTATAATAATCCTATCCTCAGCTGAATTGTGTAACAAGTAAAGTCAAAACAGCATTGCTGTTAAATATGCTGGACCATGTACGTTATATTGTTAATGTAGTAACCAAACTACAAAAATTACTGGTGAAACCTTAAAATACTCTTTGGTTTAGTATTAATATGTTAAGACAAAAGTGAAAGAGGGTGTTAGCTGCTCTTAATGGGGAAGGTGGGGATATTAAGCTGCACCAAGGGAATGGAAAACCAAACTGCACTTCTATCATGCCAAATACGTGTTTGTGTGTGCAGCATAGCCATACCTGCCTCACGATGGCCCACACTGCCGGGTCCTGGTAGCATAATGTAACAATAATACAGTATCAGTGCTACCAACACAATATTAATATACCTAAAATTACTATACATCCTTCAGGACTGCCAATACACATGTTGATACATTTGAACATCCATACCAAGAATTGTATCCTTAGTTCCCGATCATTTTGCCATAGTCTTACATTATCCCCATGAGGTTACCATCTTCTCCACATTTCAATTTGTTGTATATAAAGACTTGCAGCTGCTTGGAAGTCATGGTTTTCTATGGACATTTGCACACTAATCTAGTTTTGGATCATATAAAATACAGGTGGCAATTCTCTACAGAGCAAAAGTTATAAGAAAGGCTTTTATAACTCCAACAAATAAATGCTTATGAGCATTAAGAGTTAGCTTCATCTTAGACTAACTGGGACCACTTTACTGACATGAATACACTGAAGGTAGGTTCTTCTGCTTCTATTGGTATGTTAGATGTGAGGCAAGTGATGAAATGATTTGTGCCTTAAAACAAATTCTTGGTTAAAATGCTATTTGGAACTTGTACAATGAAGCTAATAATATAATTAACACCATTGTATGGTTTAAGTCCAACTATACACTCTTATTGGTTCTTCTTACTTCAATATAGTACACATTTCACAGATCATGTATGTTGTGAGTTGGTTAGCTGAGGATGCAGACAACAGTCTGAAATATGTACTAAATTTAAACAAGTGGAGCTAATATGAGTGTGTAGTTCTTGTTTACTTAATATGACATCTGAGAAAATGTTGTGGCAATACAGACGTAACTTAGTGTATTCTGGTACTTATACCAACATTATCGAAAATTACAAAATACTCCATTATGATCATTTTATTGATAATGGTCTGCATTTACTTGAGTTGGTCTTCTGCTGATGACAGGAGAAAATGTTTCTGTCCAATTAAAAACCAATTAAGTGAAATATAAGTGTCATCAAACAAACTATATATTACATATTTCACTACTTGACTGTTAATAGCTTTACAAGTATTTATTAGTTAGAAATAATTTTATTTCTTAACATGTCTCTCTTCCATTTTATACACTTATTTTTTATTTGTTTATCCCATGCATATAATACAATTTCTTCATCTCTGCAAGACAAACATTTGTTTTAGCAACAACCTCTTTATTTAATGCAGATTTCCTTCCTGCAAGCCATTTCTTCATGTTCGGGAACAGGAAAGTACCCCAGGGGAGTCAAATTTGGAGAGTAGGAGAATGAGGTTGCAGTCATAAACTTGTACATTGATGCACAATGTAATGAAATGGGACTTTTATCTTTGCCAAGTGAAGATGATTCCCTTGATAGTGTTCTTTAATTGCTTTAGTTGCATAGACTCACCAGTTATGGTTTTGCCTTTTTTCAAAAAGTAATTAAAATTACACTATGTCAATCCCAAATAAAGCCTTTACCTTTCCTGCTAAGAGGATTGATTTTTTTACCTTCTTTGGAGCATTTTATCCAATTGTAATTCATTTGATTTCCGAGGTGTACTGGTGGATCCACGCTTCGTTCACTGTCACAGACAGTCTCCAAAATTCACTTGCATTCTGTGCTCTAAACTCTGCATGGAAGTGACAACCCATTCTCTTTTTTGGCCAATTGTTAACAAATGTGAATCCCACTTCTGACAGATTTTTCACTTGCAAATGATTGTGCAAAATAATGTCTACCATTTTACTAGCCACTAGTAATAATTCCACCAGTTCTAATAAAACATGTTTCATGAATATTTATTCCATAATGGTAGAATTATAAAATTTTGTCATTAGTAAAAATTATTAGTGCAGTGACAGTATCCGAGCATCAAGAAGGTGTTTTGGGGATATCTATTACTTAGACTGTCTAAGTAATTTTGTTTAGTGGCAGGTATTTTAAATTGTATATTCAAGCCAAAAAATAGCACTATGTCTACCACATCCAAAAGAATATCTAGTATTTAAAAACAAAGTAACAGTACTGTATTTAATTAATAAGCATTAAGAAATATTATTTACGAAATTCTCCAACAAAATTATGAAGAAAAACAAAGCTGAAATGGGAAAATTAATAATGCAAATTATGAAAGCGCTGGGGTTTTGGCCTAACATCAAGAAAGCTATAATGGTAACTGTTTTATTTTACATTCATATTATCTACAAATAATGGCGTAAAAAGCTTAGTTTCTATGGTATTTTTTTAGGTGAAAATAGATAATTCAACAAGTACAGAAATGCTTGGTGAATTTGAGACCACATATTACTTAAATAATCCTTAATGAGCTTTATAACTAAAATGCATCGGCTTAATTGATAGAATCAATACCTAACCAAAAATATATACACTAGTATGTAAATTCATCATTCAAGATTCATGGATAGAATTTCCTTAGTTAACAATAAGCAATATTATAAGACCATGTGTTCCATTAAACAGAACACTGATAATATGTCTGCCCCACTAGTAACTAATAATTTATGCTCGTATGTTGTAGAAACATAGAATGCAGACTTGATTTACTAGATCACAAGTTTTGTGAAACGGGGCACCCATCTCCATGCTAAGTAAAGGCACAGAAGGTCACAATTTTGTCCAACTTTTTTTTTTTTTTTTTTTTTTTTTTTTTTGTTCTGAGGTGTTGCTTCTTTTAACAATAACATTTTATTAATACACAAAATTCATGTATCTCCATTATGAATGCTTGTTTACAACTTTAAGAGAAAATTGCTCTCAAAGGTGGACTAAGGTTTATAATTGTGTGTATGACCATGTACATCATTCCTTAACATTTACTATGTTGCCAAAGTAATGTGCTAAACAATCTAATGCTATCACCTTTTGAGCTTGCAAGCACTTATCAACCATCCCTCATAGCACAAAGCTTTGATACACCAAAGACATAGTACACTGGAAACTTTTGTAAACATTGCATTTTGCAATGTTTACAAAAAAAAAATAGTTTCAGTTAGAAGCTGTACAGGCCAGCAAATTATAAAGAAGATTTGTCCTTCCATAAAAATATATGATAACATATGCAAAGAGAAGAGAAAAATACATTAACAGAAAATATATAAGTACCACCTCCTTCCCTGTTTCTGGAATGACTTTTTTTTAATTATTTGCAATTAATTTTTCCATCAATGGCTTAAATCTTTAGAATAATTTGTATTGGATACAATTTGCAAATGAATAACTTTGTGTACTTATGAGTCTAATGACAATTGCAGCCCAAGAAAAAAAAAATATCATAGATAAATGTCTCAAGATAGCAGTATAACTAAAACATATATTTACTCACAAATAAGACTTTCATTCTTACCCTAATTTTTACACCAAAATATAGGTATGGTTCTAATATGTACACATATTTCATAATAGTGTTTTAGAAATGGGAATACAGCTGTAGTTGTGTGATCATTTCCTTTGTATCAAATATGGAACATTCCTTTTCAAATCGGACAAAATGTTTAAAAAATTGACCTATTTGTTATAATCAAAGCATTTTTTTTTTAATTCATGAAGCATAAAAAGAGAATTTCAAAAAAAAAAAAAAAAAATTGTAATCCTATTCCCAGTACATTTTGTTATAAATAAATGTTAAATATTTGGCATTTAAAGAAAAACTGCACCTTTCAAAACATATGTGAGACTGCACGTGCCCTGCAGAAACACAAATTAAAATTATACATTATTTCCTTTTTGAAACTTTCTTAATGGCATGTAACCAACATTTATTTATTTAACAAAGCGGTTGTTATTCCATTCAAACGTACTTTAAAGAGCTGCATTCATTTTAAAATATTGATGTACATGTTAAAATATTTTATTTAAAAATGGAATAATTTGGGAGCTCTGGAGTTTGGTTCCCACCAGGACCATCCTCCCAGACTGAGACTTTTTCCAGGTTTTCCTCAGTTCTCATTAATGGCAAATGCCAGAAAGGTACCCTACACTTAATCCTGGAATTCTTACTTCCTTTGAAAAAAAATCCCTTCTCAGTTTATCATTCCATCTCATGCATAAAAAAAAAATCATCTGATATGCTTATAATCTGCTGATCACATTAATGACTTATCAGTTATCATATATGTACACAGTGACTGGTGGTTGCAAAAGTAGACGATTAGAACCTAATATTTTGTTAGAGTCCTTAACATAGAGCCACTGGCATTTTCCAAAAATTTAACAAGAAAGAAATTTACTTTGAAAACGAGAGATACATAATTTGCTACAAAATTACAATGGTGGTTTTATAAGTAATTTGGTATGCATACTAGAGGACAATAGCAACATTTATATATGAAGTCATAATTTCATTTTTACATATCAATATTCCATGGTTACAAGTTAACAATTGTTTGAACACAAGTAACAACAATAACGACCGTAACAACAGGATAAGACTGGAATTTGCAGTGTGATTCAATTCTGTTTTCTGAAAGGAAAAACAGCTAAGAAAATTCCTGAGAGGATTTTGGCTACATTGGATGACATATATCCTTACTAGGAAACCATTTATCTTTGGGTGGCATGGCAGAACAAGCATCAAAGATGCAACATGTCCTAGAGCTTCAAAATCAGCAGTGGGGCCAGAAATCAAGTCCAAGATATTGTTTTGGCTCACAGACAAGTAAAAATGCAAGAGGACACAGACATTTCAACTGAGTGGATTCCTTTTGTTTTGCTTAATTAATTACAAATGAAACAACTTTGCACAAGATGGGTGCCACATTTGCTCACTTTGAGCAAAAGGGAAATCACATGCAATCACCAGTCAACTGTTTAGAAATGTTTAAGAATCTAAACAACTTTTATGATCTTTTGTGACTATGAACAAAACATGGATTCATTACTATACATTGCAAATGAAGTAGCAATCTAAACAGTGAACCAGCTCCAAAAAAGGCAAAATGCTTTCTATTTGCTGGAAAGGTGATGGCTTCAGTTTTTTGGGATACAAAAGGAATTCTCTTAATTGACACTTGGAGAAGGGGAAAACCACTACTGGAGAATGCTACGTATCACTTACGGACTGAAGACAGCCAATGAGGAAAAACATCTGGATATGGCGAAAAAGGTCAGTTTCACCATGACAATGCACTTGTGCATTCAAGTTGCATTGTTCAGGGCAAATTGACCGAACTATGATTCAAAATGCTTCCCCATTCACCCAATCTTACCCCCTTGAGTTACCACCCATTTCTAAAACTCAAAATTTTCCTGGCAGGACAAAGATTCAAGCCAAATGAGGACGGTAACAGGAGGTAAACAAGTATTTTGAGGGTCTTGAAGAAACTTACTTCCACAAGAAAAACACGAACCTGGAGAATAGGAGCAAGTACACTGAAATTCAAGAGGACTATGTCGAAATTTTTTATTCTCTTTATTATCTAACCAACCTTGTAAATATGGATGAATTTCATGTGCAAATTAATCATATTTGTGAGTAAAATACGAATTCAAATTTGTATGCTCCATACAGAAAAATGGTTATGATGTATGCCGTGAACAATCATTTAACAGAAGTAGCTTCCAAGTTTACTATTTAATTAATTTTAAAAAGATTAACTTTCCCTAGAGTTTTCTCTTTTCTTAACATACTTTATTATAGATAACCTTTAAAATCAAATGAATAAAAGCATGTGCTATTACCGTATGTAAATCACATGCAGCTTCACAGATCCCTAACCAAAAATACCAACTCAAATTTATTTACTTTGAGCACTTTAGACAAGATAAAAAAGATAAGGAACAATAATGTGTGATTATGAATAATGCCATTGGTCTGGGAATGACAGAGTGGAATTACATTGAATGTAATCCAATTACCGAGTTTGTGATATTGGAAATGGTTCTAGAAGGTATATAAATATAGAATTATAATTTGGTATTTTAGAAATAAAGGAATTAGTATTTTATAGAGATTGTAGCTAGTTAACACAATAAAAATAGTAAAATACTTTATTTTAGTACCCTGGGCTCAGCCGGAGCCTAGTACCCTGGGATTTCAGTACGCTGCTGCTGGCAAACTGGGGACTGATGCAATTGAGGTGGAAATTTTGTATTTTGTTTAGCTATTTAGAATCTAGATAAAAACATCAGTACAAAAATTATTGTATTAAAACTGTTGTAATTGTGAGGATTACGCCTAAAATGGTCTGGGCCATATAATTGAGAGGCCCCTTTGTAGTTTGTATTTATATTTTTCTTAACACATCAATAAATTTCAATTTACTACGAGTACAGGGGAGAGAGAAATCCTGCCATTTGTGTATGAAGTGAAGATGAACAGTACCAATTTCTCAAAAACAGAACCTTGACTTCCACCAATTCCTTTCCATCTCTAATCACTAATACCTAATGTAGTGGCAGCCCTGGCTGAAAGTTTCTATGAATTCCCAATCAGCTTACCGGCTGGATGGAGTCAAAGATTTGCCCTGCTGTGTTGTTATCCCCAATGACCAGAGGCCTAGGTTCACGGTGTGCTGTGTCATCATTCAGATCCACGTGGAACAGGTAGAAAATCACTCCAAACATTGCAGGGCCCAGCCCATTGCATAGCCCTCGCATTCCAGTAACCATTCCCTGCACCAGTCCTGTAAATAGGCCAAATTAATTAAGACTTACATTTTCACAAGCAAGGATAAAAATGTGTGCTGCTGTCAGTACAGTTAAATATAGAAGTGAGAAACAATACTTGAATAAAATATTATTGGTAAAAAAATCTGTTCAGTCATTATATAGCTTGAATGAATTTAATATTGATAATCCATATTGATATGACACATTTGCAGCTATGTATATTGTGAGGGTTGACATTTAATTTTCGAGAGATGAAGAAACTATGAAAGTTGTACATTTCCATTTGGTACACTGAAAAGAGTGTGTTTAAATTAGTAACAATGGTGGAAATTTGTGAGCACATCCATTGTTGCAGCTGTAGCAAAATGTTAATTGTGATCATGCACTCAGTGTCTGATGTTTTAAAGTGGGAGTGATATGCAATTTTCATTAAATGATTTATATGATCATGAGTGTGGAAAAACTACAGACTTTTTCCAGACTGTGCTCCTTGACATACAAAAGTCTATAGCGCTTTACAGAGTTTAGGTGAGAAAGAATAGCCTTGAACGATGAGCACAAGGGTAGCATTCAGCAATAGTAGTCATCGATGAATACATTGCTTATGTAGAATCATAGTGAAGAACAATCTGCAAGAACCTATAGGAAGATAGATAAATCTCTAAACACTAGTTTGTCAGTCATTCATTCATTTTGGCATGTAAGCATATCTTCATAAGTAGCAAAAAGTGGATTACCTACAATGCACAATCTGCTCTTCTCAAATGATCCCCTGGTGAAGGTTCAGCAAAGTCAAAGTATAGACTGGAATGTGGTTGCCAGTTTCTCCTCAGCAAGTGGCCATATTGCAAGTATTCCACTCACTCCAGGAAGAAATAAAGAAAGAAAGTGGGAGAGGGGGGAATGTAGGGAGGAAGGAAGGAAAGAAACGTCACTTCCAACTGATACATGTTTTCCTCACTAGGATCTTCAGAACACGAACAAAAGTCAGAAGTCTCGGTTTCAAGGATTGTTACTTCACCATGACAATGCCTCTAATCCCACTTTGAAAACAATGGAATTTCTGCAAGAATCAGTAAGAGCACTGCTGAAACACCCATCATACAGTCCAGATTTGGCTTCCTGTGAATTTTTCCTCTTTCCAATTGCAGGGAAATACTGAACATCAGTTTGGGAGTCTGGAAGAAGCCATTGCATCTTATGAAGAGTAGGCTGGTGTCATTTCTAAAGAGCGCAGAGTGACTGCTTCCATTGTTGATTCCAGATTATGGAACTTTGTTTCCAGAGCAGGGAGACTATTTCAAAAAGAAATAGGCAGAATTGGTGAGTTATGGTCTTCCACTTAGTACAATCTCAAAAATTAAATAATTATTCTTGTATACCCTTTGACTTAGCTTTGAAAACAATAAGCCTCATCTTTTTATGAGAAACTGCTGGCCATTAAAATTGCAACACATAGCCATTCAGAAATTATCTCTCTTCTCATTCAGTTGTGTGACAGAACTGTTGGGATCTTTCTTGTCTGTGTGTTTGTCCTACTTTAATCCATTGATCTATCGATTTCTGCTATCGTAGTTCTTGCTAATTAAGTTACTACTATATATAGTAGTAGTAATAATAAAAGTGAGAAGTAATGTAAACTAGGAACGTAGCTAAAATAGCAAGAACTACAGAAGCAGAAATCAATAAAACAAATCCTATGTATAACTATAGCACTGGATCACAGAAAATCGGCGATAACTCGTTTTGCTGTGGATGATTTGTCCAATACAAGCACCAATTTTTTGGAATGACATCCTGCACTCTTGGTATATTACAATTCTCCCATATCAGCTGTTATAGACAATGTGGATCAGTAAGCAAGGCACAAAGTGGTCCAGTCAATGGGATTTATTTACCTTTTCCTTCCTCTCAAAATCTAAGAAATTTCATATTTCGCTAAATCTAATGATTAAAGAGATCCTGCCCTCTCTGCTACTTGTATTATTTGCTGACTACTAATAATGCACCCTCTGGATTTGTTTTTACGTCCATTCTATTTCTGAGAGTCCAGGAAAAGTCATCAACAAATTATGATAAGGCATACTCACCCTGTTTGTCTGCATCTGAATGCATCGAGACAAAGGCACTGATAGCAGGATATGTTATGCTGCTCACAGATGCCAGCACCCCAGCAGCCCACATCATCCTGCAAAACACCATGGTTCATAAAATACTTCTAAAAATTTTATTGCTGTGCCAAAATAATTTTTATTTATTCTAATGGCAGTTACATTAATTAAAAATTATTGAAGTAGCAATATAAGCAAACTTTTCTCCTATCAGTCTCCATAGATGTTTGTAGAGCAGGACAATGCTCTAAACAGTCACTGTTCAGATTCTCAAAGATAATATGCAGGCAGGAGTTACTGTAACTGATACAATTAGGTGTGTTTTGAGAATACTATGGCCAGTCTTAAGGCAAAATTGGGCTACAGCTCCTCTCTGGGGGTCTGTCAGGAGTTTTTCAATCCCTCCAACACTTGCTGGCTGTCCTGTTTTCTAGTGCATTTGTGAATGTGTGTTGGACTACATTTTTAATGAGTACTGGCAGACTGCTAAGGTACTTCCTTATATTTGACAGTAGCTTCAAATCCAATGCAACAATATGGTTCTATCCTGGTTTATGAGAGCCTTTAAAATGTTGCTAAAGTGTTGTATTTCTACTGATGAGGATGAATGTGTTGACCCTTTACAGATATTGAATCTGAGAAAGTTACTATAATTTCTGAACTTATTCAAGTGGATTTCAAGTTATCAGTGCTATGAGGATGCCATTGTTTAAATGGCATTGTTGTATGGTTAGTTTACTTTATTGTTTTACCATCCTGCTAATCATTGAGTCCCAGCTGGCCAACTAATCAGATAACGAGTACCTTGCTCATCCATAGACAAAACACTCGGCAGGTTTACAAAACTCATCACATGGTAGAAGCAATAAACACAGTCTTAAAAATACTACTACACACCATTTTTCAACAGAGTTGCAATACTGAAAGAGTCTTCCTCAGCTAATTAAGCAATCAAAAAGAATTCAGCATCCTCTACCAGACTCATAGAAATCCGCAACTTCTTCTCCATCTCCAAAAAGAAACCATCTTCCAATGGATCCCTGCACATTGTGAGACAGTGGGCAATGAAGATGCTGACATGCTAGCCCAAAGAAGTAACCCAAATCACACAGCTGTCATCCAAAATAATGTCTATATTTTGGCCAAAATAAAAAGCATCACCCAAAAAGAAATTAATACCAGGCCCAGATTTAAACAGCCAAGGGAAACAATGAGAAGTGCTGACAAATAAGGAAATTGCATAAAAAATCATGGTTCTTCTCAGACTGCATATCAAACATGAATTGCTTAGCAAAATATTTTCGCAGATTGTCAGTATTATGCCATAATCTACACACCAACATGAACAAAAACCATCTCCTTCAGTGTCCAGCATCATGAAGATAAGTGCTAAATTGGACTCTCAACTAGCAACATACCATTGAGAAGCACAAAGAAAAATGGAAAATATTTGCATTAGATACACTTGGACACACACAAAAACAAACAAATGTTTAACTAGAAATGTTAACTGAAATTTGTACAGTGAAGCTAATCATATAATTAAGATAGTATGATTGAGTTAACTACACAATATTATTGCTCCACTTAATTAAACAGATGTTTCTCCTTTGTGTAAAGTACCCTCACTCACCACGTCTGGGATCCAAACCCATACCACATGAGTTGTAACATTTCAAATACAAGCCCCACCATGATTGTGTGCTTGGGGCCTAATGAGCGCATTAGGAATCCTAACACAATCTGTGCACATACTGACAGTATGCCAACTGTTGCAATAAATACTGCCACCATCACCACACTGAACCCCATCACCTGAAAACATACATGAGAATATGGTTACCAGCAGAAAAATAAATACAACTCTTACAAATACACATTCATTAAACTCTTATTTTTCCATCTTTAAAAAGTATATGTGATTTTCTAATACCAAGGCAATAAAGATCTAAATATTTTGTTAATTACTGCTAATATTATAGAAACTATGGCCCTTAACAAGTAGTATTTCATTACTTACTAGTTTTAGGTAAACAAATATGCAGGAATACTGTCCTGCCTCAGGTAAATATGACAGGAACACAGTGACACACAGCATCAGGATTGTGTGGTCCTTACCCACTTTACGCAGGGCCTGGTAACATCATACATAATTATAAATATTCCTTAATATTAGCATTACTAATGTAGCAACTATAGGTTTCTGCTTAATAGAAGTTTAGTTTTGAATTCTGCAATTACAGCTTTTCTGATCAAAGAATGATTTAAAATATCACATTTAAGACTCAGTTAAGATGAGAAAACCACTACACATATATCTGATAAAAGTCACCCTAAACAAAATGACATTGAGCTGATGATGAAGGCAAGTCTTTAAAAAAACTTGTGCAAGTAATTGGAACAAAATTAGTGAAATCTGAGTGATTTCCTCATAAAAAAATTTGCATAATTAAACTATATTTTAATGTGCAAATTCCTGGCTATTTAAAATGAAATTGGTTAATTGCAAGTGCTTTAGATCCATGCATCTTCTAGCCTAAGAAGCACTGCATCAACTTCACATGATGGTCTCAATCTACTTTCTATGAGGCAGGTCACTGGAGAAATTAAGAAAATGGCCTATACTATACAGCTGACAAAAAAAGGTCTGTTTTTTTTTTTTGAATTCTCAAATTTCAAGCATTGGCAACAATTAAATGCACAACAAATAAGATTAAGACCAGAATGAATTGTTCTTGATAGACAGTTAAGCTGGTATTTCAATTTTGCCTAGCATTAGCCAGTATTTTGAATAGCAGTCAAAAATGGGCACACTAAAGAAATTATATGACTATATATGCTCTATAAATTTAAATTAGAGAACAATGCAATACAGTGATGTGGAAAATATGCCAGGCCTTCAGTATTGATGTTGATAATAAAAGAATAATGCAAAGATGATTTGTGAAATTTCAGGAAAACAACAAAACCCTTACGGATTTTTTTTTAAATGGTGTTTAATGCCCGTTTTTACTACTTAGGCACCACAGGCTGTGAACACTGATGATACATGAGATGAAATGATAAACTGGGAAAGGATTTTTTTTAAGGTAGGAAAAGTTCCAGGCCTAAGTTTAGGGAACCCCCCCCCCCCCCATTTATGAGGACTGAGGAAAACTGAAGAAAAACTGGAAAAATCTCAGTCAGGGAGGACGGTCTGGTGGAATTCGAACACCAGACCTCCCACTCACAAATCCATGCCTTAATGACCTTGGCCACCAGTGGCAGTGTCCCCCTTGAGGATGAGCTATGGACAGAAGATCAATAACAATAGTTAACAAGGCTCTCTTAGTGACTATTTAAACAATAGCTAGGCATGTGAGGGCACAGATATTCAACATCAGTTAAGGAAATCCATCACTATCAGGTATGAAAAAATATAAATTCAGTTGCTGGGATTCCTCACAAATTGATAACAGTTCAGAAGGCAGCAGAAGCTAAGACCTATTTTGCATTGTCACATAAACAGAAGAACTCTTTCTTGAAAGGCTGCTGACATGAAAGATAAAGGATTCTCTACGACACTCCAAGACACCACAATGGTTGGCAGCCCATTAGCCTATCCCCAAAAAACTGAAACCACTATTGCACCAAAAGAACGTTATTCTCTGTGTTTGGTGTATTTGGCAATGTGAACTATGGCCAGCCAGCTAAACAATCAGAGCCATTGTCCATTCTAACCAGCTGGAACATGTCCAAGAAGAGCTGAAGCCTAAGGAGCCTGCTTGGAGATTGCAAAGGTGTTATTCTTTTGCATTATAAGATACCTTGTGAAACAGTCATCTGTCTTAGTTTGAAGACTCTAATGTACCAACCATATTCTCCAGATATTGCACCATCAGGTTATCATCTTTGGGATAATCACCTTCAATATCAAACCTTTGCTGATCTGGAAACTACACTGATTGGTTTCTTTTTACTTCCTGCACTAAAGAGTTCTATCACAATGGAATTCATAATCTTCCATCACATTGACAGAAGATCCTTGATAGCAATGGTGGCTATATTTCATATTTTTGTTCAGAATATGATGCTTTGAAACACAAAACTCTTTGGTCACCTTATATAATTCTTATACCTGTTCACGTATTCAACACATTTTTGTTTCTATAGGTTTTTATTTAATATTATAAAATGCACAAAAATTCTTAAAGTCACTTATGATATGACAAATACATACAAAAAAATACTTACAGCAAAGGGATCAGCCTGTTCCCATGAAATGGGAGCTCCCCAGGATGAGGGTCGCACTTTCTCAGGAAGGCTTTCTGGTACAGCAACCAGAATGAAAAACACATCTAGGATTGCAATAGCTGTTGCAAGTGCAACAACTAGATTTTCACTGTATGCATCCATCATGTATGCTCCCAATGCTGGACTTATCACCATGCTTGCTGCAAATGTCGCTGACACCTAACACACAATACAAGTAACATAAAACATGAACCCCTGCTTCCAACATAAATCATAGATGTGACCTACTCAGAAATAACTGCTAAAACACAGTATGTGCCTTAACAATGCACTGTCTGGTCACTAAAGCTGCTTTTAGTTATTATATATAGAATGAACAATGAAGTGGTGAAGTGGGTTTTCCTGTAGATTCCTGTATCAGTCTTGAATTAAAAGTATCTGGTATCTTGCAGTCTAAAGAAATTAGCAAAGATTGATATTTGTAAAGTTTCTTTGACTGAAGTTCAATATATTATAAAGAACAGACTACTTGAATCCAAACTCAAGAGGGGGTTATCTTGTAGACTTCATTGAAACTTATGCACATAAGTGCCAGCTTTACACATACCTAAAATAACAGGATAGAAACATTGTTACAGCACATGATGTAATAACAGAAGAGTGCGTAGACATTATTAGAGCATATGTGAACAGTTGGGAGTATGTGGTCCCATGCATCAGCCTTTTAAGACTTAGTGCATTATTAACATAACACAATTTTACATCGGCAAGCTCATATGTATATATTCCATCTTTCCTCATCAGGGTAGCTCTGCACAACACTTTCAATGATTTTTTGTTTATTTTTCAGAGTTGTCAGCCATTATATAATTTTGCACCACCAAATAGAAGGCGAACGCAAGCTACAGTAAGCCACTGGGTCCTACAGTTTCTTTGATTCAGTTGAGGGTAGCTCTAGGTTAGTGTGTATGAACTGACTAAGGATTTCCATTTTTTCATACCTCTTTGTGCTACTATTTAGTGCATTTCTTGATGTTCGTATAACTGTAACATCAGCACATTATGCCACCAGTTTATCCTTCTTAGTCCAATTTATGCTGTTAAAGCCAATACACTTTTTCGGGGTGATGGATGAACAGCTTTCAATGCATTCAAATCATCTTCCAATGTTTATATTTATTCTCTTGTTATTCTATGCAAGTTTAAAAATTTTACTTGTGTTTTTTAAAGACCCATTTGTACATCTATGGCTTCACAGGCACTGAACATTGATGATATATGAAGTGAAATAATAAATTAAGCATTCCAGGCCTAAATTTAGGGTACCTCTCTGGAATTTGCCATTTAGGAAAACGTGGGAAAAAAGTAACTTCTTGCACAAATTGTGGGATGCAATTGCTAAGACATGTACTGATCTGCATCCAAGATAACGTGCACTGTCTCATGCCTTCTTGCAGAGAATCCATGAATGTGTCTTTGTCAACTCACTAGTTTAGCACCTTATTATTTTGCCTTGCTCCCAACACTCAAAATGACTGAACCTGAAAAGACTACGATTCAACAGTGACATTACTGTCATGGCTGTTGTTCTGAATGGTGTTATGAGATAAGAAAATGCTTTTTCTCTCCATAGATTGACAAAAATGGAGCAGTATTGGGGGAAGTGCATTTCACTTCCAGGGGAATATGTAAAGAGGTCCTACATTTTCATCGTCCTAGAACAAATCCTTCATGCATATGCTCACTGCTTTTCATATTACTCTCACGAAGGCTGGAATTCAGTAAAAGGACAACATTTTCAGAAGCATTCAGTGTTAAAATTTGGATGCTGTTTGTGAATGGCATCATGACCAAGAAAACATTAGCAATTGCATCCCACTTTTTTCTGCATGGGTTGACAAAAATGGAGCAATATTGGGAGAAGGGCATCTTATTTCTGGTAGAATATATCATCTTCCTAGAACAAATCCTTCATGCATATGCTATTTTTTATACAACTTTTGAAAGGGCTGTAATTCAGTAAAAGGACATTTCCAGAAGCTTTAAGAGTTAAAATTTGAAGTGAAGTGAAACGAAAGCAAGTGGTTATCCATGTGAGTCTTTTTCAACCTTCCATACAGCATCCAACAGAATGTGGGGATAATAGGTACCCATTATCTTGCTCTAGTCCATGTATCTTAGGTACAAAATTAATGTATGTATGGTGACAACTGATACAACCTGCCACATGTTGCAAATCACCCAATCACTGCAGTAGCATGCACATTAATGTATTATGGTTTGTGTACGTTGCAACTTAAACTTAAGTGTAAACAGCTATAGGCACTTCTTATAAAATCTTATAAATATACTTAAGTCAGCTTAAATATTGGTCAAAAACAAAGTAGTTTAAATACTATACACTATTATTGGTAAATGAATCATAATGCACCAGCTATGTAAGCAAATAACAGCATTAGATTTCTTTAACTTATTTTAAAATGGATAAAATAATTATTTTTAACATACAACAGTGTGACTCATGATGCTTGTCTATGGCAAATTTCATTAACATCATCTCCAAGAGGAACAACCGAAAGGTTTCACATGCATGCTTTTATCTTTATTTAGCAATAATGTACTGCTTAAAACATTCATTGCATTCACCTTTACAATTAATATAACCGGAACAAGTTCCTAATGTTTTTATAGTTAAATTGCATTCTAGCAGCATAATTGTGAACTGTTTAAAATGTGATGTTTGTTTATAGTGAAAATCAGTATTTTTTCTAAATATATAAATAAAAAAATTATTAAAAAAGTATAGAATAAAAATTCTCTAGAAATTCATTATTATAATCATTATCCTTTAAAAAGCATCTCCGTAATTTTCCATCCAATAAAAATAAATTTTAGGCAGCAGTAATGACATAAAAATAAGCATTAAAGTGAAATATAACCTATGTCTCCTTTTAAATCTTTTTATCGATGCTTATTCATTTTTGTTCCTCACTACTCTACAAACATTCTCTCATTTCATTACCTGCTGCATTTAAACACATAAAATGCTATCTCTCACATATTTAAATGTCTACTCACCAAGCCATATGCAAGAGATCGTTCTTGTTCTTCAGTAACATCAGCAACATATGCAAATACTACTGAGAAGGTTACAGCAAATACTCCTGAGATACTAATCATAGCAAAAAACCACCTGAAACAAACAGAGTATATCATCCTGAATTTACTTGCCACTCCAAAATTTACAATATAACAAGCATAGGACCATTACTACCTCAGCATGGCAATTACTGAGCTCCCAGAATATGTTCTCACCGCACATCTGCCAAAGGCCTGCTGTCCTCCACACTCATGGCCATCAGCCTGTCCTTGAACTTCTGAACAACGTATTTTGTGTAGGTATATATTATAAATACAAATCAGCTTATCTCGTTCATGAGGAATTTATTTGCAAGGTCCCTGGACAATAGCCTCCTTCCAAAACTGCAATTCATGATCTTCTGAATAAATATGATATACTGGTCCAGTGCAAAACAAAAAGCACACACAAATACATACAGTTTTAACAGTAGATAAGTAGATGAAATTGGCACAAATCTTGAACATTTGCCAACAAAATCACAATCAAAATTAGTACATTAAGTTGGGGTTTCAGTGTCTTCTGCACATACAGCAACAAAATTTTTAAACTCAAACCTTACAATTGTACACGTGTCCATTGTCTATGGCATGATGATCTTGTAGAACATATGCGTTATTGTACGTGGTTTCTTTCATCAGTGACTGAAGGGTTATTCAAACCACACCTTGCGTTCTTTTCAGACAAAGTATAGTTCCACCAAAATGGTCATGTGAAGTCAGAGTACAGGTGTGGCATGTCCAGCCAAGATGCAAAACTCTATGCAAGCAGTAAGGACATATTCTGGAAGCTCTGTATAATATGAGGGCCACTATTTAATCTAACAAATGTTGCAGCAGCAGCAAAATATTAATTGTGGTTTTGCAGTCACTGTCATATTTTAAGTTGACTTATGAGATCATTTTTGCAATGATTTTATTTACATTATATGTATGGCCTGAGTACACAAATGACTGCAAAAATATACAGATTATTTTCCAGACTCTGGTTTTTCATATTTATTTATTTAATCATTTTTTTATTTTATATAATTATTTTGAATATGCCTAGGCATTCAGCCCAGTCTCTTATCCATACATATTCAATACATAATTCAATATATATAATTTAATTATTTCTTCAAATTATCAAATTGTTAAAATACAAATTAACATGCAATTATATTTAAACTACCTCTTTTTTCAATGACCAATACCACTTTTCTTTTAACTTTACTCAAAAACTGTTCTGTTTCTACTATCCTTTCTGAACATTTAAATTAGAGTCTTTTTCCTATCTAATTTTAGCCATTCCTACTTTAGAACTCCTTCCTCCACAAATCCGTTCCTCAACAGCCAAATACTGTGTTCCATATCTTCCTTCCCTCCACAAATGTAGCACTGATTCTGTGAAATACCCTTTCTCAGTCCTTTTAATCTTCATACAGGTGCTTTTAGCCATGCAATTTCCTATTTACTCTTAACAATGTATATTTCCCTTTCCCACAATTTCTTCATTGAAATGTAGAAATCTAGGGACCTTTATTCAGTTATCTCACTAAACAGTTTTTGAATTCCTACATCCTCATATCTCCTCCTTGCTACCTTCCAAAAGCCTTTATTATTTTTTCTTTTTCTCCAAATTCCTCCTAAATCCTCTACAACTCATTCCGGAGACTATTAATCCAACCAGAATTCCTAAGACTCTTTTCTTGGTATTCTAAATATTATTTTAATTAGTTACTTTTTTCTAGATTCAAAATCATAAACCAATATTTTTTGGGGCCCATTCTATGATCATGCCCTTCCTAAACACTCTACCCAGCTTGGTTTTGGCCATTTCCTTAACAACCGCACTTGGTAGGCCTAAGACTTCCTTACAAAACACCCGGTGTAAAGTATCTATAAATTCTTCTTCTTTATTCAATCCCAACATGCCATACAGCATTTTGGGTTAAACCGCCATGATGTAGATTCTTTCTAGCCATTTAACATTAATATTAGGTAGTCTATATTTAAGCTTCTAACAGCTGCCATGGCTCCTTCCCTTTAGTCAATGCTAATTTCTTTTGCTTCTTGCATTCCCCTGCTCCAACCATTTTAACTCCTAAGTAAATGCAATCTTGAACTGCCTTACAGTCTTTATTCCCCTTATTCCACTTTTCATATTTCCTCAATTTAGCCCCTTTTTAAACAACCACTATTTGTCTTTTCTTTTGGTTTACACTTAAATTCCATTCATTACAATATTTATCTATTTCCTGTAAAATAATGTTTTAGGTCACTAATCCTACTATCAGATCGTCAGCAACCAATAACCCAGGAATAACTTTATTATTTATAAATGGTATAAAGTTATTACTCTTGCTTACTCCTAGTAGTATATCATCAATAAATATGTTGAAGAGAATTGGACTTAATTTACAGTCTTGCTCTTTCATATACAAAAGTGCATATCTGGTTTCCAGAGTTTCATTGAGGAACAGCAGCCTTGAAAGATGAGGAGAGCTGGGGCATTCAGTAACAGAATCAGATGAAAATATCACTTATATAGAAGCCATAGTGAAGAATGATCTGTAAGTGAGTTACAGAAAAATACACGAATCTCTAACAATCATTCACCATAGGTGTCAGAGATCCTGTACAAATATCTTCCTGTGAGGAAGCTTTTTGTTGCCAGGTACCCCACAACCTACTTACAGAAGAACAAAAAAGCTGCAAGAGTGAATGGTGGCAGGATATGGCTCATTGTTTCAACAATGGCAGTTCCCAATGTGTCCATGATATCTCCACAGGATTAAGCTATACTTGCCAATACAACCTGGAATCTAAAAGAGAGTAATCTAGGTTTTCCCAAATTACATATCAGCAGGTATCGGGGACTGAACCAGGGGCTTTGGCCAGCAGACAAAACACTAGATCAAGGAGGAGGTCACTCATTCGATACTAGAGTTTTAATTTAATATTGGCACAGAGCTAGAGCTGAAGCAAGTCACATTCTTGATGTAAACTGTATAGAACAAATAAATTATTAACATTAACAAATGCCTGAAATTATCTGGTATATGCCTTTCCAGAGTTAGATAAACCTGAAGGGAAATATAAATAAAACAACACAGAACAAACAGGAAATGTACTCTGGGGGTGATTGTTTTACTGTCAAGACTGATAAGCATAACTTTGAGTGTTTCACAGCAGACGTCACTTTTGACTTACACACACACAAAAAAAAAAACTCACCATCATCCCATTTTGACCCACGTTTAAATACTTTATATTATGTAGCTTTTCTAATAGAATATTCATATTATTATCGAAGGAGCATATTTTGCTTAGGCCCATGCTCTAGCATAATTTTTCATGGTAAGTTTTAGCTGGAATGACTGAATGCAAATGGTTTAATGATTTTCAAAATCCTGTACATTTTTTTATTTTTACAGTAAATTTATCAGAAAACAGCAAGCCAACACCTTAATGTTTACAATTTTAGGAAAATTACCAGTCCATTGTAAAAATACTGTTATGGTCTTGATCAGACCCCCTCCCCTTAATAACCTTAATTTTTGGCATTATAGAACAAAAAACAAGACTAAGAACAATGACAAGAGATGACTGATATACTTAATACAGACAACACTGCAGTCAATCAATACTGGAACAGTCTGCAGTATATATCTCTGCCAATCAATATGCTACAGACAAGCAAAAAAGTCTGTGCTTGTTTTCCATGTCGCAGTAATGTTACCATTATGCTGTAGAGGGCTTGATCTCTTTTATATTCTCCAGTTTTGAAAATCATAACTGCACTTTAGCTATCACATATAACTTGATTTAAGAGTTTGACAGTTAACCACTTTATATTTTGATTTCTAAACTTAATTCTTATTCTACAAATGGGATTACATTAAATTTGATATGGTCATATATAACTAAATTTGGATCTTGGAAATTTTATTTTAATGTTTTGTACTTTGATACCATTCCTGTTAGTATTAGTGTGCTCCAAGGTTTTGTCCTGGGGCCAATTTCATTAATTACAATAAATAACCTACCTACTATGTTAGTAGTTATACTATTTTATTTGCTGATGATGCTGTCTTTTATCTTCATAACAATTCCAGTAATATTAATACTTTAATGGATGATGTTATGGATGGTAAAGAATGGTTCACATCTAATGGTTAAATGCTGCCTAGACATGGGAATTTTAATTTAACTTAAGGAGTGTGCAACTGATACAGTACTATTTTAAGGCTATTGGGTATTACATTAGATAGTAAATTGTCTTAGGCAGAATACCATGCTAGTTCATTGTCACATGAACTTGTGGGCATTTCCCAGGCATGACTGTACTGTAACAGAGTTCTAAGGCTGGGATATCCATAAGGTGCTGCTACATTGGCCCAGTGGAGATGATGGTGAAGCTGACATGATTATAGTGCATGGGGGGGGGGAATTAATGATGGCACAAATTATCTTGGAATCCTAGCACCTTAAAGTTATCTGGCAATTCAACTTCAACCCCCCTCCAAAAAATAACACCTTACCCAGACAGCTTAATCTGCCCATCAAACCTAGGAACTCCAGATTAGAGTATGAATAAATGAATTTATATCCAAATCCAATATTACAATTAAATTTACATAAACAAACATAATATCTAAAAATTACAATATCAAAACTTAAGGTTCTCTCATACCTTAACCACCTGGTTATATACATGGTAAATCACCCTAAATAAATCATAATTTCCACAACTGTGTTATCCACAAGCCCCTTCCTTGTACATCTCTATTACTTGTCTCTTACTTTTCCTAGGAATTCCCCAATCTTGTTTATTTTCTCTGCCCTCATATTTGACAACATTTTAATTGCTACTATATCATGTAGTTTATCCCATTTTTCATCCCTCCACTTTTTTTTATCATTTCACATTCTATTAGACAATGAAACACATTATCCACTTTCCCATACATAATACATTCTTCCTTTTATTTCTTAATCCTTTTAGAAATAATACTCTGTACACATCCATACAAGATCTAATCTCCTAAATTGATCACAATTATCTATTTCTCCTACCCCCAATTTCTTTTAATGATTCTATATAAATCTAAAGAACTTTTATCCTCTAAGCTAGTCCAAATCACTTGTTTATATCTTGTACCCTCTGTCTCTCTTCTTTCCAAAATCCACTGATGTTATTTTCACCCAGTCGGCAAACATTCCAATTCCTTCTGTTTCCCCACCTCCCCAACCAACTCTCAGTTCCCAGTACATCTCTTTGGTACATAACATTCTTTTAATACACCATTATTATCTAATTTTAGAAATTTCTGCCAAAATTTCAAGATTCTCCCTGCCTTTCCTTTGTACTGTTCTTAATTCTGCCAAATTTATTTTCCCCTCCCTTGGTGAACTTTTTGGTAACCCCAAAGTTCTTTACAAAACATTTTATGTGCCGCTACCTCATAACCTTTGTTCACCTCTTTGACACTCCCAAAATTTCTACTGCATACACCCTCTTTGACTCATCCACAGCTTCATATAGTCTTTCTAGCCATTTCAATGGCAATATGGGAACTTTTATACAAACTTATTCTGACAGTTTTGAGAGCTGATTTACCTTTGGCTTGTACACTTTTAGATGTACCTCACATCTTCCATTACCCCCAAATAGGATTTGTATAGTAACAAACACTAGCAATAGATCATGGAGGCAGTGGACTGCATTAAATTTTCACCACATGCACTATGTCAGTTAAGGAAATTTATCCCCAGATTTTATGTGAAAAATGCATATTATGCTTTCTTTAATAGTACATTACTTTATGGAATTAGATTGAAGGTAATGGTAGTTGAATTAATAAGAGATTTATATATTCAGAAGAAAGCAGTATGTATATTAACTTGTGGTGACTAAAATGAATCTAGACCTCTTTTTGTAATTGAAGATACTTTAACATTGTGAATTCATATATATTTTAATGTTTATTACAAATTAAAAGAAAGCTAGGTCCTGTCCAGTAATGTATACATAGCTATAGCAAAAAAAATGATCTCCTAGTTCAGCCCAACAGTTTTTCAGTCACAGGCTAGATTTTTTTGCAACAATATATCCAGTCACCCTTATGTATTATTATTATTATTATTATTATTATTATTATTATTATTATTATTATTATATCATCTAAAAATTACTATGGCCTTTAAAATGTAATCATTAATTATAATACATTTATATGATTTAGTAGTTACATATATTTGCTCAAAGTATTTGAACTAATGATTAATGTAGTACCAGTCAACTGTGACACACAAAAGTTCACATAAACTGTTCTAACACACAACTAACACAGGCTAAAGAACCGGAAGCACAAGGAAAGAAAATGGAAATAGCTCTTATTCCCAGTACCATTATGAATTGTTCAGCTTTCCCCTTCTGAAGACATTCACCTTGGTGCTGAAGCGATCTTCAACTGCAGTTAACTTGTTCATAGAATGCAAAGATCCACAGTTTTTAGCAAATTCCAAAAGAATGAAGCTATTGCAGTCAGACCCATAAAGCATCTATTTATTTTTTTTTTAGTGAATTCCGAAGGTGTGTAAGCTATTATGGCTGAACCCACAGACGGCGTTTTTAATAATCTATCTAAATCTGCTTCGATCGTATGTACTAGGCAACTATAATTTACAAAAATTTAATAAATAGTCTTTTTATACATGTCCGTTAATGCTCTTGCAGGTGCAATTTGTGTTTTCTCTCAAAGAAAACTCTACATATAGCCATCAATTAATAAACGGTTCATTGAGTTCGCTAACCAGCAATATTGGACCATTGGGGGTGAGGGATAATATTAGAAATTATTTTTTTAAAAAATTTAAAAATCGCTCTAGCGGCGGAAATTTTTTCCCCCCTCCAACAAAACTCAGTAGATTTCTTTAACATAAATTGTTAATTATTCGAATTAATGAGTGGGTATATACATGAAAAACAAGTGGGGGTTAAAGCAAAAATCAGACCATTAGGAGTAGGGGTTTATCTAATACCTAAAATTTGAAAATCACTCTAGCAGCACCAACATTTGTTTCTTCACAACAAAATTTGGTATATGCCATTTAAATAAAATAAGAAAAATTTAGTTGTCATGTCTTTTCATAATGTAACAATGTTTATAAATCTGTTTTATTAAGATACCATTAAAATGTTATATTTGTCTTATTTCTGTTGATGTTTATGCATGACAGCTAAGATGGCTGATGATCTTGAATATTTAGCAATCAGCATTATTCTCAATATTAAGCAATTTTTGTGCTAGCCTATTGTCACATGAGCCTTTATGATTTAGATACCTAAATTTTGAACTGTTATATGTTTATTTGTTCCTTGAGGTTGTTTCCAACAGACTTTGCATGGTTACATGTTCCCCTCTAAACAAGCGCTATATGAGCATTACAAGAAAGAAAGAAGGTTGCTATCTCCTATGTGCTCACTCATCAGCTTTTTTTGCTTTTGATTCGGCACCTAATTAAGGTAAGGGAAATATATATGATTGGTTGATTGATTGCACTCTCTGCACACTGGTGAAATTCTGCTACCAATGAAAACGTAACAAAAAGAGCAGCACATACCAAAGTGTCACAAATTTGCTAAGAGATCACTAATTCATTTTGCAGAGTCGTTTCTATGGTTCAGTATACAAAAAGTTAATTGTAAATATCACTCTTGGCTCAAGTTTCTGCATATTAAATTTAGTGGTGGTGATGATGAAACATCACAAGAGTGCACAATTCTTTTGCATCTACCCCTAACAGAAACTAAGTAATGGAATTAACTCATTACAGGTTCTCATAAAGTCTAGCTGCATGAAGTGCACAATACTCACCAAGTGTTGACGGTCATGAGCGGTATGGGGGCACAAGTGAAGAATACTGTGATAAGAAGGAAGAATTTGCGTCCCCATACATCTGATAATGCTCCAATTAGAGGGGCTGACAGGAAGGACAGGAAACCCTGCAATCAAAACAAAATGTTTCCTTGTATTATATATTTATAAGTGTATTCCAATATTAAGTTTTAATTCAATTATCAACATTAATACACTGCTAGTATCTCATTTTACTAGAGTCTTCCCCTAAGCTTGTCCATGTTTACTTTCAATACCACAAAAAAACATGAAGCTACTAATGTATCCTTATCAGCATGTTCTAAGTATCAAATTAAAGAATGTGAAATAAGCTTTTTTATCTTTTTCTTAAAAAAATGCTAGACAATGAAATACAGGATACTTAGTCAGATCATAAATACTGTTACAACTTTTGAGGCAGATTGCAAAAAATTCTAAAAGTTGTACAACACGAAATTATGTCTATTATTAAATATTCTGTGGCAGATTTCAAGAATCATACTTATAATTTCATATAAATAACATGTAATACTTTCCATTTTTAAAAAAGTAATACGTAACAAAAAAAAAATTACTATACATTAATTTCATAGTATGAGGGTAAGACTTACAATATCATATAAATAACATGTAATACTTTCCATTTTTAAAAAAGTAATACATAACAAAAAAAAATTACTATACATTAATTTCATAGTATGAGGGTAAGTTGCAAATTGATGTGCGGTACTACATTTTTGAATGGGGCACTTGAGGCTATTGCAAATAGATGCCAGCTTTATATCAGTAGTAATTGATGACATCAACAAGATGCTTACAATAATGAGACAGTGATTGCAACATGGTGGCTCCTCTCAATGAGTGACAACCCTTGAGAAGAGTTCGGCTGAGCAATCTTTGTGGGCAAATGGTATGGAATCAAAGAACATTCATAAATAAAAGCTTTCCATCTACAGTGAGAAGTCCTCACATCAAGCTGTTTACCATTGGATGCAGAAGTTCTCTGAAGGACAGACACATATCAAAGATGAACGCCACATTGGCTGGCTAACTGATATTGCCTTTGAGGCGCATTTGCAAATTGAAGACTTAATCCGAGTTAATAGAATACTATTGGTTGTTCACAGGTCATGGCCTACCTCATAATGCGACAGGCTAGGTTTTACAAAATCTGTGTATGATGGGTGCTATGCTGACCACTACACATAATGCAAATAATGAGTTTGGCATTACAGTATCTCAATCGCTATCAATGAAGGACACGATATGATATCCGAAATGTTACAGATATGAGTCCTGGATTCACCATTACTATCCCGAGACAAAGCGTGCATCAAAGCAGTGGAAACATCTCAGCAAAAAAGAGAGTTTAGAGTGACACTATCTGCTGGGAAAGTGATGCTCACAGTCTTTTGGGATTACAAAGGCAAACAAAGTGACCAGGACTGCTTAATAAAGGTGTGTTGCTCTTACATTACAACATGAATCCTCATACTGCCAAAAAGATAAGAGATGATGCAAAATTTCAAATTGGAAGTCCTCAAACATCCTCCATATAGCCCCCAACCTTGCTCCAACAGATTTTAAGCTGTTTGGCTCTATTAAACATCTTTTGAGTGAACATTTTTCCAGCAATGAAGTTGTAGAAAGGGAAGTCACTCCCAGTTCCGAGAACAGATCAAGGAAGTTTATTCTGCTGCATTTCAAAGACTTATGAAATGATGGAACAAGTGTCTCAATATATAGGAATATTATGTTGAGAAATAAAAATATTTTTCAAATCAATACTTTTATTTGTTTAAGTACTATTAACGACTTGCCCTTGTATTTACAACACTCAATGTGTATTCTCGTATTTTAACGTATAATTTTTTGTGCCATTCTGTGATTATAAGCACATTCACATATGAGTCAAACTTACAAGTAAATTTAAATGAAGTTATTTCGTAACTTCATGAGAATACTGTTCGTTTTACATTGCATTTACCGCTCATAACATGCAACTAGTAACATGTACATCACCTACAAAAAATACATGAATACTTGCATGGCTTGCTCTGTATAAAAGACTGTGACAACATCTTCAGGTTTCAGTTTAATAAAATATTATACTAAATTCATTAAACACTGTTTCTATAGCATGAAGAGTTTCTTTATAATTAAAATGGTATGAAAGATAACAGTATTAAGCAGACTTTAGATATTTACAAATGAGTTTCTTTTGTAGCATTAATTCATAGTAATTTTATTTTTCTATTAAATTACAACAAGCCACTTTATTTTTTGAGTAAAACATATTTTTAAACAAATGTTATTTCATATTTTTTTCTGAAAGTAATGTACATAATTAACAAATCATAATGCAAATATTAATGTAAGGGTGATTTGTATACATATACTATTTCTTCATAAATCTTAACCATTGTCAACTCAATCAAATGCAGTTGCAGAACATAACAGGAGTTCATATGAAAAGATCATTTGGTAGTTCATCTCCATTAAACCTAATCATTGAAAAATTTTAGTGTCTAACAGTGAAGTCTGTCATAAATTTAGTACATATTCATAAAATTCTTTTATACATCAATTGAACAGCTCACCTGAACAACATAATCGACAATTTTCATCAATATGAAAAAAATGTGGAGCAACATTGTACTTGAACCAGTGGATGCGTTAGGAAAATGTTGTTTCACTCTCATGTTTTGGTAACAGTTTTAATATTGAAAATGTAGTTTACAAGCACAATTTAGTAACTGTAAGCAATATGGCAGACCAGCCAGAACCATTCCTCTTGCTGACTGAGAAAAAAGGACCAATAAAGGTAAATGGAGAAATACAGAAATGCACTTATGGAAAGATAATCTTCGCGAACATCTTCAGGGTAGTGAGTGTCCATGTATCTCCAAAAGAAATCAGTCTGTAGCTGGGAAATTGTCCCTATATGTAACTAACCTACAACATTTTTTTGCTATTTTCTGTATTATAACAGCTTATTTTGTGATTAAAGAACACAATTTGAATTTGTTATGGTTATTATTCACTGAAGTGTACTAATGAGATTATATAATTAATTAGCTGAATAATCCATTATCAGCAGATAACTTGCACATTAATGATTTTTTGTATTGTTTCAGCAGAGAGCATGTCAATGTTGTCTGGAATGTGGGCAACTAATACAGATTATAAAAAGACAGCATTTTATGAATTTTAAAAGTTGAACTACAATAATCAAACCAGGCTTCTTGTGCATAAACATGTAAAAGTACTGGCTATTAAATGGAGATCAACCAGTGCAGTTCATTCAGATAACAGAATATGCCTGGTTCCAAATCAACCATGGTGATCCTACAACTATTTATGAAAAGTTAAGTCATAATATTCTTCAGCCCTGGACTAGTCACAGCATTGCAAGAAAGGCCTGGTCACAAAAATTTACCTACAGGCCATGCCCCCCATTTTCCAAATGCATATTCAGACATCTGCCTATTACAAATGCAAAGATGAACCTATTGGATATGAGTAGTTATATTCCCATTCAGTCCAGAAAATTCTGTGAGAACTTGATCAGTCAGTAAACTAAAATATGCTATCTCAGTTTTATTAGCATAGTTTTCTTTAATGAATTTATAACCCTAGCATTATTTCATGTTTTTAGTGAAAAATTATGCTTGAAATGTTAATATATTGCTAATTATAATGTAATATTGATTCATTATCTGTTATTTATGCACTAAATTGTTGAAATAACTGGCCAAACAATTTGGTAGGTGGCAAAACAATGTATATCTTTGTCAGTTACAATGTTGTTCCTATAATTTATTTTCTAAACAAAGTACGAAAATTGCAGTTATTGTGTACATAAAATAAGTACAGAAAAAGTTGCATATGAGTGCTAACTTTTTTAATAAAAAGTATTTTGTACTTTTTCAATTATAAAAGGAGATAAAACGTTTTTCTCCCTCCTTCCCATCTCCTGTACATTTTATTTTTTATTGGTTACAATTTTATTCAGGTGAGCCATCAATTACAATATACCAGACAAAAATTCAAGTTCAAGATGGCAACCAGTGCGGAGTAAGAGTAATTTGGCTCTAATAAAATTGCTCTCTTAGAAAAGTGTTTGTTTCTTCTGCTCTTCCTCTCCTTCCTACCCCCTTGTATTCCAGTAAAATAAATTAAGAATAAGTGGAAATCTAACACTATCTGTATCAATTTTCTAATTATATTAAAATGTGTAATTTTTTATATATATATCTTTAATTTGGCTTTATTTTTTGTATTTTATATAACTATGTATGTTGTATTCTATATTTTTTCTGGTTTACATGGCCTTAGCTTTTGCCAGGGTAAATAAACACATATAAATTAAACTGAAAAATAAATAAAATAGTTATGCATACATAAAAGATCTATGGTTATTATATACTGAATTTATTAAATATTGTAAATATGCTTGCATATAATATGCAACTGTGTACAGTGAAATGGGACTATACCAAACAGTAGTGGAGGTGATGGTGGGGGTGGGGGTGGGGGTGGTGGTGGTAGTAGTAGTAGTAGTAGTAGTAGTAGTAGTAGTAGTAGTAACAACAATAATAATAAAAAAATTAAAAAAAAAAAACAGGGTGAAGCAGAGAAAATGAGGGTAGATAAGTAAAATACAAGAAAATGTATACCAAGAATTATAATTATGCAAATCTTAACAATAATTTTTAAAATACATAAAGCATAATTTAGAAATTGCTTACCTTGATACCCATAATGAGCCCATTCATGAGAAAGGTGTGGTCGGGAAATGTCTCATTTAGCACCTGCAACATAAATCACATCATGCACTTAAATTCATTGCTTGGACAGAAAAATTCAATTGCAAAAAGAATCACCAATAAATTTAAATCATATGAGATTAACTACCAGAAATTTTGAGCCAGTAAATTTAACTGCAGTTCAAAGTTAAAAAGAGGAAAATATAAGAGCAAATTCCTTTCTTCCCTTATCACAGGTTATCATAGGGTGAAACAAGGACTATCTGGAGTTCTAAAAGTCATCAAACTCTGATTACAATGATTTCCCATGCTTTGTCACTTTAAAATACAATAAAGAGACTATTTTTAATGTGAATGTGGTATAAAAGGTTCATTTAGCACATTTTCGCAATATATGCCTAAGCTGTCCACTCCACCACAAGAACTCAAAAAAAATTGTTAGTTGCCACATAAATGGGATTTGAGGCAAAAAATTGTTTTTCATTGTCATTATTGATCGAGCAATTGTCAATATGATATATATTGATCCAGCAATTGTCAATATGATACATAATTAACTGCAGGCATTGTAACATCAGAAACTAGACATAAATATATTATGCATAAGTCTACTCATTGCAGAATTATATGTGGGTGAAATTCTGTGAATATTTTGACATAAGAGGAGGTAGTTCTGAGTCACAGGCATCTGAAGACAAAAGAAATGACTGCAAAGTTCAGGTTTTCTAAAACTACTGTGTTTCGTCACCATTTGCATATGCAGAAGGTCAGTGCAAGATGGGTGCCTCAAAATCTTTCAGCAGTTCAAATGCACGTGAGTAAAATGTTGCCAGAATATTTTTAACTAGTGGTAACAAAACGGTATTGAAATCTATCATGAAAAGAGATGAACCTATTGTCCTCTATTATGACACTTTTCTCAAAGAGAATCAATGGAATGTTAGAAGGGTGAAACACCCCTCTAGAAAGGCCAACTTCACCAGCATGAATGCAGAGTATTATGCTGGGTCATTGTGTGCAGCTGCTTCATTACAATAGTTCATATCCTATCATTACAAAGGTTGCAGTGAAAGTCTGTGACTTTCAGGAGATCCAAAATCTAACCCACAGCCCAATAATCACCTACTATAGACTATTACCTCTATTCTAAAATGAAAAAAGATTTCCAGGAAAAGAAATTTAATAATGATAATGGGAATGCAAAAATTGTCATAAGAAAACATTTTGCAGAATATTACTTCATGGGTTATTAATTAAATACTTCATACTTCACGGGTTATTAATTAAAAAATGTAAAATATAAATTGAAATGATTGGTGTTTATTTTGAAAAAAATTAAACAGTTCAGTTGTTATCTCAAAAAGTTAAGCAGATTACCAATATCTTGGAAAAATACATCCTGCAAAATGTAATGCTGTCTGAATTAACCAACACTATTTGGAGGAAAAGGCTTTATCAAGTGTTCTCTATGGTTGATAATCTGAAGATCATTTTAACTGGATACGGATCATAGTGCATTGTCGAAATATTCGTTATATCTAATAGCTGGTTCAGAAAATTAAATTTCTTTTATCATGCAGTTACAAAATATTTCTATTTAAAAAATTGGACTGTGGCCTAGATACAAACTGAACAGAAGGAAGTTAATGGGGACTTTGCGACCATTTATTACTGCATAATGAATTTAAACTTGACCGCATGAGCACTGCAGATATTGCCTATTTCTGACGACTTACTGAGATTTCTTCTGAAGAAAATGTCAATAAATTGCATGGTATCATAATAGAAGACTGTCGCATTAAGATTTGTGACATTACTGAGATGGTAGACATCTCATATAAACAGACACATAATATCATGAAGTTATGCTTATGGACAAACTAAGTTTGCAATGAGTGCCATATTTGTTTACCCCAAACCAAAGAAATTAGAGGATGGACATTTCAAAATCGTGTTCGGAAAAGTTACAGCAAAATTCAATTGACTTCTGTGTCGTTTTGTGCTTGCAGATGAAACTTGGAACACACTACACCCCAGAGACAAAATGACAATCAAAATGGTGAGTTGAAGAAGTTAAAGCAGTTTTGTCAATGAAACAGTAATGGAAATCTTTTTTTGGAACTCACAGGGTATCATCATGGTTAACAATTTGGAAAATGTTAAAACAATGAATGACTGTTGTTACGCAAACTTATTGGACCATTTACATAGTGAGATAAAGCAAAAGTGATCAAGATTGGCATGCAAAAAATCCTCCTACATGAGGACAATGCGCTTGCTCACATGTCCATTATTGAGAGGCTAAAGTACATGAGCTGGGCTTCAAAATAGTTCCACACCCACCATATTTACCAGATTTGGCCCCATGTGACTTTTCTCTTTTTTGTAACTTCAAACATTGGCTGGGGGGAGGTATGTTTGTCGAATGAAAAGGATATCTGTGCTATAAACTAGTAATCAAGTACAGTTCAAAAGATTTTTTCTGAGGAAATTTAAAAATTGAAATTTTGTTGGACCAAATTTATTTGGGTCAAAGGAGATTATGTTAAGAAATTTTTGTTTTTGCAAGCAAGCATCAACAAATTAATAAATAAAATGATATAAAAATAATAAAACAAAATTAATTTTACCAGACTTATCATTCCGCTCTCGTATAGTCATTTGCTATTCGACTAAGTTTGTGTGCATTCTTGTTCAGCTAGGAACCTTGCTCTGCTTTGGAATCTTTGAGATTCTCCTTCCTTTTCATACCGCTAGGTAGAACCATTGTTTCTTACTCCTTCTCTTTATTGCTCTATTTGCCGACACACAGAGGTCGACTCTTGTATTTTCTATAGATAACTACTTGTGTGCTCAAGGCTATCGTCTGGCTGGGAACTTGTGTTCTATTGTTCTGCAACGATATCCTTCAGCAAGGCTAATCACAAAATTCTTCTTTGAAATTTGGTAAATTTGGAGCCTGGTTCATATTCTATGATGAAAGCATTGACCTGTGTAACTAATTCATTATTTATTGTATATGTAATTTTCTTAACATGTATCTTTTCATTGTCTTGCAGTAGGTTTTCATTGTAAAGGTATGTATGCTTTCAGCCTTGTTTGCTGTTATTTCCATATTAGGGTTGTTTTCTCCACAAATTCTTTCATAGTTATATGGAGAAAACTTGTAAGGGAAAGTAATGTGTTAAATACTCATTTTTATCAGAATGTTTATTTTGAGTTTCTTAAATCTGTTGTAATGTAGGTAAAATTAAAGTATTTAAAATTCATTCATTTGCAATTTAAATTAAGAATATACTATTCAAGTGCATATTTTGGAATAATGGACATTTGATTCATGTGCAAATTATTTATTTTTATGTTGAATATTAATAATATTGCATTAAAATGTTATGTATGTTGTGACTGTTAAATTCTATTTAGCACTTGAATTTCTCTACCATACTTTGTATTTATCATCAGCTATACAAGAACCACCCACAGTTTATTTATACTGTTTCTTGTCCCATTCCTTCCGCTTTAAAGCAGCTATCCACATTCACTCGTGGCAATGCATATGAAATAAACATCACATGATCAAAGGAAATATATGAGATAGTACATTGATGTTTCATAGTCCCAAGGTGGTGCATATGCAGGCTATGGAATTTTTCAAAGATCCAGTAGTTCATACAGTACAGATATGGCACTGTATGGAGCGAATTTAAAACAAGATCCAATGTTTGCCTATTTTACATTATTAAATAACCAAAATGCCCTACTCTAACGACTACACTCACCCCTAAAGTCTTTACTGCTTTTGGAATGTTTTCCAATATGATAATTTTCAATAACATTAGTTATTGTTTGTATTTATAGAAATCCTACAAGTGACATAAATATATTTGTAAATAAACTAGAAACTTATAAACTACCTCCAAAAATCAAAAGTATAATGTTGAGGGACATAAACATAGCAACGGTAAACTAAAATTCCAAACCCTTAGTGCCTTTGGCTTACAACAGACAGTAAATGTGGCAAAATGAGGCACAAATAATATATAAAGGGCAATAGACCATAGCACTGAGTATAAATTTACTTAATTATAAGATTGAAGAATTTGACAAATGCGTTTTAGATCACATTGCTCAGTGTATTTCAATAAATTGAAAATTTATACAAAAGAGAGATGAGTTGTTATGCAAACGTTCAAAAATAATTAACTAACTATCTCCTGCAGAAAGGAATGTGAGAAGAAAAATATTTGGAAAAATCAATAGATGAAATTTGTAGTAATTTCTTAAATATTTTCAAATATCATTATGATGTTACTTTTCCAATATTCAAAATTAAGGTATAGAAAGGGTATCTAATTGGATACCTAAAGAAAGTAAACAAATATTCAAAAACACTAAAATAGATATAAAAACCTGCATAAGAAAGTGATAAAAGCTGCCAAAAATTTAATAATAATAATAATAATAATAATAATAATAATAATAATAATATTAATAATAGGCGAAAAACAAACAAACAAAAACAAAGGGAAAATGGGGGTATAATTATACATTAAACTAATAAATGTCAATTTGGAGCAAAAAATAATCATCCAAAATTAAATGTCAGTATAATAAAATGCCTTAAAAGGTAGCATATCTGTTTAATTAAAAATGTTCAAATCCTTAATTAAGTAATTCAAAATTGGAATTACTCAAAACAAACAGATACCAATAGTCACGATTTGTGAATGAAATGTCTACATCCCTAAACCCTGTTGCATAAAATTAAGTTTTGGCCATAATCAAAGCATTAAGGAACAAAAAATCAGAAACTTAAATGGATGTTCAAATGTCATTATTAAACAATGCTATGAGCCTAATTAAACACTTTTGTTATTTAATAAATATCTCATTAGAAAATGGTCAAAGGCTGAAATTAGCCAAATTAAAGTCTATTTAAAAAAAAGGAGAGGAAGAGGATATTAACAACTATAGACCAATAGCTTTAGTATCAGTTTTTCCCAATATGTTACAGAATATTATGTACAAATGATTTAACCAATTTCATGAAAAAATATCATCATCACGTCAGTTTTGCTTCCAAAGAATTAAATCTACTTGCATAGGAGTGGTCTAGGATTAGGTACATTTCTGATTTGAACTGAGACATTTGACATGGTGGATAATGAAATTTTGATAAGCTATCCAAAATTGGTGTCAGGGGAATAGCACATAATTGATTTAAATCATATTTAGAAGAAATAGTTGAAATTGATTTTGTACATATAACAACAAAGGAAATTAATAAGAACTTCTCTAAAAAAAAGTACAGTAGTATCTGGGGTCCCTGAAAGATCCGCATTAGGTCTCATACTACTCCTACAATACATTAATGCTTTAGCATTATACCTCAAAAACGAACCAGAAGAAAAATAACTCTTTGCTGTTTGTTACAGGGAAAGATAACATGTTAGGATATAAATTACTCAATTGGTTCAAAACTACTAATATACTAATGGATAATATAGTAGCACTTAATTTCCATAGCAGGAAATCTGACATCCTCAATATAAGATTTGGGTCCAAATTTGTGATTATTCAATCCGAACAAAATTTTTTAGGTTTGATAAACATATGGAAAAATTGGCTATTAAACTGGATAGAGCATGCTTTGTTCTTTACCAGTTGAAATCTTGCATCATTAGACACTTAGAATCTGTATTTTCATTACTTCTATTCTCATTTATCTTGTGGACTTAAATTATGAGAAAGTGTAGTAAATAATGATGTTGACATTTAAACTACAAATGAAGGCTATACAAATTATAATGGATATCCCACACAGAGAATGCTGCAGGGGACATTTTAAGCAACTGAGCAATTTGCTCTTGGCTATTTATCATAGATATATTAGTTCATATAGAAAACAATCTTATTAACTTATCAGAAATTACTGATATATGCTCACACAAAACACACAACAAAAACAAACTGCATATAAATGCTCATAAAACCAAACTATTTCAACAATCTTTTAAATATAATGGCATAAAGTTATATAATCATTCACCTAACTACTTTAAAAATACAAGACCAGTAAAGTAATAATGAACATAAAATCTTAGAACCAATTTTACTCTATTGATGAATTATAACACTGTAAAGAGAAACATATACAGAATTTGTATTGCATTTTATTGAATCTTCTTATAGTTTGAAAACTTCTAAGTTCGGGAAAAAAAGAAAAAGTCAGATGGGGCTAAGTTCTGAGAGTGGGATGGATGGAGCATGATGTGATGATGCCAAATATATGTAATTTGTGCCATAGTTAATCCAACATTTGCAAATAAATCAAAATGAGATATGTTCACTGTGGCACATTTGCATTGCCAGGTTTTTTATAAGAGGAAGCTGTTCCAAACACAATGATTCTTATTTCTTATTTGATTTTATAATTTAACAATATAGAAATGCATTATTACAGATAACAAAAGTAATTGTAGCCCATTATGAAAAATTATAAATAGGTATTATAGACTATACTATTTACAAATAATGGAAGAGGATGATTGTTTCACCGATAATTCAGGGCATGAAACCAGAAAATTTCTGTGTCTACGTTTTTGAAAACTACTCTCCCCTGAGGAAATGAAGATCATGTTATACATGTCCATACTCTAATGCAGTAGTCATTGCATTCTATGCAATGTCTTTCATTCTAAACCAAATAGCTTTATATTCTTAGATATGCTTTAATTTCAAATCGATGCCTCTATGAAAATAACAGGCTAAGTTAAATTTACACTAGAGCATTAACCAATGAAATGTCTTTCTGCAACTATATTAAGAAGGTTTCTTATGAAAATGAAGTTATGCAGAGAATTGTGCATGCTGCACAATTTGAAACTTACCAAGGTACTTGACCTAACATAGCAATATTTTTAATCTCGCCTACATAACTTCATTGCCTGCCCTAAGTGTGGTAATCGTAGCACATATTACCAACTTTGGTCCTGCCAATAACTGCAGTTAAGGGATGCTGCATAAAGCAATGCATTATCCCAGTCCCACTCATACACTGTAGGACTTCCAAGTTATTTTCTCCCTTACTGTGTTACCATATATTTAAATGTATGTGAATAAGGTCTTTCCAATCAAAATATACAACCAATTACATTTTTTTCGACGACTTCAGAGATTTTTGGTTAACTTGGTTACTTTATGCATACTCAGCGACGATCGCATCTTTTCAACATCACAGCCACCAACCCAAATTTCGTCTTCTATTATAGGAGTCTCGAGGAGATTTTCGTCACCATTTGTAAAGTTAAACAGTTCCTGACCGATTACGAAACACCTCTATTTTTGGCTACATATTAACAAATGCTCCATAGCTCAAGGTTCACAATTAAAATCGCATGGAACATCCTAAACTGGGTTCAATTTGTCAGCAACTTCTCAAAAATCACACTTGGTCGATCTACTGACCCAGATATTCTATCCGCTTTAAAACCAAAATGTTTGTTTTTTTTTTCCCCTCTCTTTCCAGATTTGAAGCAGACGTTTACACAAATTTGTTCTTCAAAACACCATTTTTTCAATGCAAATACGACGGGAAATACAAATATTTACGCTCTTTCGGAAGTGGCTTGATGCCTAATAGTAAGCGTCATGTGCCTAAGGCACTGTTTAAATACTCAAGTATTCTTTCTAACACGTTTTTCTTCAGATACAGAAGTCGTGCCAAAACATTGAACAATAATAGATACGCTCACGAAGCACAAGGGAAATACACATTAATGGAAACTAGGGATAAAAACATTCCTACTACTTGAAAACCATTCCCATACAGAAAAGGCTTTCTTTTCTAGGATGTGCATGTGCATTTTTTCACATTAAAACCAAAAAGTTAAATTTAAAAGCATTTCAAAGCCCAGAAGGTTTAGCGATAGGACATGAATCATACCTTCACCTCCAAAACAGATGTTTATGGTAGGAAGCTATGCCGCTTATTTACATAGAATTTTGAATGAATTTAGTAACATCAAAAACATTCTTCAAGTTTAGCAGAAAATCTGGCCATAAGCCACTTTATCCATAATTATTAAGCTTTTGATACGATTGCCTTTTATTAATATAAATTACCCTTAATTTCCTTCTTTCTATGCCTACTCTTGCATTAACACTGTTATGAGGTCCTTAATTAAGCAGCTACAGCGCATTTTACCAATTTTCGTTTTTTGCTTATATGCTGCTTTGCGTTTAGCACCAATGAGTTTCTAAAATGACGCTTAGTTCCATTAAGAAAGCAGTTTCCGCAGACAACAAACATTGCCTGGAGACTCAATATTCGGTGCCTTTTCTTGCAATCCATACCTTCTAGTATTGTCATTTTGAAGTTCAGGTTGTTCATGACTGGTTAAATCTAGAACATTTCTCTCAAATCATTTCAGTGGAGACTTTGCTTTGTGGGCTGAAAGTTCCAATGCCTGTTATTGAATAGTCATGTTCAAGCTCTACACATATTACAGCAGAGGTTTCGTACATTTTGTCGGTTGTCTTCAATCCCTTTGACGGGGATAGAACTTGGTGACATCATACCTCATTCCCCTCGATCGCATCATAGGATTTGGCCTTCCCGACGCTCTCACAACCTTATTGTGAGGTCGAGCCATACAGTGTGTTTGATGCCTGTAGCTTTCTTCAGTATTAAATACTTTCTTTGCCAGTAAAAATAATTTTCGGATGACTGCTGTTAGCTTAAAGCATTTCAATACTCTCTGCCGCTTCAGTTGTGCAGTTAAAAACGTGCCCAATATTGCAACAAAATTCAAGTTCAAGGTCTTGTCTTAGCACTTTGGGCATGGATCTCCTTGATCCGTTAATTTCATGGCCATCAGCGTATGCATCTAAACTGCATTTCGCAGAACATGCGCCTCAATGGGTTCGTATATCCCGATCTCGAATGGTTATTTGCAGAAGCACTGGATGGTGCATTACATAAACATTCTCCTAATTTCCAGTTTTTAAAGGATCCGGAATATCTCGCCTGATGATTTTTCTAACCCTAGCTCTGTCACAGCAACAGACTTTTCATAATATCCACATTCCCAAGTTCTGTACTCTTTCTGCTGTAACGGAACACCTAACAACGAAGGTGATGGCGGCTGGCAGCAAAACTGCTATCCAAAACACCTGCAGCCAAAACATCTGGTACAGCTCCTTTCAAAAAGCTGTAAAGCATGGCTATACTAGTATATGTATATATGTATATATATATATATATATATATATATATATATATATTAGTATATCAATAAAAGTAAAATATCCCCCTGAGTATAATAGTGGTTAATTATGTGTTCAATATAGACATAAAACATTTAAACACACACAACTATGAAAATTAATATTTAAAATTGGCTAAGTTCTTCTTCAGTAACAGAAAATTAAGTAAATGAACAAGATATTAGATGAGTTAGTTCGTATACATTACATAATACATGTGTTACGTTATCAGCTTCTTACAGATATACTTAGTAAAATTTATGAGTGATTTTGGTGGAAAAATATTTCAGAAAGAGCTATATATTCTTTAAAAAAAAAAGTGGGAAAACAAAAATAACTTACAATTGTACACTAGCATTAAAATTCGTATCGTATGGCTTAAGAAAGTAGCAATTAAATGTTCATACACTGCATGTTAATATCAAAATGCACAAAAGTCCATAATAAAGTAATCAAAAAGCTTTCATCTCTACCGAAAATTCAGTACAGTATTTTCTTAATACCACTGATATTGGTTCAGGATCAACAGGCTAGAGGAAGAAAATGTATAATTGTCTAAGGCATGCTGGAGATCTGGGAGATCTGGGTCGTGCATTTAAAGAGATTTTGGAAAGCATTAGCATGGAAAGATAAGGGATTAAAAGGGAAAGATGTTTGAAAAGAAATTAAGCTAAGGACTGAAGATACTGAAAGGTAAGAAATATTTGGTGGCTATAATAATGAAGAAAACTTAAGTTTTTACAGATGCAAGAAAAATATATGGGGCAAAGGAAATATATTAACTGTAGTAATGAGAATGACAGAGAAGGATTTGCATGTGCCAGTCGTAAAGTTGAAAGGAGCAGGCGGAAGAATCAATCTAGCAAAATGTCCAATTTATGAAGAGAAGGATATCTGGCATAATTCAAAAAAAAAAAAAAAAAAAAAAAAAAAAAAAAAAAAAAAAAACCTATAACTACATTGACAGAGAAATAACAGTTGAGAAATGGAGTGATTTTCAAACAGAAGTAGTCGGAAATTGGTTACTGAATTTAATTTTAGAGAAAAAATATAGATAGGAATTTATTTAGGGAAAGTGGGGGAATGAATGGCTGAGAAAGAAGAAATGAACTATGCAAAAGATTGGAGAAGATGGTTTTAATTATGTGAACAAATTTAATATTCTGATAACCACAATGCTACGGATATTGAATCAATAAGAAAACCAGCAAACAAATTTAGATAAAAAAAATAGGTAGAATGATATATAATTCACATAAATAGAAATAGAATGATAGGTGGGCAGTATAATTCCGTATACTGCATTTTACTTTGTGTTTATTATATTGATTAAGAAATAAATTCATGATACCCGTGAATTTATTTTAACGTATAGCCCATATATTGTTTAAAATGAAGTTATTTACGTACAAGTCTACTTTAGTATATACGTGGCTGTAAGTGGTTCAGTGGCTATGTAGAAGAGTTTGTTTTGCGCTATCAGTGCCTCGCGATCGATAAACTTTCTAACGTTCGTACCAGCTAAACTTAACCGTGAGGGGCCCGTAAAAGGCCGCCCGCATCAACTAAACCAGGCAAACAAAGGATATCAGCGCACTTAAAATGTGTAACGCTTGCAAAAGCGATCGACCTACCTTGGCAAATTTCCAGTGGGATGCTACGAAAACAGCATATTACTCTGCATTGAATTGGGGATGTTGAGGAACATGCTTAAGGATTTATAGATAAATGAATAATCGTAAACTGTGGAAATAAATATGGATTTCCTTTGTAAATTTTAAGTGGAATGCTGGGTAGAGTCTGCCAGAACAAGCGGCTACTCTACACCAAGGGATGCGTTCTAATGTGAACACTGTACAAAATGAAATATTTAACAAACAATAAATCTATTTAATGTTACGCAGCTATGACATCTGTTGGCTTTAAAACAATTTCAGTATTGCAGTCTTACTTTGTGGAGCACCGTTTCTCCGCAAAAATTTCTTCCATTAAGGCTTTACTCTGATGCGCATCAAGGAGCAAGGTGTTGCTGGAAAAACGCCATCTACAATATAGATTTCAGCTTCCTGTGCCAGATTTTTCACTTTCAAACAACCTTAAATTTTGCTTAAAAGGATGCTTAAGAAGTTCCGGAATGCTCTTTCGCTTTCTATCTCTCCCTCTTCCCAATGTTAAAACAGTACTTATAAAGAACAAGCTTTTTCAAAATGTAAGTGGGACTGAACATTTTACACGTAATTTATTAAAGTTTGGACAAATGATATTTCAATCTAAACTATATTCAAATAACTATCATTTTATGTAATAAAATTTATACAATTTTATGTAATGTTGTAAATGCAAATTCGATACAAGCTACTTTACTGAAAAAAAAATGGCATGTTAACCATATTCTGAAAATTGGATGCAAATTATGTATCAGTTCCTGAGAATACATGCATTTTATGCTATATAAACATTTTCGCGAATCAAGCGAGTAGGTTTTATTCTTTGTTTAACGAAAACTGAGATGAGATGTCAAAGAACGCACGTGTTCTTCAATATAACCGGCATAGGAAGCTTAAGTTCAGTGTCATTATGTAGGCATTAATTTGCATTTAAATAAACACGTATGATATTTAGCAGTCAATTTTCTGTATCACTGAAGTGTATTACATATATTAAATTGCCATTCATTTATTGTCAAATTTTCATTAGATATGCCTATTTTGAATTCCTAAACGCACAGGCGAGGGTGACAATTTTTGTTATATTTGCGGTAAATGTATGATCAAATCACAGCTGATTTCGCAGAGATTAAAACATGCTTATCGGCTATTTTCATTATCCGTTGAAGATTAAGACCAACTCTGTTAACCTAATTAAGAATGTAATTAAATGGCAAATCCTACGTTCATTCCAATGATTTGGAACAATTAAAACATTACAATGACTTCTACTTGACACATACATCGGAATTTTAAAGAAAATTAAAAAGTATTGTTTATTCAGATTCGAATTTTATGCCAGATGATGGTAGCCAGCCACAATAATGAGAAGCGGTTTTTTTTTGTCAAAACTCAAAGAGTTGCAAAATTTTACGAAAATGAGCTATACATAATATCGGCATAATATTCATCACTCGCATCATGCTGTAAAATAAGATTTTGATAACTCCGTCCACAGTAATGAAAAACTACGTGGACCAGGTTCATACGTTAGCTCCTGATTCATTGTTGTGGCTTTCTGGTTTTCCCGTTCATTTATGCAAGCGTTGAAAAATCACATTTTTTCCTTATTGCTTTCATGGTAGGACTTCCATGTTTCAACTTGGGGAGAAAGAGAATGCCATGGTTCTATGCCCAGAAAACTTTTTCAATGAATTAACATAAATTCATAACCCAATATTAACAACAGTATATAGAAAGCATTTAATATTTCTTTCTCTTTTACACTTTTAATACAGGATGACCCAAAATAGATATATAGTTCATTATATTTAATTTATTTCCTTTTTCATATATATTGACACAGATACTGAATGTTTAATCTCCTAAGTGTTCAAAATGTCCTCCATTTGCGTTACATTGTTGGAACCTGGGCAGTGCATTCCGACACAAAGTAATACATAAATTACGATCAGCTTCAATGGCATGAAATGCATCTGTGATGAACTCTTTTAATTCGTTTATTGTGTTAAGCCCCCTCTCAAATACCTTATTCTTCAATAGACTCCAAAAACACCCACAAGTGCCAGACCGGGTGAACGTGGCGGCCAGTAATGGTACCGCGTCGTGCGATTAAAAGTCGTAGGAAAGTGTTGTCAAGGTAGTTCCTTACCAGCAAAATGACAAGGTGCCCCATCTTGTATGAAGTACAGTTCAGGGAAGTTAACTCTGTTCGTGAGTTGTGGCAACACTAAGTTTCGCAATATGTTCAGATAATTGTGACCACCCACAGTTGTAGCGAAGAAATCCTGTAACACACTTACTAGATATGCCCCCCCCCCCCCACAGCGACACCTGACTCATTCTGTTGAAATGTAATTGTCACCTGAGGATTTCTATCTAATTATGTCTGTTCATAAGGCCACACATTTTGAAACAGGATTCATTAGACAATACGATTTTATTTATTAAGAAAGCCTGGTTGCTAATGAACTTGATTACGCATAATTTAACCAAAATTGCAGCCGACGGACTATGTCGTCTCCTTCAGAAGACCATGTGGAGGTCTTGGATGGTAAGGATTTAATTTCAATTTACGCATTAAGCGTTGCAATGACGTTCTTGTTATGCATAACTCCTGGTACGCAAGATGCACTGACCTTTTTGGACTATACACGAATGTGAGGGTGACTTTCATCTCACTTTCTTCTGTCGAGACATCTTTTAGGATGTCCAGATCTGGGTACATTTTTCACAGAACAGGTTACTTCAAATTTGTCTCTGGTACGGTACGTTGTCAGTGTGTTGGTGAGGAAGATGTAATTCTTTCTGCTACGCTGTTTTCCAGTTAATTGATTTTCTATATTTAAATTCCCTGCCATGTTTTCTGTTAACTTCCAACATAGATCACATTTGCATTCTGTTTATTCAGTTTCCATAGTAACCAATACTCCATAAATCTAACATTCCCAATATGTATAAAGAAATAATTCAATATGTATACTGTATGGCTATTTTGGGCCACCCTATATATCATTACTGCCAGATCTGAACTTGAAAAAAGTTCAGAGACATGGTAATATGAACATTTTATGTATCGAAACAATATAATACACTAGTTGACAAGTTCTGCAGGTTACAAAACATTATTTTATACTTCTTCCTTCACGTCTACATATTCAGACACCCTTTATATTTATAAAATTACTGCTTGCCATTGCAAGTATTTAATATGATTTAGAAAGTAATTATTAAAAATGTGCATACGAATGAAAATACAATGGTAGGTTTTACTTCTTTAAGACGACATTAGAGAACTTGTCAAAAGGAGGGGGGGGGGGGAACAAACGAATTGAGAACCCAAAAAAACGCATGTCCGCTAAAAAGAGGATATCTGACAGGCCTATTTCAAGGTGAATGCAGAGCGAGTCATTTCGTATGCTAAAGCATCAACCGAAGACCATTGTGCGTCGGTAGAAGTTCAAAATAATTATACAGTCTTTCCTGGGGATACGAATGTGATAAAACCTGAGTTAAAAAAAAAATGCAGCAGATGTCTCAATCCCACACTGTTCCCAAGACCAATATGATAAGCAAAGAAAAAGGAAGTTAAAATCTAATGAAAGGCTTAAAAAAAAAACAACAACAAACAAAAAAAAGTAAAAGAATTTTTAATGATGTGCTAGAACACACGTGCAATTAAACGCGCGGAATCTGAAAAAGAAATGGTATGGAGTGTATTGTCGGTCCTGGTGGTGTAGTGTAACCATACTTGCCTTCTAAACCCAAGGTCGCGGGTTCGAACCCAGTCAGGATCGATGGATTTTTTTCGGGCGTAAAAATAATAAGTATGGCTTCCTTCGGAAGGGAAGTAAAGCCGTGGGTCCCGTGTCGTACATTTACGGAACGATAAAGAACTTCAAGCCTGAAAGTAGAGGCCTCTGAGCAAAATTTGTCGGCAAAATTCGTTTCATGCCCTGAATAGAATGGGACGCTGATGACCTGAGATGTTAAAGAGCGTCCTTAAATAAACAAATCAAAAAATTGTGCTTTCTGTTTTGTACCCTACACTTAGTTATGGGGTGAATGTAAGTTGCAACTTTATATTTAATAAACTATTAAACATAAAATAGAGTATGTAGGATTAAAAATTAATAAAAATATTAAACAATAAAATAAATAGAAAAGATGCCTAACGTATAAAAACGAACAAAAATTAGTATTAAAATTATTTTTATATTCAGACTTCCAAATAAAAATGTTTTTGTTACACCTCAAATTCAATAATAATAATAATAATAATAATAATAATAATAATAATAATAATAATAATAATTTATACTGAATTCGTCTATTAAATATGTTTGCAGATTAAAATAAACTATAATCAATAATAAAATGTAACTCATATACCCATGAAAAAATCTACATGTTATCAGGTTTTGAAAAAATTTTGGAAATTTCAGAACTCGTAAATTAATTAGACATATTAAGTTTTGATTTTGCAGTATAGTGAGAATGATTAAGGCGGAGAATGTATGTTTTAAAATTGTGGCTGTTTATTACTATTTGCGGGCGCTCTAAAATGTAATAAAAAGTATACATTTACATTCCTACCACAATTATCCACCAAAGAGGAAGACGAGGAAGAAATATTTAGAGAAAGTATTGCTGGTTCAGCATTTATAGACACTAATTTCATTCCTGAGGGTAGAGAACTCGTTTTATTAATCAAACTGAGCTCAATGGGTTAGTGCGCGATTGTAAACTTCTTTTTAAAAAGTGCACGTAAACTGTGAGATTACAGCAGTGGAATTGGTGAAAATCTGGAACCAAAGTAGCTGTTTTCAGAAAGAGGTTGTTTTGCATGTCCGAAAGTGTGAGAACTGATAAATTCATGAAATCATACAGACTTTAATATGAACCTGAAAAATGGCATTTATTAGAATCTTCCAAGTCTGTTACTACAAATGGAAACAAAAGTAGTCTCAATAGTTTAGCTGAGACGGATGACGCGCTCCCACGAAGTTCGCGATTCCCGACCTTGGCCGACATCACAGCTGGGCTGACTGACTGACCCCTGCGGGAAACCCATAGTCCGCTCAAAAGAAAATATTCCTTTTGACTAATAAATGCACAAAACAGAATGACAATATTCTGTGTATTCTGAACACACTGCTATTAATAATACCAATGCAAAATTTCATTTGATTTTTACCTATAATATACTTGTTTCAATGAATTTGAATACAAGCTGTCACACTCTATAATTATTAAACGCCTGTAACAGAAAAATGTGCAAACTTTCGGTTTTCATTTTTGGAATCAGAAGATGAAAATAATTGTCAGTATACATTCATTTTATAACTTCTATAGAAAATAGAAAATGTTCCCTACTTCAAGCGATTGTTGAATATATACAGGTTAAATATTAAGGCAATTAATGTTAAGCAATGAAAGTCGGCAACTGCCAATGGAGGTTGGCTGCCACCATTAAGAATCAGAAAATGCTGAAGACGATTGAAATTAACATTTGCAACAATACTTTAATGAATATCTTCAGGTTTAAGCACCCTTATTTGTGGTTTGTTTTCAAAATGTTCATTTGGCTTCCATAGCCAGTACAAATGGGGTATCGAGCAAAGCCTCGTGCAGTAAATCATGAACAAAACGCTTAACACAGACTAGTTTACAGAAGAAATTAACTTCGCAACTCAATTTTTCTTAAGTGCATAAAAAATCTATGATGATTGTCTTCTTTTGGTACCATCGTCTTCAATATTTTAACTTTATTAATTTCCTATGCTGACAGAAACACTATTTACTTGGAAGATTTGCGAACTATCTTAAAGTGCATCATAAACGGTATTACGATCTACAACCTTGTTAATCAAGAAATGCAAGCTGTCACAACAAAATCAAACACAATGAATGTCTCAGAAGATCTAACGATATAATGCAGTATGGACTCTTTGATTTACACCGACGCGCCATGTATAGGGGAATCAAGATAGGCACGGAGATCGACACCTAAGTATACAAGAAACGCAGCTGTGACTACTCGCAAAACTATATTCAGCTTAGTCTGAACCTGTTAAAGAATGCTGATAATGTGATACACATTAAATATTTACTGTTCATTTCGTTGAGCACCGATCATCACTGACAATAGTCGAAAATCACAGATTTTAACATTCACTGCAACACTAAATGAACTTTTTTTTATAAACATCAGCAAAGTACATCTTACACATTCCTTCCACAATTCAGGCCATCTTCAGAGCACTTTTTAAAATTTCCAGATCAGATTCCCCACAGAACTTAATTGTGGCTGTTGGGGGAAGGGAGAAAATTATTCATGTGTCCCGTAGACAAACTCCATATATGTATACACAGCGTCCGGTCCCACCTAATAACTTAAGCATGTGGTTCAGCGACATAAAACTCGGCGTGCAGGCATAAAATAAAAGTAACTTATATTTATTATTTTAAATTGAATACCCTATATATTTTTTTTACGTTTTCCAATAATCCCCATTCAGAAGTTTTCAAAAAGTACTCCCACTAGATACTTCTATACTAATATATTACCGCTAAATCAAGAAAACAAAAAAGTATTGCGAATAATGCGTAACAAAAACAAAACAAAGATAGCACAACGCCTAAATGTTGTGTTAAAAACTGGTAACTCCCAGCTGCTTGACAATGTGCCAATCCATCATAGAAACCACTGAAGGAGTGACTTAAACTTAACGAAAATCTTGCACCGCTTCCACTATTCGACACTGCAGAACTTCTAAGTTGTTGGGTCTTTCTCGATATAATACACTTCAAATGGCCCTACAAAGAGAAGTCCAGAAAATTTGAAGATCTTGCTGGCCACTCTACATGACTTCTTATACCAATCCACTGTTATGGACCCGGTCTAAATTCTGAGGAATGTTCTGTCCATAGTGAGCTGGAGCTTCATTTTGCCGGAAATTGTTGGCATCTCTGGGTAGCCAGTGTTCAGTGTTTACTGGATGTGGAAACAAACCCAAATATCTATTAGCGTTTAGCGTTTCTCTAAAGGAGAAAGGACCAATGATATTATCATTTACAATAAGATCCCAAACATCAGCATTTGTAAATACTGCGCGCGATTCTTCGTTGTGGATTTATGTCTGAACAATACCGGTGATTGTGTCTATTGACAAAACCTTTCAGGTACTGCATATTTCTATCCAGTTAGTCCTCTGAAAGTTCCTGCAAAAATGGAATTTTATAAGGATGTTGCTTGGAACTTTTAAGCCTTTTCATCACGCAACTTTGGGCTTATATTTTATTCTAACAATAAATTTGTAAAAGAAACTTTGTTATTTTTTTGCACAGTGAGAACATCCAATGAAGTATGAAGTACTCTCATTAGTTGCACTTTTTGGGCAACCTGATATTGGTAAGTCCTTTACGTTTCCAGTTTGAATACATTGCTTCACGATCGTTGTCATTGTTTAAGCGGAATCGGATTGCGATCCGGATGCATTTCATTAAATAAATTCGCCGCCTATCCGTAAGATTGTTACCCGTCTCCATGCCAACCTATATCAATGGTAGATTTCCTTTCGCTCAACATGCGAAAGAATTATTTAGCATGCTAGATGTAAGATTTAATCCATTAAACAAGAGGTTTGTGCATCAATAAACATGATTACATTGATATAAATAGAGGGCAATATTTCTGTTATTACTAACAGCAAGTAAACAAAAGAAGCGTTTCATTATCCATATACATTTTTGATTTCTTGATTTAGCAACAATAAATTTGTACAGAATTATTTAGTGTGGGTATTTTTAGAAAAACTCTTAATGAGCAATTGTAAAAATATATTGTGTATTCCATTTAAAATAAGAGTTGGATGTGCCTCCGGTTAAAACGGAAGTAGAAAAAAGTCTAATATCATTTTGAGTTATCAGTATAGGGTTATTCCCCACACACTGATTTCCATGTCACTGAACCACATGCTTCTATGAATTCATTTGAGGAATGCAACTTTTAATAAGTAAATAACTCTCACTCTGCTGCAATACTAGTTTGTAGAATAAAATATAAAACTATGGAAATTCTCTTATTTGAAAATGTATGTTTTAACTCTGTAACCAGCGAGTCGAACACGTGGCTTTGCATGCTTTCTTATTACGAAGGCAGTTATAAAGCTGCCAAAAAAGGTAGGTCAGGGGTTATTTGATTTTGAATGTGCTACAATGATATTCTATAAGTGAACACTATTCTCTTTCCTGACGCTCAACGCTCTTACTGTTACATGAAAAAGATTCAAAAGCACACAACGCACAAACTGCCAACTCCTCCAACAAACATTTTTAGGGGGATACTTAAAATCGGTCATTAATATAGCTACTTTTTGTATTTCTTGAGAACAAATAATGAAAATTCTTCCGAAACAGGTCCCACGCAAAGGGATGATCAGCGGTGCATCGCGTGACAAGAACGTTCAAACCCACCGCACTGCGACAATTGATCTCCCTGGGAATCAAACCCACGCCATCGCATACTAGGCTATTTTCGCCATATATCCCAATGTTAGAATTTCACCACAATTAGCTCACGTGACAAAATTGCGAGATAAGCGTCGTTTGCAAAATGTGAAATATTTGCCTTCGTTTGTGTATGGACCGATTTTCTGTAATTTCGATCGCCAAAGACAACCACAGAGTTTCGACTATATTCATATCATGGTTATCGCAAATGCATTCAAACGATTCATATTTAACGTGATGGCAATATTAAGTAAGGCATAAATGAACATTTGCAAATATTAACGAATATCTTTATCAAATTTTCCATCTAGTAAAATAACCAAAAGATATCAAAACACACAAACGTTGGATTTACAACAATAAAAAGCAGGGGAGCTCTAGGTTTTACAAAGCAATAAATAGCCTTGAATTCGGCATAATAAATACACCAGGGTAAGTCAAAAAATACATTTCCTTAATTTATTTTTCTGTGAACGGGTAAAAATAGGTCTAGATAAACGAACGTTATTTTACTTTCACACCATTACTTTATTTTTCCAAATAATGGCCTAAGTTATTTAAGAAAAGGATAAATATGATGAAATGTTTGTTTTTAGATATTGAAAATATGTGGGATCTCTTTCTAATTGTGTATAATTTATGTAACTTTCTGATAAGTGCAGTAAAAAGAAAATTAATGTTCTGCATGGGCATACCTCAGTTAGAAATTGCTCAATTACTAACAAATGTCATTCTTTCCTAACTCAATAATTAGTAGGGCATATTTTGATGACTTTATGAAACTTAATGTTGTGGCAAACTTCTAAATACATGCAGCACCTTACAAACACTTAGAGGCGTCTCTACTAGTTATACTAATTAGGACTTTGTAGAACATGCTCCAACCTATAAAGCTGAAATGCAATGAAACGTATTCTAAACCTCGCTTGATTACCGAAAATGTTCCTATCATACAAATTGCACGTTTTCTCATTGTCACAATCTTATACACCAATACGCTTCAACTTTTCAGGATATGTTCAACAAACATCTGTGTTTAATTTAACACGACATCCTCTTTTCAAGCTTTCATAAACAATCTGTAAAAAGTTCGGTTTCTAGCTCCGCGTAGATTTTGAGATAAATTGCACTTTATAAGCATTATTTTAACATTAAAGAAAGGGGCTCCTTTAAAGTATTAGTCATAATCACACTCCGAAGGTTTAGTCCCTCTCACTTGTTTACAATAGATAAAAATCATAGAAGTACACAAACTTGTAAACAAGTGTGAAAGATTAAACCTTCAGAGAATGAGTTTTTCCATATTGTGACACATAATGGGAGTCCTAATGAGCCATTTCCTATATTTATCTTTGACGGAGTTCAAATTGCATTTTTTTTTTAAAGATTTGTTGATTTGTTTTATTTACGAACGCTCTTTAACATCTCAGGTGAGTCCCATTCAATTCAGGGCGTGAAACGACCGAGTTTTCCTCAGAGGCCACTTCTTTCAGGCTTGAGGTTCTTTTACGTGCCGTAAATCTACAAGAGACCAACGAATTTAATTCTCTCCGAAGGAAGCCATATTTAGGATTTGAAAAGCAATGACAGTGGGGAACAAGTTTCCAACATCAGTTACCCTAACAATAACATTTGTAACGTTTGGCCTTCCTCAAATTCACGGCATTATTTTCGCATCTATCGGAGGGATGTCACATACGTTTCATACGTAAACTCAATCTATCGGTGGATGCTTACAGGTTCCGAATCTTCTGCTAATCTCACCATTTTGGAACTGTTGTTGCGTCTATAATCAGTTGCATAGATCAATGTTGCTACACGTAATCTGGCTACACACTATGGGTACAGAAGTCCCAGCGAGCAGCGTACCTTTGTTTTCAAGTAATAAAAGTGGAAATTTACTTTTTGACTTGCCCCATAGAGAAACTTTACTATTTTTTCAACTGTTTTAGACAACAAAACAATGCATGATTTATATCGTAACACAATACTTTATAGTAAACTTTGGGTATTAGAAAAGACAAAAAGTGATGGAAAATGTCCGTTCTATAATAAAACAGATAATTAGAAAACAGCATACATTTGACAGCCCTAAATAACGAGCCTTTAGCTTCTATGGCAGGTAAGTCATGATATGCTTCGGAGAAAACACCCCGAAAACCTGATTTCTCCTTTGGTTGACCATGTCACAGCTTCAAGATTCACCTGCAGACTTGGGGGAATTCCAATCAGCCATGCGGGTAAGCTTGCCCGGCAGTGGTGGAGGAACAAATAGCAATTACCTGTGTAAGACTGATGAAATTTGGAATGTTTCGGAAACTTCTCTTAATCTCTCACTCCCCTTGGGGAGATGTAGTGTCCGAATTGATTTCTGCGCTATTTCACACAACACTCCCCCTTCCCTCCATAATTTTTTCTGTCGCTACAGACATCACAATAATTCATATAAAAGCCAAGCATTAGTCGCACATATTGATCGCACACGAGCAAATTAAAAAGTTTCTCTGTTGTTTTTATGGGCAAACCAATGACTGGAGGGAGGCAAAAATGAGCGTTTTGATGAAAAGAACCTTAATATTCAAGCATAGCTTTTTGTGGCATTGCCGGAAGCACAATTAGCTTCCAGAAGGGCAATGTGTGTAACAGTGCCATTCGCCTTCGTAGTTTTATATTTCGCTCGATATAACAGAACAGGCTACTGAATCAAGTTTTGCCAGACGCTTTTGGGATTCTCAAGTGCGCTCAATTCATTAGGCTGTTTAAAGAATGGTTTAACCGTTGGATGGGCATACGTTGGTAGATAGTGATAATTTCCCAGGAGTCAGCATTAATTAAATCGAAATGCAGAAAATGCAATTGATTATGGATGCCCGTCGATTCATCATCTAAGAAATAACCGACAAAGAGCAACACACTCGAGGGCTTGGATGTGTGCATAATGGCGATGAAATCTGTGCTTATTTTGTAGGAGCAGAAACACTTCTGATGCAGAATAATTTGGAGTGTTCCACAATAGTCACGGTTTCCTGCAGATTATGAACACTGGCTATGAGAGACCAGGAAGCAAATGTTCAATGCAACTTTACAGAAAAATATACTTGCAGCAAAGTACAGAAAGGGGCTACAAGGGACATCCTTTGCAGCAGTTTGGAAATTGAGGCATCCTAGTTACGCGGAATGTCCACGCTTTTGACCATGCTTATGAGGGACGTTACACTACTATCTATGAACATGAAACCTGCTGATGAAATTCATCTCATTATTTTTCAATGTAGTCCTCGACTTCCACACGCTCGGTCCACTTCACCTCAGTGATTTAATTTCTTCGGAATAGGAGTCTTGGTCACTCTTTCAACGCATTACCACATTCATGGCACCATCGTTTGAAAATCTCCCCAAACCTGGGATGCTCCTCAGATTTCGAAAGAGAAAATTATCACTGGGGACCAGATTTGGACTATGGGGTGGATGGTTAAGCTAAAAATAGGCACAATCCTAGGTTGCAGTCCTACTTTTAGGGATTGTGATAAGGTGCATTATCGTTGAGCAGCATCACCTTGTTGTCAGTATTCCATATTTTTCATCTTGTTGGTCTGAAATATTCATTGTAGAACTGTATGTTTCTCTAGTGATGGTGAATGTATGTAGCATTAATTTCAAAAATGGAGTGCATTTATGCTTTCATTATATAAACCATTGTTTGGTGTGAGTCTTAGTGATGAACCCATATTTCATCTTCAGTAACACTGTTTAAAATTTTCAAAGTATCCTGATTGAATTCGGTATGCTTTCTGCTCAGGTGTCACCATTTGGGGATTCCTGTGATATCAGATGGATTTGATCGAAAATCGTTTCAGTTAAAAGCCGTGTTCACAGGTTATGAAATTATGCAAGGCATTGACACGATGGCTTTCCTTAACCATAACCTCCACTTTTACACATTTCTGATGAAGATGCTTTTACAGAAGGCGTTACGTGGATGTCGCCTTCAATGGACTCCCGGCCCCATTTAAATTTCTTAGACTCAAATTTAACCTTATAATATAATGATGCAATACCTTACATAAGGACCGGCTTTTTATGGTGCAGCAGGTACAGCCCGGTTGCACCAATTTTTTATCCTGTATATACGTAATTATTAATTTCATGGTTTTCTGTTTTTAACTCAAATTTCAACTCTTTCTGAATGCGCACATAAGAGTTTATTGGTAACAGCGCGTTGCTTGTCATGGTTCTTACACTTTTATTCTGTGGTACAGTCCAATTCTGTCAGAACGAATTTGGGTGGAGTTGCGACCTGTTTCATAGCGGTTACCATGGCAACGGTAAACGCTTGCTTTATGCTTCAAGATAGCAAATACAGCTAACAAGGAGAATCGGATTATCAGCAGCTAGGGAGGGTAGAAATCTGTGTTGTTGATTGGTTGCCAAGCTTCCATAGCAACTCGGTAAAATGCGCGAGTGGCGAGCATTGTAAGTTGGTAAATATAATTTTGAAGGCTTCGTTTAGCTACAACAATTTAAACATCGTTTACGGGTATAGTAATTTAGCTACTTGCTGTATAGTCCGTATCTACAAAAATAAACGTTTTGGATTGCTAACGCAATACTTTCATTGCTACTACATTTAGCTCCAGCTATACTGAAGCGAATGGTATGTAGCTACTGTTTGTAGCTTCGGTTTTCTATGGCATCATTCCGATGCATCAGGTACATTATTGCATTTACATAAAATGTGTATAAACTTTTTTTTTTATTTGTTTTATTTACGGACGCTCTTTAACATCTCAGGTCATCAGCGTCCCCATTCAATTCAGACGTGAAACGACCGACAAATTTTGCTCAGAGGTCTCTTCTTTCAGGCTTGAAGTTCTTTATCGTGCCGTAAATGTACGACACGGGACCCACGGCTTTACTTCCCTTCCGAAGGAAGCCATATTTCAGCTTTTTACGCCCGAAAAAATCCATCGGTCCTGGCCGGGATCGAACTCGCGATTTTGCGTTTATGCTGTATAAACTAAGAACGTCAATATACTTTTTAAAAGATCGTTTTCCTATTATACACTGAAGTACCTCACGCAGCTGTACGCATGCGCTAAATGAGCGCGGCGATGTTACCCCGATTCCAAGAAATTAACTAGAGCTTGTGTGCTCGCTCGTATGTTTTTATACGGGTTTGTACCAATTCACCGCAATTGCGGCATTAATAATTAATGTGTTGTTATACAATGGTGCTCGGTTTGTATTGCTATATTTGTGCTATTTGGTACACTACGCGCTATCGGCGTCGCCTTAGTGGCAGCTCTGGGATAGAAAAAACAAATGAAACGGCGACCTTTTATCAAACCCATGATTGTGTATATCAATAAATATAAGTTTATGCAAACTGTGCAGTGAATACTCGGCTTATTTTCAAATTTAATTCATGTGGAGGTAGGGCTGAACCAACATTTTACGTCACGAGCCGCCACTGCTCTGCATGGTATTTAACCTCTCATGACTTTATTTTCATCTTCCTTTGTAAATACTTTAATGATGGAATGATGTTCCGAAACTCCCAGTGTCTTTTATGTATGCCACGGTCTCTAACCAAATACTGTGTTCACAGTACTCTCAGACTGCGTGTCCAACAACTTCACATTCAGGTACCTAAATTATAGACGTTCCTCAAGTATGAATCTATCGCTCTGCTCGTTCGCGAAACGTCCACCTGTTATCATGATGAAACTAGTGTCCTCTGCATTAAATTTGCAAGTCAGTGTCGAGTACTTCAATTATTGTACGGTATCTTCCGATTAGGGTTACCTTGGGAAAGATATCGCCGAAGGCGCATGTCGTGGTCACATTCAAGGTTGTCCTTTGTGTGCCAAAACACGATAAAGTTTAAACACGTTTTGTGGTTACATTCCGCAATATTGCAATCAATTTTTAATTTTTTTCAAATTTTCGTGTATATTCTTTTTGGGTTTCTGAATATCAAAAAGAAAAGATTTACGTAGTAACGTATAGAGGTGAAATTTTATTGTACTAGGGGTGTACGACCCGACTCAACAGATGTCGTTAAGATGGCGAAATTAATACGATAGTCGAGTAACATTCTTTTTAGATGTCACTAAAGAATATATTTCTTTACACGAAGGTAAATAAATTACAAATTGAAGTGGGCTGCTACACGCTTGAGGATGTTGCCACTAAAAGGTACCATTAGTCCGGTGGCAATAGGTGACATTCGACACGAGACGACCTATGTTTATAATAGCAAAACGTAGTTGCAAGATGGCGGCAACTCTGAGAGTGTGTACAATCCTCGAGCAGCACTCGGTTGTGGAATTTTTGTGCATTAAATGATTTACCCGCTCCAACCAATATTTCATCATGTGGGCAAAAGTTGCGGAACGAAAGAATATTCATAAAGAAATGATTTCCATCTACGACGAGAAACGCCTGTGAAGTCAAACTATTTACAACTGGATGTTCTCTGAAGGGCGGACACGTACCGAAGGCGAACAATGCGTGAGCCGGCCAACGGAGATTGCCACAGAGGCGAATTTGCAACGAGTTGAAGATTTAATCCGACCAGACAGAAGCTATAGACACTATAACGCTGCTACTGGTTGTTCACACAACATACAGGTAGGTTTTCACAAGTGAATCTGGCATTACAGCAACTTAATCGATACCACGATGATGGACACTATATCTAGCCAGAATTGTCACAGGTGCTGTGCTGTGTCTTGAGTTCACTATTACCAGCGTGAGACAAACGGTACGTCAATTCAATGAAAAATCCTAAAAACGAGCTTTAAGTGGCACCATCTACTGGGAAAGTGCTACTAAAAATCTTCCGGGATAACAAAGACATACTACTCACCGCATTCCAGCCTCAAGGACAAATGGCATATGCAGACTACTGTAAAATCCTAATGAAATTTCGTTAAGACATTCAACGGAAATGACCAGGACTGTTCTACAAAGGCGTGTTGCTATTGCCTTACATCACAACGCGCGCACTCATACTCCAACAAGACAAAAGAGAAGCTGCGAAATTTCAACTGGAAAGTCATCGAGCATCCTCCGTATAGCCCCGACTTTGCTCCAAGCGATTTCCATTTTTTCGGCCCTCTTAAACTACATTTTTCGGTTAAGCATTTTCCCGACGAGAAGTTGCAGAAAGGTAATTACCTCCTGGTTCCGACAGCAGCCCAAAGAAGTCGGTCCTGGTGGTGTAGTGGTTACCATACTTGCCTCCTAAACCCAAAACGCGGGTTCGAACCCGGCGAGGACCGATGGATTTTTTCGGGCGTAAAAATCCAAAGTATGGCTTCCTTCGGAAGGGAAGTAAAGCCGTGGGTCCTGTGTCGTACATTTGCGGCACGAAAAAGAACCTCAAGCCTGAAAGAGAGGCCTCTGAGCAAAATTTGTAGGGTTTGACGCCCTGAGTTGAATGGGACGCTGATGACCTGAGATGTTAAAGAGCGTCCATAAATAAATCAACAAAAAAAAAAGTCCAAAGAATGTTATGCTGCTGGATTTCCGGGGCTTGTGAAATCAGGTAACAAGTGCCCCAATGTACAGGCAAATTATATTGAGAAATATAAATATTTTTCAAATCAGTACTCTTTGAAGTTCTATATCCATGTGTCACCTAATGATCTATCCTCATATGATAGTTTTAACTATAGAGTATAGCTTTACCAACGATTTTCGATTTTTTATAAACTCTTTGAAAGGACAAAGAGTCCGCTCTGAATTGTGGCCTGAAACTTTATTAGCCCTAACACATTCCACCACGTAAAGACATGTCGATGATTCATTACTGCGCTTAATAAATTCCAATCATGTCTCGACATTGTGACGGATTTGAAAAGCTGCCTCCGAATGTTTCTTTTTCTTTCTTTCATCCACTCCGAAAATGTTATATTTAGATGCTGCAAATAAGTGTAGTGGATTGTACATAGGTGTTCCACAAGAAAGCCTAAGAATATATTAACTTATGGCGTGAGTATTGCTATGTAATGTCGGCATCTCACCCGCCAGACCATCTTTCCCACTCACTAAAAATGTTTATGGTATTTCCCTGCTGACCTACTTCTCTCTACTCTCTCAAATGTTTCCGTGATGGCTGCATGTAGCCGGAAAATTCTTAGGTCCAGTATATTGTGCCACAGAAGACAAGGAGATGACCGCAACTTCCCTTAAGAAATAAGTTTCATGTTGATTTTCCTGCTCACAACAGTCATCAGCATGCATACCTAAGGTCCACAGAGGTCTAACATGACACATTTTGAAAAGGAAGTTACTTAGATTCTTTCCCGCGATGGGGAGCGCCCAACAAATAGAAACTTCCGTTCGTCAGAGATGACGGTAGTTAAGGCAGGTCGCTGCAGAACCGACCGCTGGGAGTAGAGGTAAGGCAGGTCTGCTATACCGCATAGATCCAATCGATACCTCGGTCGAGTTGGCCTTCACCCTTGCAAACTGGGACGCCACTGCACCAGTGAGCTGCAAACATGGGGTCTTACATAATTTTGGCAAAGTATTTTCATGGCAAATGATGAATTATGTCACTCTAGAAATAAGTGAATATTTTTCTTGCGCTAAAGTGATGTTTATTGCAGGATCCCATATGTAGGTCTTTTGGACCAATACCAATTTTCCAAAATGTTTTGGGGTTCATGGTCGTAATGGTCGGATCTAGTTATAAGTGTATGTCAAATTAGAATACAGCGCTAGTTCCCAGATGGGACAATTTGAGCAAAATTTAGTTCGTTTTCTTTTATCCTAAAACGATGAATGTAATTTTGGGTACAGCATATTCCGTATTCATTTGTCTTTTTCATTAGTTTGATTAATCGATGCTAAGACCAATGGAAGTTGGCATACAGAAGGAAATGGGATTACTAACATCGCACCACGACATGTTCCTATGCAAATAAATTCATAACAAACAAAAATATTGTCATTCAGAGATTCAGAACAGCTGGTTCCATTCTCTTGAGTTCATCGATCCCATTATCAAGTCAGCTGCAGCTACTGGGTTCCCGCCAACACCAGCTACCCATTAATTTCAAAGTATGCGTGATCTCACAAATAGACTTAATATGATGATGATGATGATGATGATAATAATAATAATAATAATAATGGATCCTGTTCTCTAGAATTCTTGCATTTGACTCTGAACATCTACGTAACCCCGTTATGCATTTCAGTCAAAAGATTTAAGTCTTAAAAGAATGAAACTGCGACTCAATGGTTAGAGCATCTATACACCAAATCGAATATCGATGACTGGATTTCCTGCTCGGCTTTGCATTTTATCGATCTTATTTCCTTCCTTGTATTCGTTCACCTAGGTCTTGTATGACAGAAAAATTTGCAAGCTTATTGAATACTTAGTAGTTGTATTGTCGCTTGAAAGGGTTTCTCCAGTACAACCCAAAATTGGTACATAATATCCGCAGAGTATTAAAATGTTATGCAAATTATAACTTATACTTTATTCAAATTGGAGTAAGACACAACTGTGCTGTATTCTTGTACTGGGTGATTTTTCCATCGCGGCACTGCTCCGCATTTAACCAGCTCTGCAGTTCTCGTCTCATTCCCAGCGTAAAAGCCTGTCGAAGGGGAGATCAGTACGAGTTTAACGCTAGGAACGTATGACCGTGCTCTCGTGTGTTGTGTATTCAACCTTTATTAGGCCTGAAATACAGTGTATTAATCACCTTAATATGGCTCAATTCGGGTACTCTATTCCCCAAAAGTGTATGTATTTACTACTCGAAAGAGCGTAAAGAATCGGCTAATGTTTGTTTCAAGAAAGATCCCCTAATATTCAACTTTCAAATCGAAGTTCGATTCGCAGATTGGTAAATACCTTTTGTGAAAGGGGAAATATTCTTGATAAAAAGCGTGCACAGCCACGTCCAGTACTCACAGAAGATGCTCTGGAACGTTACCCTACAAATCACTTCGATGTCTTTCTCAGCAAACATTCCTACTGCTCCGTTCGAACTACTACAAAGCTACTGAAGTTAAAATCCTATAAAATTACTGTAGTACAAGAATTCAAATCAAGTGACGCTGCATCCACAGTAGATTTTGTGAATGGGTTTTGAATAGTGTGCATGACGGAGAAATTGCCCCTAATCTAATTTTCTTTATTGACGAATCTTGGTTCTATTTAAATTAATACACAAACAGCCGATACTGGAGTTCAGAAAAACCTACCTGTTTGATGAGGAACTCCTGCATGGTCAAAAGTTAAGAGTACAGTGCCCATTAACGGCGAGGGAATAATAGCCCCCCCCCTCCTTTTAGAGAGATCATAGTGATAGACATGTGAAGAATATTTTGCAATCCTTTTTCCACGAGTTAACTGTGAGGGAGAGTACATAGGTTTGCGACTTTACAACTGGACTCTCGTCTCTTTGCATGTAATTCATGAAATACTCGACGATCGTATCATCGCTATCAATATATGGCCCCATAGGTCCACAAATTTAACGCCCTGCAATTTTTAATCTCTGAGGGGCGTTAAAGGAAAAAAATGTACAAGCCAAATCCACACATATTAGTTGAACCGAAAAATAATGTTGTGAAGAAATGTCTTCCATTTCTCAAGGGGAACTGCAGAGGGTAATGAATGGTTAATTTCATAAGCAGATGCCAGAAATGCAAGGAAAATAAATGGAGGCAGTTCCAGCATACTCTTGCTTCATAATAGTGAGCAAATGTACCTTTTAAGTATCAGTACTATTTTACGCGACAATCGCAACTGCGGACTCATTGATTCCTATTCATCGCTGTACCAGCTTGAACCCACCGACCCGCGGTTAGGCGCGGAGTGCTGGCGTGAAGGAAAAATCGCCAATTATAATGAACTTAAGGAAATGTTTTATGATAATATATTGTATGAGTAAGATATTTTTCTCCATTTAAGATTTGTTATTCTCCCCAAAACGTATTTATTGTTGTATTCAAATGACAGGAATTTTGTTAATTCATCTTTCCTTTGGCCTCCCAAATAGTCTTACAATTCTCTCTCTCTTGATTCATTACTCTACAATACTGCTGAGGTACAAAATCTCATGGTAGATACTTTCATCCTATACAGATGATCATTCAGTCATAGGGAAATTCTAGCCAAAAACAGCAACAGTACGACGGGAATAAAATATAAAACGGAACTTTTTGCTGATATTTTCTGAATCAAATAAAATGAAAATGGGAAACATAATTTTTCTACATAATTTCCCGATTTACAAACAATTTTTCCAACGATTAGGCAGCTTTTAAATCCTCCTATCGAAAAAGAATTAGATTGAGTTTCCAGCCAATTGCGCACAATGTCTGCACATTATTATTGTTGATCTGCCAATGCTTCTTTAAACGGTTCATTAATATGATAAAAGGCGATAAGTCTGGACTACCGAGGGTTACGTTTCAAGTTGTTGCAAAAACTAGGACAGAAATAAACAAATTGTTATTGCTGTTCAAAATATTCTCTTTTAAGAGTTATACACTTCTGCATGCGTTCAAACCAATTATCGAAAAATTTTTTCCACTCTGAAGTTGGTATCGCAAAAATATGGTTTTAAAAGGCTTCAACAGCTTCTTGGGGTGATGAAATGTTCACGCATTTTTTGTTTGAAATTCAGGAATAAAAAGAAGACGTTAAGTGATAAATCAGGTGAACATGAGAATGAGATATTAATTCGATGTTTTTCTCTTTCAAATAATCATTTGTTTGACATGCTATGTGAGAGATGGCATTGTGACGTTTTCGGTTGTTTTTCCTGATTTCGTCGATGACTTCTGGCAAACAAATTGTTGTATACCATTCAGCATTAAATGTTCTTCGATCCTCTACAGGAATGGTTGCCTCATGTCCAGTACAGCCGAAGATAGTCATTTTCTTGGAAGTGTTTCACGAACAAATAACTTTTGTGGGATTCGGTTCATCTTGAAATGCCCAAACAGTGGATTGTTGCTTAGTTTCCGGTTCATACGAATATATCCAAGTTTCGTCATCTGTTACGATGTTGTATACGGATTTTGCAGTTCCTCGGTGGAATTTTTTGAGCATTTCGTTACACCAATTAAAACGAGCGGTTTTTTTAGCTTCGATCAAATTATGCGGAATGTATCGGGAACAGATATTTTTCACAGCTAAATGTTCATCAAAATCGAATGTACTGCAGTCTTCGATGTGCTTAAGGATGCATCTATCTCACTGTAAGTCACATGCCGATCTTCTTCAATCATGTTGCGCACAACATCCATTATTTCTGGAATGACAGCCGTTTTTAGTATATTCATCACTGACGGACACGACCACAACGAAAATCTGCAAACCAATTGTAAACAGTCTTTTCTGCTGGTGCTCCAAGACCAAAAATTGAACGAAGTGATTCTATGCATTGCTGTTGAATTAGGCCTTTATTTAAATAATAAAAAATCACCAAACGAAATCCGTCACGTGAAAGGTCCATTTTTTTCGCAAAACTGCTTTGTTTAAATGCTACTATAAACAAACTATTCGATCAATTTCTAAGCTGCAACTATTTACACAATAACAGATATCAGTTGTTTCGAAAATACTAATGACATCACAATAGGTCGTTTGTAACAACTTAAAAGGTAGCCCTCGTACATGAAGGGTATTCCAAACCTGTGCAGTACATTTCCTTCAGTTTTTCCCTTGTCAACGCAACTGAATGAGGACAGTGTAATCCTGAGGGAGATGATCTTGAATCCGGTAACGTCTTTTTCGCCTGTAAGCACGTTTTGCCACAACCAGAACATGGGTATAATAAGTGCATTGATTGCCCTTCATAAAGAAAATCAATTAAAATGCTTTGGCCGTTCAAGAAAACTTCCAAGAGAACCTTCCCAACTGATAGGAATGGACTGTCCTTGCACTCCATGCTTGCTTGTTTCCACTTAGTACGGTGCTGTACCCAAGTTTCATCGCAGGTTACGGTTCGGTGCAGAAAATTTCTCCTTGATCCCGGTACTGAGCCAAAAGCCTCTGGTACACTCCCACAAACGCAGCAGTTTGATTCTCAGTTAGAACTGAAGAAACAGACATTGTTGAGATTTGTCGGTAATACAAAAGCATCTGAAATGATGGCTAAACACTACTATTACTTATCCCTAAATCAGAAACGATTTTAGAAATCGTCAAATATCAGTAGTTAAAAAAAACATCATAATAGTTGCAGTTAGGCATTACCAGTATTTGTACTAGGATTAATTTTAATTTATCTGGAAGAAAATACTTTAATTGTTTCAATGTCAATAATAGTAAATATTTAAATATTTTTGCAGGTATAATTCACCTGCTCATTTCATTCCAGGTGATTGTTCATGTAAAATTCTAGGTTTTCACGACCGAATCGTATAGAATGACAGTATTATCTACAAGAATCGGTAGTATTTTATGACTGATACCTCGATCCTGGATGTTCTTAATAAGATACCACGAGACTTACTGGCATTTAAATTTTTTTTTTTTTTTTGATTGATTGATTTGTGGACGCATTTAACATCTCAGGTCATCAGTGTCCCATTCAACAAAGGGCGGGAAACGGCCGACAAATATTGCTCAGAGGCCTCTCTTTCAGGCTTGAGGTTCTTTATCGTGCCGTAAATGTACGACACGGGATCCACGGCTTTACTTCCCTTCCGAAGGAAGCCATACTTAGGATTTTTACGCCCCAAAAAATCCATCGGTCCTAGCCGGGTTCGAACCCGCGGTCTTGGGTGTAGGAGGCAAGTATGGTACTGGTATTTAAGTTAAGGCAATATATGCGATCCTGAATATTGATATCTCTTTATGCAACGACTTACATTTGTGTACATTAAGTCAGCTAATTACTGCAGTATATTTATTTTGATTGAAGTCATCTCGTGCATACCTATATATTCTTTAAATACCTGGTCACCATTTTTTTTCATCTCTTGATACCTATATTAAAAACCTAGCTCAAAAGTTCCAAGATTAAAAATATCCATCCTGTATTTTACAATCTCATATCATCCCAACACACAGAAAATTCTAATGTAAACCAAAAACTTTAAATAAAAAAGTTAATTAATCTTGTCATCACTTCCGCCCTGAAATTGACGTCAAACTTATTTTGAAAGAATTTCATGATATTAATACAATGCTCATGTGATTTTTTTCTAAATTGTTCACCACCTTACTTTTAGAAAAATCACATAACTTTAAAAGTACATTTCACTGCAATTTATCTTCTCCCAAATCACCGCATCCAGCCATAGGTTCATATCCTTTCCAATGCCCTAAAGCTAAATGCAAAATCTGTGTGCTAATTATCCCATATCATTGCATGACTATTTAAGTGATTTATTTCCATTTCTATAGTTTTCTTTTTATTTTAGTTATGTTGTTCCTGTTCTCTTTCTTAACCTCAAAAATTGGCTTTGGGGAAAGAAATTTTAGTCAGATGAAGAGGTTATATGTGCTATAAACAGTTGGAAACTGTTTTTTTTTTCTGAAGGAATAAAAAAATTGGAATTTTGCTAGACTAAATGTATTGAGCTCAAATGAGATTATGTTGATTTTTTTTCTATTTTTGAAAAAAAAAAAAAAAAAAAAAAAAAAAAAGTGATTTACAATGTTGTTCACCACATTTATCAATCACTCCTTGTAAATTGCCCATCCTGTTTGGTTGCTCAGAAAGTAGCACAAAAAATACACACTACAAATCAATTGCAAAAATATATGCCTTAGCCCTTTTCATAAAATTTTAGAAATTAATAGACAATAAACACTTTCTCATGCATAAGTGAAATAAAGCAATTGTGCATGCTCATTGCAAGTCAGCACTTACCGATATGACGGGCATAGTAAGCAGACCCCATGCGAAGAACTCAAGGAATATCACGACAAGTGCGTGGTGCACACTGGGCTCACCAATACCCGATGTCTGCAAGCACAAACACATAACTTCTAATAAAAGTCAATAAATATAAAGATTTCTTATATGAATTATGGTCAAAAATTACTGACAGTGAAGCAGAGTTCATAGATAATAATTAGAGATTCTTTATAGCTTGGCCATTGCAATTTCATTACATATTTACATTTTTGTTTGCATTGAAATGACTGACAGCTATTTAATACTGTTAGAAAGGGTATTTTAGGACCTATAACAAGAGGTTATACATATTTAGTGTATCTTGAATAAGGACTCTTTTTTTCATGGTTTTTCACTCTAAATATAAACAGACTTTATTCAGAAATTTTTATATCCAATTTTGGAATAGAGAATATCATATGCTTCAATTAGAATATGCATCTTGTATCGCTGAAATGTCACATTATCCAAAATCTGCAAAGTATTCTTGGGTGTTAGTTTTACCAGCCTTAGTCCGACAATGCTGTTGATAAAAGCTTAGGATCTAGATTTAAGATCGAGCCAGTTTCTTTACATGTGTTTTTGAAAGAGAAAGTTTAATAAATACTATTTCTGCAATGTTGAATGTTGTCTTCAAAAACAAAAAATCATCAAAGAAAAAATTTCTCTTCTTCTGCCTCACAAAATATTCCAGCAATGTTGGGGCAGTCATTTATTTCAACTTTCCAAGATTCACATGAGTAATACGACTAGGCACTAAGATGCTACATTGGAAAATTTTTCCTATATTGGTATTGCTAGTGCTCTTATTCCAGTTTATCATGATAGAAAAAGTCAACAATAAGTTTATTCAAGATTTTTGAAGAGCACTTCTGTTTCATCCATTTACTCAAAAAGTGATCATAAATTCTCACAGAACTTGATTTGAAAGCTTGCACGACTTTGTGGTTCAGCAGTTGCAGGTGAGAAGTTATGTTTAATGGAAGAAACAGAATTATGCTTTGGTAACAATGATTCTGGATAACAATTTTGACTAAGAATTCTCATCGTCCCATTACAATAATGAATCTAACTATTAAAGATGCTATCATTCACAGCTTTTTGTCTGCAAGCTCCTTGACACCCAAAAACCCAAAATGTATGTACATATACACCAGTCTTAAATGATTAGTTATGTATAATGGCATTTATTTTTCTTTGGAGATCTGCATCACAGAAAAATAATTAAATCTCTTTGTAGTTCTTTTAATCTAATATCATGCCTTTAGCACTAGACATTTGTTCAGCAACAGGTAAGCTTGTGAAATAAGTTGCTCAAGGGAGGTTTTTCCAGAACTCTCCTTTAGCCTGAAAGGCCACTGTAGATAATTTTAGGCATTATTGCATTCCAAGATCATTTGAGGACTATTAATTATTTTCATCACAAAAACCTGCTAAAATGCTCTTTAACCTTTATTACCATTCTTCTGTGTTTCTAACCAAACACGCTTGTCACAATCAACTGCTGAAGATATGCTCTGATATTTTCTAATGTAGCTTAGTATAAATTAATTTGCAATTTTTACAAATGCTTTTGCATTTCTAGGAAGTACACATTTTACATTTACAAACATATAATGTTATTGATTTTTTTTACCTATTTCTGTTTCCATTTCTATAAAAACCCTTCTCTCATGTATACTAATGATTTGCATTTTTAACACCTATATTCTTTATACAAGTTTCACACAGCATCATTTATCTTTCCATAATCTCATGCATTCTTGGTTCTGGATCATAGAACATTCTGTACATTTGGATGCAGAAGATATGACACCAGGACAATCATCCTATATCCAAGGAAAATTGAAATGAATATCAGCCAGGCAGGATCTCAACCTGTGTGCTTTGTATAGTCAGCTGTAGATCAATATCCCATAAACTAAAGTGCTTATAATATGCACCCCCCCCCCTTTTTGTTATTTCCATCAGAACTTTGGCTTTTTTCCTTTCCTTTCCTTTTTTCCTTTCTGTTAAGTTTTCTGTCATTTCTTCATAATTTGTCATAATTTGATCATATTTTATCATACTTTATTCCCTTTTCATACATTTGCTTATGGTCATCTCAGAGAATTTGCACACCCCTGAATTGTTGTTTGTAATTCTCAGAATCTTCTTTGAAATATTTTCACAAAATATCCAACATTCAATGACAGTATTCCACAGGAATGATTTGACTTAGTTCAAAATGCCTCCATAATATTCTGCAATGTTGAACACAGCTTTCCCTAATACAAGTCAATACTGAGTGACAATAGTAGTTCATTTTTATTTAAAAACTTTAAAATGTATTTGTTACTCTAACTCTGTAACCATACATCATGTTGTAATATTTCTTTCATTGTTTGTAGTGTTGGATGTAATCTCTTGGTTGATTAAATTCAAAATTTCTTATGTGTTACATTTTTAAGTATTTAGCAAGATTTTGAAAATTTTGTTTTAGACCATATTATTATATTTTCATAGTTTTTAGGTCATAAATGCTTGCTTGCATATTTACATAACATTTTTAGATCATAAACATCTGGGTGCTACTAGAACTATGCCAGAAAGATGATTAAGCAAGCACTGTAATTTCTAGCCCAAAGAACTTGGTGTGAGGAACTTTCCCCAGTGTAATTAATATTATTAAGGGTCAATTCTGTGACCCGTTTGTTTTTAGATCTAAACTGAAATAAATTAGTTTTGTCTAAGTTTAATGAAAGCTTATCTTCAAACAAAAAAATGCCTCGTCAAATCCCTTTAAAGGCTATGTTTAAATCTTAAGAGATAACATAGGCTTTCACAGCCAGAGTCGCAATTATAACTAGACATATCTTTCATGTTGTTATACTGTTGTCATCTCCAGCATGCTATGACATTACAGCCCAGAAGACACGTCTAGTTATAATTTAAAAGTTAAGCAAGCAACTCCCCAGAAATATACATACTGGTATAATCTACACCCATTGTCTTAGATTCATTACTACAAGGTTAATAATAATAAATATTATAATTATTATGCATATGGAATGCCAGTTTGGTAATTCCACAAATTGATTCACAATTATTGACTTTTTTCTGCAGTTTAATAGATATGAACAGAACCAATTGAAAGAGAGCTTGTCAAAACTACAGAAATTTAACTTCAGTATCAGCAGTTTATGATTTATACTAACAAACATTACAAAATATTCCCAAAGGAAATTTAATTTTATTTAGAACAGTAAGATTAAATAGTGATCTTAAATATGGCATTTCTAATTGACAATCCCCCTCTAAAATCGAATTGAGAAAGTGACAGAATATTGTTCCAGAGAATATTATTTAAAATGCAATGACATTGTATCTTCTCAACAACCTTTGAAAATGCAGTTAAGTGTGAAATAGGTCTTTAACTGGATGGTATACATTTATTACCTCTTTCAGGCTTAATCATTGCCTGCTTTATTCTTTATGAAGGTGTCCTCATTAAGAATGAGTGATTACAAATCTGCTGTCGGCTCAATTTACGTAAGAAATACTTAAACAGTTTGTTGTTTATTCTGCACCAACCATTTGTCATTTTAGTGCTCTTTAATGACATAATTTGTTCAAATTCTAATGGTGCTAAGAGATTTACTTTAAATTTACATTGAATTTTTGGCTATGCTTTCTGCAGTTACATTCAAAGCAGCTCTAGCCATTTTGCCCTCAGCTGCAATTAACAAGTATGAATTGAATACATTAGCATAATGTTTCCAAGAGCTCCTAGTTATCTGTTTCAATTTGAATTCTTGATGTTCATTTTGTTATCAGATTATTAACAACTTGAATTACTGATATAGCACATCCCAACAAAGCAATTAACACAAAAAACAAAAGAACAAATATTAGAAAAAACTGTATTATTAATATAACAAAAACATTGGGTACTCTTTTTTAAAAGTTTATCAATGACACACCATATAGTTTAGGTCATGAATCAAGAGCACTACTTTATGAGGTTTTTTTAATAACACTTAAGGCCTGTTTTAACTACTGAGGCATCGCAGGCGGTGGACACTGGTGATACATTAGATGAAATGATACACTGGGAAAGACTTTTTTTTAAAGGAAGGAAGCATTCCAGGCATAAATTTAGGGTACTTCCGAACATTTGTCATTTATGAGGACTAAGGGAAAAAAGAAAAGAAAAAAAAAAAACTCAAGTCAGGGGAGGTCAGTCATGATGGGAATCGAACACCAGACCTCACACTCATGAGTCCATGCCTTATGACCTAGGCCACCATGGTAGTCTTCATGCAGATGGTATTAGTGTGCTTATAACAGGGAAATAACAAGAACTTCTGTTAATAAAGCTAAAAAAGCTTTTTATTAAATCAGGTAATCAACTAATCAACACACCAAATGTCACATAAAACAAAATTTTCAGGAAATGCAAAAATCAAAAAACTCTGAACCATCTAAGATTAAAATCTCTAAGCAATGTCATTTTGTAGATTTAATAGCTGTAATTAATACCTAATTTGCAATAAAAGTGATTCATTAGAAGTGTAAATGCTATAACAATATTTCACTTGGACATTTTGTGTTTTGAAGCAATTTTATGGACATATTCAATTTTAAATATTGTACTTACGAAGCTGTTGACAATGGAGTGGTAATATATCCTAAACTTAGGTATTCATTTTTTACACTAAACTCCACTTACTTACACAAAAATAAAATTCGTTTTGGGAGAATCTCTCCCATCTCAGTTGCTCACTTACTCGCAGTTACTCGAAATGATGACTAGACACCCAGATGTTCCTGTGGTGGCCTCTGTTGTTGAAGTAAGGAATTATTGAGTTTATCCATAGGAGGAAATTTGAAGTTCATTAGGTTTTCTCTATTTTTTATATGAAAAATTTTTCCCAAGTGGGCAAACCTACTATCCAATTTACCATAACAAGTTCAAGAAAATTTTCAAAGAACATGGGATAATGTTAGCCCCAAAGAACAGATACAACACCAAGAATTTATTAGGTTGCACAGTAAAAGACTCCATACCAACAGAACAGAAATCAGGAATTTACGAAATAAAATGTGCAGGTTATGAGCAGAGCTACATAGAAAAACAAAGAGAAATTTGGAAATTCGGAGGAAAGAACATTTTAGGAATATTCAGTTTCAGTAGGTGGATAAATCAACAATAGCAGCTCATGTTTGAACCAAAAATTATGAAATAAAACCACAAATTAAACTGCTGAAACGTCTTCAAAAGTCATTGGAGTTATCCACTTGGGAAAAATTTTCATATTAAAATATAGAGAAAACCTAATGAAATTCGACTTTCCTCCTATGGATGAATTCAGCAATTTCTTACCTCAACCAACAGAGGCCACCACAAAAACATCCAGGTGTCTAGTCATCGTTTCGAGTAACAGCAGTTCAGTGAGCAACTGAAGATGGGAGAGATTCTCCCAAAACAGTCTTATTTTATGTAAGTGGAGTTTATTGTAAAAAATGAATACCTAAGTTTAAGATATTAAATGTTGATCTGACTATATACATTGAGTCCTACAAATAAATATAAATAAATTTAGCATATGCCTCTAATAACTTTGTAACCATACATCAATCTGTGCAAAATACGCATTACAGAATTGTGTCAAATGCACAGTTTTTTCTCCTTTTACACCAGAATGAAATTTAAATAGAGGACACAAAAACTACACACGCAATACAACATTTTGTCAATTTGTTTTCAATCCCGTAAATAAATTCAGAATGAACCTTTTAATTGTTGCAAACTGTAAATGTAACACAAAAATGCATAGTTTACTCTAACATTATTGTGAGTTCTGCAAAATAGCTTACTATGAAATTTCAAATTCCAAAAAGTTTCACATACACATGTTACAGCATTTTCTCAAGTGCACATTCTTCTTCCAGACAATCAAAAATTACAGTGTTATCTCTATAGTGATTGAATCACTGACACATCTTTGAAAAAAAAATCAACCAACCATATCATTCCAACTTCCACATAATCTTGCTTTTAACAGCTTCCTCATATCTTCCTTCTCTTCTTTTATATGATTGACCAAATGCTTATCTTGTCTGTCTCTAGCATCTCTGTTGAGTCTTTTGCCCCTTTTAGCTATCAATATAAATTTCTTTGAAGGAATGTCACAGGGGTAAGTAGTTTCAGTCTTTATTTTAAAATCAGTATTTTCTCCAGAGCCAGGTTTCCAAGTTCCTGTAAATTCCTTATAATCTTTAACCATCCAGTCCACTCCCAAAACTTTTACTCTCCCACCTCTCCGTAAAGTTTCATATAATCTGTTGGACTCAGAATTTCTGGAATTTGAAATTTTTTTTTTTCAACTAGCCCCAAAACCCTACAAAAATGAGTGCCCCTGAACAATGGCCAAATCTGTTATATGCAATGGTGAAAGCTTTAGTAACCATAAAGACAAAGCAGGTGTAATATTTTTTTGGCCACAACCATCACAGAATAATCTTACTGCAGCAGTGGATCTATAAAATTGTGATTTAATAAGAAAATCAAATTTAATAATCTAACTCCTTCAGCCCCTCTCCCAGAATCCTTTTCAGTCTAAAAGTAAAATGGTTCTTTAGCATTTACATCTGTCACACACAAGTTGTACATTGAAATGTGGTGAGATAGTAAACTTCTACCGCTAATTTGGCAGGAATTGTACTTGTTGGAGATCAAAAAAAAAAAAAATTTGCTCCCATCTGGTTCCTTCTTCATTAGTTTATGGAAAGTTTAGATTTTCATTGTGGAGCTAGTTGCATTATGGCTATATTTTGATCTATTTCAACTGAAGACTTTGACTTTATAACACATCATTGGAAAAAACTGCAGGCACCTGTAGCTGGAATGCCAAAACCAAGGTTAAATTTAGTTTTTAAATTACCCTTTTCACTCTCAAGTTGTCTCCTGTGGAACTGTTAAATTTTTTAAATATTTATTAAAACCAACAATGACCTACAATTAATGGGGGAAAGCTAACAGCATGTTACCAAGTGGATAGATTTAAATGAAGGAATAATGAAAACTATTACTAGTGGACATTTGCGATTCAGTTTATTTTTAGTGCTGGACAATTTACATTTTAATGAAGACACTCCTATTTAAGCCTTATTTTCAAGGGAACTTTTTGTCATTTGAACAATTTAAACTGCACAGTCATCAGTGTTGACATCTATTGGATTTCATATCAAATCCATTTTTGTTGGAACATTTTGCATTTTGATTAGTTGCTTCTCAAATAAACTTATGGCTTCAAGTCAATAAAATGTTGCTAAACATAGATAAGACAAATTTTATTCAATTCAGAACATTGAATAAATATATATCAGATCTCACAATCAATTTTCAAGATCATACCCTTAATGAAATCAGTCATAAAAATTCTTAAGTTTACAAATTGATCAAAATATTTACTGGAAGAAATATATAAAACGAGAGTTCCCAAATATATGTCAGTCTGTTTTGCTATGAGAGTTTTAAATGATCCTACCAAAGACACCTTTTGCATATTTTCATTCTATAATGAAATATGGATTTGTTTTTGGGGTAACTCTTCTTTTAAAGCTAATGTTTTCCATTTTCAAAAGAAAGCTATTAGCAAAATCTGTTTAGGAAAATACGAGAATCCTATAGACCTCTTTTCAAAAATCAAATGAACTTATTATCACACAAGAATATAAATATACATGACAATGTGTTATGTGGTAGATAATCTCAAAAATTTTAGTCTAATTTCAGTGTACAAATATACAGTACTAGAAACAGGAATGATTTCTATAGGCTAGCTAGCTCATTACAAATTTTCCTGAAGGGTTCGTACTATCCTGCAATTCAGATATATAATAGCCTACCCAAAAGAATTAAATTATTATGAAATGAATGTAAACTTACATCTTTAAATAATTATCTTAAAGAATTCTTAGCAGCCTATATCTATCTACAGTATGGATGAATATTTTGGACTTAATTCATCTTAATTCTATAATTCTTCTACATCCTAGAGCTCTTGCCCAAGTAGGGATCTACAGAACAAGATATATGCATACATTATGTTTTATAATTATAATATGCTAGTACTACAATGTTTTCATTTGTCTCAATTCTTACCCCTTATTTTTATTTGTTTTTTTTCCCCCTAACCAGATCCATTTTCTTTTAACTTTAAATAAAATTTTTACACATTTCCTAATCTTGGTCATCATCCTATAAAGCTCCTTTCTCCATATATTAGTTCCTGGACATTCAAACATACGGATTGCTTCTTCAGGTGCCTTACATATGCGGCATATGCCTTGTTTACAATTATATTCTAAATTCTGTCAATTTCCTACATCCTAAACTGAGATAAGCAATCGCGTCTCTTTTCTCAAAAAATTTTTCTCTTCCAAAATTAAATTTCCTTATATGAGTGAGCTTTTCTTCTTTATTACACCCGGCATAATCTGATATGCTTAAAAAAAAATCCCTTCCTTAGGCATTTTCTCTTCATTCATATATCACCCATCCCATTCTTTTCCAATTGGTCCTTTATCTTATGGTTCAACTGTTAATACACCTACTAGTTTATAATACCTTTTTAAATCCAAGTGATGCTAGTACAATTTTGCAAATATAATTTACTTTTTTATTAGCTAATACCAGATTAACCATGCTTTATTCTTGCTTTTGAGGGATTTAGTTACATTGGGGGGGGAATTATCCTCAAACAATAATAAAACAATATTTAAAATATATTAAACTTACTAGTCATTGACTAGGTTCAGCAAAATACAGATAACCGATTTTAATTTGTAAGATGTTTAAATTTATTCATTAGCTCATTAACTGCTGTTCTAAAAATATTATGGTTCTATTAACTTAGTTGTCATTTGTGACAGCTCTGGGTATAGCTGGCATCTGAGTATCATGATCTGGCAGGCCACTGACAAATGGAAAGAATGAAAATTAGAATTTTTGTTTTATCTAGAAAAAGTTATCTGCAGAGTCCATTCAGATTCTGGTGGGAAAGTCATTTATCTATTCCAAATGATAAGTGCTTACAAGAGAGATAAGCCTAACTTTTAAGTCATTGTCATTTAAAGGATTCATACATTTATATCATCACAAATAATACATTAGCATTGGCACAGCATATATAAACCAATCTTGAATTGTCTAAAATTCATTCCATAATTACATATATTACAGTATATTGTTTTCTAACTGAAGAAAACCATGTACACTGAATTTTGGTGAAACTTCACAATGTGCATCCCAAAAGATAAACTTACCATTATTAACAGATTCACCTCCTTTGCACAAGTACAAACCAAATAAATACAACAGTTGGAAAAATTCAAATACACTAACCTAGACATAATCTCAAGTGAATTTAGAAACCCAGTGGTTTATTATTTTTGTAATATCTCTACTTAATCTTCTGTTATATAAGTTTAAAGTGGTTTGCATACATGGAAGGGAAGTTTGAAAATGGGATCATTTATAGTGTTTCATTTGTTTATTTATTAATTTGATCTCAAAATTAATCTTATCTCTAACCATACGTGTAAAATAAATATCTACTTTTGGATAATTATTACCCTTTGCAGTCAGCTTCAATCATCATATTTACTCCTCCTAAAAATAAATGGTTTGATTAGCATTTGGAACCACACTGTTCAATTCTGGTTAAATGCATCCAGTGCAGATCTACTTGTGTTGCACATAGGTGCTGCCTGGGACGTGGGGTCTATTGCTGGGAGATTATGGCTTCTGTGTTATATGGAAAGATAGAAATGAACTTTTTTCTATTTCCTCTTTCTCTTTATTTTCCTGCCTTATATGCAGCATTTCACATTTTCATGCACAGAGATCATACTACAATACTGGCTGACCAGAGCACACAAAAATTTGTGTAAAGGTGATAGAATAGCTTCAAAATGTTCTGGTGCAATTTCATTCTGTGCACCAGTATAATATTTATCTGAATGCTAGAATAGTTAGCAATAGAGAAAATTTGTCTTTTATTTGGTACTACTATACTGTGAAGTGTATTGGTAGAATGTATTTTTTTGCAGAAGAGACGGAAACTCCCAGATAATTCCTGCATTATCAAATTCAGATCCATATATCCGCATTCTTAATATCACAGCATGATACCACAACTCAAAACACACCTGCAATAATTTGAAATGTGCCAGCAAGGCACAAAGGTTAAGTGCACATGCAAAGGAGGTATATGACCACACATAGTTGGAATTTAGCCGTATATTTATATTGATCATTATACAAATTAGGTCACCTACTCTAAAAGAGCATAATTGAAATATGTTTAAAATGCATAGTCCTCTTATTCATGTAGGTACTCATTCCACAAGTTTCGATTTTCTATCCCATCCTGTGATAACATAAATGGAGAATTGTGAAAAGTATATGAATATGTACAAACTAAACTGTAGTAAAACTAAGCACAAATGGTTATGAGATTTGGCAAATATTCTACCTTGACAAAAGGATACAAAAATTAGTTATAAACTAAATCTAGTTCCGAGTTCTTTAGGTGTATGTTTCAAATCAAATAAACTTTCTCTAAATCTAGATAAAACAAATGTTACGAAATTCATCACTCACAGATCACTCCTAATCCAAGATAGGATATTATAACAGTGCACTTCTACAAACCAAACATATTAAAATCGTTTGTTTAATAATTGATAACCGTCTGAATTGGAAAGATATCATACTTACACTTAGCAGTGCATGCTATGCAATATATGCATTAGTAGTGTTGGAGTCAATTAAGTCTTTAAAACTGGTTTATTATGCTAATTTCAACTCAATAATAAAATATGGCCTTATATTTTGAGGAAACTCAGTTAAAAGTAAGTGTGTTTTCCTATTACAGAAAAAAGTCATACATATAATTGCGGTACAAATAGTAGACATTCAAGCAGTAACATCTTTATGCAATTTGAAAGTTAAACTCCTCCATGTGAACATATGTTATCTCTCATCAACTTTTATATAAGAAATAAGGAAAAATTTGTTCAAAATATACACAACAAGAATACTAAACAAAAAGCAAATCTACATAGACCAGCTTCAACACTTTCCTGCCATCTATTAGGAGTTTATCATGAATGCATTTTAGTATAAAATGCTCGCCTCTAACTTAAAATCTTAATAAACAACGATAAATTCTTTAAACCTGCTCTTAGAAAATACCTATTTAAAAAGTTTCATTATTCTGTAAAGGAATATGAGTGACAATATACTATACTATATGCTACAATAATTTTATACCAATGCATATGTAAACACTTATATAGTAAAATGTATGTAACTTGATTGATTTGTCTATTTCTGCTTCTCTGGCTTTTGTTATTTTGATTTTGTTCTGGGTTTTGCCTTTTTTTATTCTTTTGAAACTATTGATGCAGATGTGTATTATATTTTTTGTAAATATAAATTGTGTATTACTTTGGTAATTGTAAATGACATTTCAATGTTCATAGGTCTATGCGACTACTTTGAGAACTCAATGAATGTTCCCGGAGATAAACTAAACTTCTAACAGTTAAGTCTAGTTGTATCAAAGTTCTACAGTGAATTATCGATAGTACAGCTCAATAACAATAGTATTGGACTAGTAAAATGAAAATGGACAATACGCAGAGAGTAAGCTGTAGTAAGAAGAAAATTGTGTTCTTTCCTTTTGGACCCTCTCTGAATATTGCATCTATTTATGTGATATTTATTTCTTTACATACAATAAAAAAGGCCTCATTTAAAAACAAAATAGAACATTCGTTCACGGTGGAATAAACACGTGCAGAATTTTTGACGCAATTACTCATTGGTGCTTAGAGGTGACCATGAGTTATGAACGAATTCAGCCCAATAATTCAACAGCAAACAGCTTTTTGTAATAACTATGTTTCCCTGTGCTGTGTATTTATAAAATTAAAAACTCAAAATTCACATTTTCTCAGTTTGTAATACGAATATCACGCTGCTATCTGATTGAAATGTGATAGTAAAAGCACTTGACAAACTACTGATAACCTACCGTCATGACGCCATCTTTCATGATAGTCTTTCTGCTTCGGATAATCATTCCCACCACCTTCTTGGACACTTTGGTGGGCATATTCCTGTCCCACCTATTTTACCGATGTGTTTATAAAAATTTTTATTTCAGTAACTCACTACTACATCGGGGCGCCATGTTGCGCGAACGGCTGCCCCCACATTATCGATTTGCACTAACACCACACGTATAAGTTTGTTGGGGATGCGACTGTACGATTAAAAAAAAAATATGCGGGTCACTCACAACAGCCATTAAAACAAATGTTCAATTCAGCTCCCAGTCCGCCCCGACATCAACATAACTTCACTACACTCGAACTTGCGGAAGTTCCCCAGAACTGTAGACTATTCCATTCACTCCGGTTTTTCGGAACTTTCGCATCACTTGCGCTTCGAACTATTTGTCGTCGTCTGCACATGCAAACAGCTAAATGTCAATGTTTCACACCACTTCAAGCTTACTATACGTTCTGCTGACCGTACCTCCCATAACTAAAGCTTCCAAACACCCTCCCTTGTTTTCGGGTTTCTGTTAGTTATCAGCTGAATTATCGACCTCTAGCCGTCGCAGAAGATACAACTCACAGAGCTTGGTTCACAGATTACCTGGTTTTTGCTGGGCCAGCAACGGTAAAGCATCAAAGACCCTTGCGCTATCTGTGGTAGAACTGTAGAACTATAGAATACTTAGTGGTGCAACATGCACTGGTCCTGCATAAATTAAATATTGTATTCCATCAACCTTGCAAATACAGTCCTATACCTATTGTACTGTGCCTTTTTTCTGGATCTGTTGCGCAATACAAGCTTTATAGCTTTTCTATGGTATAATTAAGCTAGTAATTAGATAGATTGAATTATGTTTTCTTTGAGAATATATGTTCAAAGCTATTTTAATTTTAAGACTCTTAATTTGAGAATTCATAAGTACATATTAAATGTGCTTTCTTTTTAATATATTCTTTAAACATCTATTGAACTTTGTAAAAATAAACTTAACGAATGAAGATATATTAATATAATGTTAAAAAGTTTCATAATCCGTTCCAAACCTGGCTTACCGAACCGCTTCCTCAATGGGAATTGTTGAGCGATAGGGACCAGAAAGAGAGAAAAAATACTCGACATTAAATTCAAGTTTCCTTAAGAAAGGAACAACAGACGGGCGTAGAAAATTAAATAGAAATACATTTGCTATCTTGAGATAATGTTCAACATACTTTATTTCAATTTCAACAATCTTCTGTACCACCTTCAATAGCACATCTGTTGGGCTTCATCCCCAGCTGTTAGTAAATAAGCATAACTTGCAGAAAATAAACTTAGATAACAATCTATAGTACCTTCAGTCAGTTCTCATGCAGTTTTTCTCATGGTGTATGATTTTATTTCATCTCTGTTCGTTTGTTAAGTTCCTCATCTCTGGATCACAAGACATTTACATAATTAAAACAATAGCACAAAGTTAAGAAAATTAACTAGACAGATTAATAATATATTTGGGTATATTTATCTACATATTCATTTTGATGGAACTATGGAAACAAAAACAGCACCTCAGATGGCGAATCATTTACTTAATTAAAACAATAGCACAAAGTTAAGAAAATTAACTAGACAGAGTAATGATATATTTGGGCATATTTATCGTACATTTCCATTTTGATGGAACTATGGAAACAAAAACAGTACCTCAGATGGTGAATCAAACGAGGATGTAGAAGTCATGGTACAAGTCAACCTTGCATTTTAATAATTTCTTAGAACGTTTACATTACAACTATATATTACATGACCGATTGATATTATGTAAAGTATTTTCTGTTCCATATGCTATATGATGTTATCTTTAGTTTATTTATTTTCCTTCTTCCAGCTATTGGGAAAGTCTGTTTAGATACAATTTTTGTATCTCCAACTGGAATTTATTTACCATTATAGTTACCTTAGCTTCAATATCAGTACACAGATTAAAAATAGAAAGAATAACCAATCTTCAATGAAAATTAATGCTAATAAGTACGGGCAAGTAATATACAGAATGTGCTCAAAATTCTGTTCAACAATAGCACTGTAGGATAGAACATATTATATGGATTAATTTAGATAAAATTCCACGACCCATAATGACAGGGATATGTTTAATGAAATTGTCGGTCCAAATAGGGACAATGCAAAAACCAATTAAATATTTTATTTACAAATATTACATACTATGAGATGCGCTTGGCATTGGACAACTGGGAATGCTAAAATGCCAACCAACAATCTTGAGGCATAGCTTTGCTAGCTGCACAACTCCCTGATGCCGCACTGCTATTTCTCTCTAATCGAAGCAATGTCACAAGCAGGCGACAGCCGAGATCTTTCCTCGTCCTAAGGGATCACCTTGTACACCAGCTCCTGGAGGTGACCCCAAGTAAAGAAAAGTTCCATATAAATTATACCCTATATCGTTGGTGGTTAAACTACAAGCTTAGGTCATAAGTACTCGTAGCATCAGGAGTCACCTGTTAATACATCTCTTATGGTAGAAACTCCTTGGTCTCTGATGCATATAGAATCAGAGAGAGGAGTAGTTCCATGCTTCAAGGACACATATCTCGGTTGTTTAGAGAGTCAGCTCAGAGGGCTTAAGATGCATGGTTCAAATCCAGCCTGTGACCATAATTTTTAAGTCTGATTCTTCATTTCCAATTAATTCAATATTAACAATTTTATGAAATCACTCGAGAAGAATGTTCTGAAGAAAATAATGTCAACACTCACTTCCTGAAATACATTTTGCACTACTTCAACTCTAAATGAAAAGAATTTCCCCTTTAATCAAACATTGCTTTATGGCAATAGCTATAATAATTGGCAAATGATGAAATACATTGTCTAAATGCACACAGCTAAGAAAGTTAGTCCAAGAACATATTTTTGGTGGTGTAAATTCTATGAGCCTTTCCAAACCTTTTCCGTGTTGCCACCTTCGCAGCAAATGGAGTTCTAGTAACTTCCCTTATTTTAAAAAGGTATCAGCATACATTGCAAAATAGGGCATTATTCATTATGCAACCAAAGACTGTTCAGACAAAGATAATTTTAATTGATATCATTGTATGATTCAGTTTAACTACACACTCATAAAGCTTCACTTACTTTTCATAAATGTATGGAACCGGTTTCAAGAACATTTAGTTCCCATCTTCAGCCAGGCTAAAGTTCAACTGATACTTTTGTTGAATCACAGTAGGAATATTTCTTAAATAGATTAGTAGATTTAATCATTAGATATGCGTAGATAATGGTTCCAACCTGTCTTTTGGTGTGCATCTAGTCCCAAATATGTGTTATCACTGTTATACTGTTTTCTCACAGCAGAAATATGCCTAACTTGAAAATACAATATTAATGCCGTCTACACATATAGAAAGCGTGTTGGTCATATTCATTTATGTTGTGAATTTTATATCAGAACAAGCACCTGATGTACAAAAATTATTGAATACTTATATTGTACTTAAATAAATACAGAAGCATCCAATAAATCCAGTTCAGCCTCTTAAGACTTTGACTAAAATAATTTCTGGTTAGGGCATAGAAAATCTTATATTAATAGTATGAATTGCAGCCATGTAACTAATGCAATAGAACCTTATGAACTTAGACAGTATGCAGTTATGTAAATTTTGATTTGCTAATATTCATACTTGCATAACTCAATCTTGGTTATAACCTGCTTTTATCTTAAATGTTCAAAATTACATTTGTATAGAGGATAGGGGTGATGGCTATGTAGCAGTACAAGAGATCTGGGCTAGCTTAGCAGACCAAAGTCCCTCTTAGAATTATATATAATAGTTAAAAGAAATTGGGGAAGGGAGAAATATATAGATATTTGTGACCAATTTGGAAGAATAGATTTTGCATGGATGCAATACAGGAATATTATTTTTAAAAGGACTCTAAGGATAAATTATAAAGAAGGATATATTATGCGTGGGAAAGTGGAGTCCATTCTATTGTTTAATTGAATGTGAAATGTTAAAATATTGAATGTACAGTATCTGGGATGGAAAATGGGACAAATTACAAGAAGAAATAGTGGCAACAAAAATGTTATTAGACACAACAGTAGAGAAAATGAATAAGATACAGAGATTTTTAAGAAAAATAAGGGATAAGTGGAGAAAAAGTATAAAGGAGCTTGAGGGCACTTATGGTGATGAAAATTAGCAATTCATTTTAGGAGTCCTTTACCATACATATAACCTGGTGGTTGGGATAAGGGAGGGCCTCAGTTTTGGTGCTGCTGAACTTATGGAGATTTTTGTGTTTATGTAAATTATGTTATGCAAATTAAATTGTAATTATATAATTTTGTAAATTATACTTTGCTTGATATTTGTAATATTGAATAAATTCTTCATTCATTCATTCATTCATTCATTCATTCATGTAGCAGTAGCCCTGTTGAGATTAATGTTATTCCTTTGGGACTCCATACATTCTTTTATTACATAGAGATATTTATATTTTTTTTCTTTCAATGTGTCAGAATAGAAGAAAAAACTCTCCAGAATTCCATGTTTGGTACAAATGATTTGCTTATTGCTTAAGACACTATTGACCTATAGAGGACACAATTTGCATGGTGGTTTAGTTATGTAATAAATAAAAATTTAAAAATGTAGTGTTGATTAAAAATTGGGTTACAATATATTTAAGTAATAAGTAGAGCCCAGATTTTATGTAATTACCTATCTTAATTTTATACATTTATGCATAAAGAAAAGGCAAAAATTTATGACATACAAAAGTACAAAAGTTTTCCATTATTTTGATTTTTCATACTTTTATATGCTTTAAAATGATTGCACTGCTAATTCTTGTTACATTCAAAGCAAAATTATAGGAGTTTCTTGTTGCCCCCAATGATTTGTTTCAAACATTTTCCTTTCTTGTTCTCCAAAAGCATCGGAATTTATAATAGTGAATTGTTAATCATAGTTCCAGTTGTCTTCATTTTTGTTCAAACTAAAAGGATGAATCTACATTGATATTGCTTGCAAAACTTTGTCCTGCCAAAGCTGTAACAAATGTATTAGCATTAAATACAATCTAGGCTTTTACCATCATTTACAAAGCAATATGCATTATTAGAAATAAACAAGATTTTTCTTCAAAGAAACTGGCACTACTTAACAGTTGCAAAGGCAGCCTACATCAACTATAGTAAGTTTTTTGAAGATATATGCATGTCAATATCCAGCAAACATAACATTGCAAAAACCTCCGATACCTAAATTTAAAAATTTCTTACAAAAATATTGTAGCTGCAATATTCTAAATGAATAAAATATAAAACTTGTGCATTTTACTTCTCTGGCTCATACATTGCAATGAATGCTAGAGACAGCATCAAGAAAGTGTAGACTTTAGCCATGCCACTTCAGGATACCTTTAGAATAATGAACGAAGTGCAGTTCAGAAGTTGTATTGTACTTGCAGGAGTAGGTGATATAGATTCTGCTATAATGCAATGTTAAACAATCTTTCTCTTGTTTATAAAGCAATAATGTCAAACAAAAGACGGTGCAGGACTCCAGAATAATTAGAAAAGTATTTGATAATTAACTGTGCATCCCCCTACAATGAAACTTAAAGGCTTAAATACGGCAACATTTGTATTTCTATAATTAGTATGTATTCTGATAATTGTAAAATTAATTGCAAGTCAATACTTGTAGCAGAAATTGTTGGTTCATTACTGGTTATTTTGAAATTAGAAGTACAAATTTTTCCATATAACTTCCAGTACTTATAGACCATTATAAAGGAGATATATTTTTTAACATGTATGGAATTTTTGCTAATAAAGAAATTAAATATTTGGTGTTACATATAATTGTATCATTACATAGTTCTCTACTAAGTATTTATTGTAATATTTTTTCAATTTGATATTACATAAAATTCAAATTCTTGTAATAAGCAATTAATTTATAAACTTTTATCAAAATAATGGAATCGCTAAAATATCAGAAAAATAGTTATAAGGCAAAAGGAATTCATAAAGGCCTTCTCTTGGAGTAAGATTGCAATTTTGTTCATAATATCCAAATATATGTTGACATATATTTATATACTTGAACAAAAATAAATTAAAAATTTAAAATGATTGAGTCAAATTTGTAACACTTATATCACTAATATTTTAAAAAAGGAAAACTAATTGTAAATTATATTTAATCTTCATCTAACAGACTCTTATGCTTCACTTACTTTTAAATACAGTGGGACCGGTTTCGAAGAGACATCCTCTCCATCATCAACCAACTTGATGATAGCTGTCAAGTCGTCATCGTCAAGTTGGTTGAAGATGGAGAGGATGTCTCTTCGAAACCGGTCCCACTGTATTTAAAAGTAAGTGAAGCATAAGAGTGTTAGATGACAGATTAAATATAATTTACATTTAACAAGCTTTACTGTGCGAGTTCTAAAAGAATTTTTTACAAATGTCTTATTTTTTGAAAGTTCTTAAATGAAGGAAAACTAAGTTTCTGGAGCTAATCGCTCCCATCTTTAGTTCCAGATTGACTGCCAGCCTTGTTCTTCATGGTGGTTTGGTTCGTCTCTGGTTGTAAGTGATTAGTGATGTGTTACAAATTTGACTATATTATTTTAAATTCTTAGTATTAAACATCACTGTTACAAAAGTTCACCATATTTAACTAACTAAGAACAAATTACCTGATGTTTCATATACAAATGCAGGCAAGCTACAGCTGATTTTTTGATGCTACTACAAACTACTGTCATCAATAACTCCACAGGTGAATAACATGTCACTTTATTTGAAAATAAAAAAGGAAAGTCAAACATACACTTTAAACTTCTAATATTTAAACATTTTTATAAAATTATAAAAATCTTATACTGCTATATCTTCTATGTGTCAGTCACTACAAAATGTCTACTTTAATACATTTAAACTGGTTTTCCATTAGATGATAAACCACATTATACAGGGGGGTGTAATTACCAGATGGCCAGAATTTGTACGGTGAATCTTTGGTGTTTGTCGTGCCAATATATCTGCTAAAAATGATTGAATAAATGTAAAATCGTTTTAACCTTTTTTCTGCAAACTCCTAAAAACCAGTTCACAACCAATGAGAAGTCACTGCAAAGTAGTGTTGTTATGGAGGTAATGGTTAGCGATTTGATGACATGTACACTACCAAAAATCCACATGAGTGGCGCAGTCAAGGAAACATTTAAGATGATATTTTATAAAGAAGATCAGTGGTGTGAGAGTATTAGTTTTTCAGAAATGACTAACTAGCTTTAGAGTATTAAATACTTGTATTATAGATTAATAAAAAGTACATTTTAATGTCTGGTTCTGATGATCAACCACAATCCAAACATACAGTAGAACCTCACTTTTACATTCTCAAAATTTCAATTTTACTGCCATTTATACTTGTCCCAATATTTATATTTCAAACAATCCACAATCTAAAATATGTTATGTGTTTGTGCATAAGTATGCTGTTTATAGTCAAGAGATTTAGTAGTGAACAATGATTTTTCATTTGCATATCTTTATGAAAATCAAATCAACTACTTGGTGTTTTACAAAATGTCAATTACATACTAGGAGCACAATTCATAAAATACAGAACAAATTTAAACAGGACCAGTGCTGGACAACAAATGAAATCAAGGATGTTAAATTTTAATAAAGGAAAAGCTTGATAATACTGTGCTTATTTAAAAGGTTGTTTGTGCTAATGACTAATAGGGATGCTGTAGATATTAATCATTTTAACACATATCTCCCAATATGAGGGTTTACAGTCACTTTTAAATTCAAAGGTCCATAATCCTGCAGTATATGTCTGTTTGTTGTTTCTGTCTTCTCAGTGCTTTCAGTATGTTTTTTTTTTTTCTTTCCAGTCTGCATTATACATAATTTCTGTTTCATTGTCATCACCTAATTTGTCACATTCTTCACACCCAATGATAACAGGATCTAGTGGGTCTATTAAGAAGTCCATAGACCAGAAATCTTCTCTCATGTTTGTACTTAGCACACCTATTCTTTGTTGTTGAAAGAATACCTTTGTGAACCAAATCTGTCAACTCTGAAATGGTTTGTTTACATTTTGTATCCATGCCTGATAACATTCAATTGTTGTATGAGAGCTCACTTATTTGCTGCAATTAACATATATAACTAAGGTCTTTTTAATGCAACATCAAACTATATACATCTCTGTTGCAGCCAAGTTATCATATCCATCATGTTGTTGAGGAAGTAGGGACACATTCCATTTGAATATTGAAATACCATGAGTTATCAATCACCACATATTTTGTGGAAGGCTTGTCACATGGTAGGCACAGTGACCAAATTGTTACCCAGGTGTCACTGGGAAGTCTTGGAGTATTGTACTATACTCATTGCATGTGAGCTCATGCAGCTTAAGCTATTTCCTGAACTTAAAGGACTACTCTGAAGAACAAGATTTCTGATATTCCCTCCTTGCTATGCACCATATTCACCATATATGAGCCCACACAATCTTGAACTATTTCCTCAGTTTAAAGAACTGTTCCGAGGAACAAGATTTCCAATATTCCCCCCTTGCTCTGTACTATCATTGACACCAACAATAAAACTTTACAATAGCATACAATGCCTACCACAGATTTGGAAAAGAGTGCAGGAGAACACAGGAGATTATATTGAAGGCCTGTAAAGCGAATGTCACTGTAAGTTCAATAAATTGCCAATAATAGCTATGTTGCCACTACTTTATTTAAAGAGCATGGAATGAAGTGGACCTTTTATACATGGCTCTCTAAGAAAGCTATTTATATTTGTTACCTATTTTTTTACGGCTTCTCTTTTTACTTAGGAGAATATGTAAATGCACATGTCGTTTTCTTTAAATAATTGTTCTGACCTCTGTGGCTGCAACAGCATTGAGCAAGGCAAGTTACAATGGAATAGTTAGTTTGCCCTCATTTCTTTCCCTTTCACAAAACTCAGCTACATTAGAAATTATGTTTTTAGCTACACAATTAAAGAAATGACATGTTTCACATTTACTTTATACCTTTATCTGAGTTGTTCCATCACTATCTTTTTCATAATCACCAATCATAAGAAGTCAACACAGGAAACTCTCCCCAACCATTGACAGACTTGATTATGTCCTCCATAACACAACTAGCCCTAACCAATCAGTGTCAATCTCCCACTGCCTTTAGATGTGATAGCAGTACTTGGCAAGCAAAAACAAAGTTTCCTGAATTTTAATTCTATTATAGTGTTTTGTTCATCCTTATTAAGTTTGCTGCAGATGGCCTTAAAACCATTTGTCCTCACATACAGGACAATAACTTCGTTTGATTATTTTCATTCTGACTTATTCAAATTCATGTACACGTATGGGCATTGGGTAATTGGAGAGTTTAATTTTGATCATAATTTTTCCAGTACTGTTAAACATAAATGAATGATACTTGGATACTGTTTGCAACAATCACTTTTAAAGATAATCCATATAAAAGTACTTGTATATTCTATAAGTTATTTATATACATACATAAAAATCAGATACAACCTTTTAAAATTGCCTGTGTTGGGATAGTATTATGGTGCATCTTTCTTATAAACTATGTGATCTTATTCAATGAAGCATTGTAAATGCTATAAGATATAAACTACTTGACATACTCCATTTAATTTATCTCTCATTTATGACTGCAATTAAAAACATTTTTTTTTGAAAGCAATAAAATTTTTAAAAATGAGATCTGATCATTGTATTTTTCAAAATATTCTCCATTAAATTGTCTCATCTGTTCAAACCATTTTGTAAATGTTGAATACCATACTTCTTTGGATAGAGTGCAAATAAATTCTTCTTGTGCAGTCACTACAGCTTCAAATGATTCAATCGTTGACCACAATTTTTTTCTTTTATTTTGGGGAATAGAAAAAAGGTGCATGGAACCAGGTCTGGATTGGATAGGGCAAACATTTGACCTTGTAGAAATTCAAGTATTTCTAGTGCAGCATGGGAAAAGGTATTGTCATTATACAATAGAATTCCACATAGATCATCATAGGATGCTTTAATTTGAGTATACTGAAGACTTGAGGTAGGCAGGAACAATTTTTCTGCAACTGAATTCAAGCTAATTTTATACATATTATATGAATAAATGAGTTATGCATTTAGATGGAATACATAGTTTTTAGAGAAAACAAGCTGTAAAAATTTTATCCAAGTATCTTCAGGAGTTAGATTGATTGATTTAGTTTATTTATGGAAGCTCTTTAACATCTCAGGTCAGCAGTATCCCATTCAATTCAGGGCATGGCTAACAAATTTTGCTCAAAGGCCTCTTTTTTCAGGCTGAGGTTATTTTTTGTGCTGTAAATGTACGATATGGAACCCACGGCTTTACTTTCCTTCAGAAGGAAGTCATACTTATGATTTTTATGCCCGAAAAAATCCATTAATCCTGGCCAGGTATCTTGGGTTTAGGAGGCAAGAAGTATGGTTACCACTACACCATCAGGATTGACTCCGGAGTTAGAGAGAAAAGTGCACCTGAAATATGAAAAATGCAAGTTTCATAAAAGTGCAGTTAAGGATAAATGTTCTTCTCTCGTCTCTTGTATCCTCTTAACTCTGGCTTCCTTAGAATGTTTTACATGTTGCTTTTTGTGTCAAACTTCTATCATTTATTGCCTTCAGCACAATTTTCATACTATCCCCAACTGGTATCCCAAACTGCTCATATACATTAATTCTGCTGCTGCAGCCATAATTAAAAACATACTACTGCTCCAAAACACCCAGTTTTAATGTGATGGCTCCAACATATACATTTTTGGAAATGTGCTTCCAAATTACATGGTCAGAAGTTTCATTCAGATGGTGGGTGCGAGCATGCAAGAGGTCATTTTAAAGTCAGATCTCTGAAAACTTGCTTGAAATCTGGATCAAGAATCTGAAGCCTAAAGACAGGGTTGCACTTTACAAAATAATATTTACCACTCTTCTGTGCCAAGATATGGAAAGAAACAAGCATATGTATGCAGTCACATTTTGCTGTGTTTTTTGGGTAACAAGGTCTATCCATTACAATATTGAAATGTCCATATTAAAAATACTCAGGAATAGAAAATCCAACATATTATATATTTTGTAAATGCTGAGAGGATCTATTTTTTTAAGCTCAAAAATCAATAATTGATTTTTTTATGTAAGTAGCAACTTCCTGTGTCCTTAAGAGAAATCACCATAAAAATCTCTCAAAGCTAAATAAACAAGCAAGAATCAGCTATACATCAGCTACAAAATTAAAAGAGTCTATAAATCAAATACATTACATTAGGTGAACTGCCACACAACATATTAGAAGAAATAATCATTTTAAAAGCAAGTTGTAATATGTGAATAAAAATGTGGTTAGATGCTATAATACCTGTCTCACAGCAAATGTTGAACATTATCTACACCTTCTTTGGAAAGGTAAGCCTTTTTAAACATGCTCACAATTCTAAAACCACATGTTTTTTGTATTCTTTTTTTTTTGGTGATCGTGCAAGCTTTGACAACTAATGGAAGACACTAAAAATTTCTAGTGTAGAGCATTTACTCATTCAGATATCCACTTACTAAAGAGTTTGAAACTAAGCCTATCATATCAGAGAATGAGGCTTAACACAAACTATGGTAACTCTGATTGTTAATTTTCCTAAAAATCCATTTATAATAATAAGGTTTTGTAGTGACTGACTAAGCAGTTAAATTGACAACTAAGGCACAATTACCATCACAAATAACTCTTACAGTGTCACCAATACAACAATATGCAGTTACCTTCATCATTGTTTATAATGCAGTTTCATAAAACATTAGAAAAACAAACTCAAGATTCAGTTACTGGCTGTTTTGCTAATCTTCCATAAAATGTTGATTGTAGTTTCTATAACAGACCAATATTTTGCTACATTAAAGATTAGGTATACAGAAATTTTGCTCTGAAAGACGATTTGCAAATGGACCATAGTATTATGGTTTACTCATCTGAAGTTATCAACAGTGAAGTAGCAAAATAAATTTAAAATTGGAGTTGTTTAGAGATACTTATAATTCACTTACTTGGTTTTAAATTAACAAACTCATTTGATAATACAAGTTGGCATACTTTCAAATAATATATTCCCTGTTAGTAGCTTCTGTTTAATTCTCCATTTTGAACAAACTCATTTCCATCATCAGCAGAAGACCAATTGGGGAATTGTTCTCTGCAGGCAATTGAAGGAATTTGTTGAAAATGTCCAGTATCAGTGTCAAGTTCATGATGAATTTTTTTTAATTAATTTTTCTCCCAGATTGTTAATTCCTGGTATGTTTTAATGAATTTGTTTCAGCATGAATTTAGTAATTTTAGACAAATTGTCACTACTGATTTCTCTATTTGTAACAAATATTTCTGAAATGTTTTCAGTATGAGCTTCTATGTTCTAAATTCATTAGAAAATTTTTAAAGTTTAGGAATTAAAAACTCATTGAGTTTACTGAACAAATCAAGAACAAACACATTTCTACTTATGACCTTGTCTCGTTTGATATTTCTGAATTATTCTCCAAAATTCCTACAGAAAAAACTTCTTAATTATCAAAGAATATGTTCCAATCCATATATATACCTATTGATGTAATAGATGACTATGGCAGTTTGTCAGCATTATGCTTCAACCAAAATTATTTCACTTATCATAGTAAATTTTACAACAAATTTAAAGATTAGCATTCTTGGCAGATCTGTTCATGAGTTATTTTGAAACTGACATAATTAACCTTCCACTACTTTTAAAAACTTGGCACTGATATGGAGATGATGTGTTTGTTATAATACCTAATATACAATGCCTTAAAATTTTTAAATTTACAAGAGAGATCCAGAAAATTTACACTGGAAATTGGTGAGAATGCTGTCATTCACTTTTTAGATTTAAAGATTATCAAAGATAATAATAAACTAATATTTGGAATATATAGGAAACCTATTCACAGTGACAATTACATAAAAAACAGTTTTAATGTATGCCATCCTCAATGGCCTTACATACAGTTTGGTGAATTTTCCAATCAATATAGAGGAATACAAGATAAATATCAATATAACATCAATACAGCACTTCATAATATACTCAAGAAAAAGACAGTCAATAAAAAATTTAAAAATGTAAAAGACACAAGTTCGCTATCACAAATAATAAGAGGATATATAGTACTAAAAGTTTATATACCATCCCAATGCTTTCAACTGTTTTTAAAAAAAACCAAAAAATAAAATTTTGGCTGCTCAAAATATCTGCAGGATTAAAATTTTATGAACATTCTCCTGTAAAGATTCTATAGCGTCTGATAAGAAGTCAAGTTTCTATCAAATGAATTGCAAGGATTATGATCAAATTTACATTAGTAAGACAAAATAAATTTGTAAACGCATACTAGCAATATTGCAGAAACATTTATTACTACTACAGAAATTGCCAGTGATGGCTTTTCTTTGGTCTAAAAATCGCAAAATTAATACTAAATCAAAATTTTAAAACACACCAAGAACACTTTGCAATCAATAACAAGGGAGAAAATATTTAAATAATTAATAACAGAAACTGCATCTGAAACTTTCAGATACTAAAACTGGATATTTCCAAGTTCCTTCAATTGCCAGCAGAGAACACTTTCTTCAGTTGATCTTCTGCTGTGGACAAGAATGAATTTTCCTGAAACATGCCTACTTAATCCGTTGCCCGATTGCCATTTAAACTCTGCACTGACTTAAATTAGTCATCTAACACTCTTCATGCTTCACTAACCTTAAAATTATCCGGAACCGGTTTCAAAGATGGAGATAACATATCTTTGAAACCGGTTCCAGATATTTTTAAGGTTAGTGAAGCATGAAGAGTGTTAGGCGACAGATTTAATTCAAGTGAGCTTCACTGTGTTAGCTCCATATAAATTTTTTAAAGTTTTTACAATTTTTAAAAAATTTTAATCCGCACCGACTGTTCCCAGATACCCAATAAACAGATCTAGACATTTAAATGGTTGGCAATGTATATTTCTGCATTGCAGAACAAATCTTTATACTTTGCTTATTTTTTAATCATATTTTAATGAAACAAAACTAAATTAAAGGGCATTAAATGCAGTATGAGCCAACTACAAGTATTACTCTATTTAATTGCAGAATTAAAAAAAAACACTTTCAATTTTGGAGTGTATTTTGTGTCTGATTGTTATTTGCCAAGTTACTTTTTTCTCTTGAAAGTTATTATCATTCAACACCCATGTTTAGTGGCTTGCAAGCTCTTAGCTCTGTTCTTAGCTGAGTCAGCAACAACAAGCAATAAATATGTGAGGAGAGAAATATTACTTGACGTGATGCAAACAAACTGTACACACGCTTCTTATCCAAGAGAATAGGTTTTTAAACACATACACATGTGTCGTTTTTTAGATAATGAATCATATGATTGCATTTGCATGACACAATAAGCTTAGCATGTTATGCTCAGGTCAGTTATGCAAATTTAAGTTGCTGAGATAGATAAATAAGAGCAACTTGATACTAGAATTTGTTCTTGGCAACATATATTTGGGTTTGTTTATTGAGAATATATGCATTTTAGCTAAATATTAATGAAGCAGGGTTCACTTGACAAGGAATTACAAAATTACATTCTCAGTTTTCAGTTCAAATCATGGTTTCAACTAATGGTGTACCTTTAGCTCATTTAGGAATTTTGTTCCTGCAGGTATTAAAGCAGAGACAGGATTTCCAAAAACCATTGAGGCACAAAAAGATATTTTTCGGAGTATAATCTGAGGTATATAGCCTCACACACAGCTCACAAGTGACAGCTAACCAAATGATTTTTAACAATTTTTTTTACTGCAGATTTAGTAGCTGTCATGGTTACGAAACTAATGTATATGAGCACAAAGTGCATGAAGATCTGACCTCAAAAGCCAAATTAGGACAAACGTACGATACAGAAGTGGTCAGATACAATACAGAATGAGATTTACTGGCTACTTTGCATAATTATTTTCATGGGTGTTATTCAAAAATCTACATATAATGATCTATAGATGACATGCTAGCAACCCCATTTTTTGGAAGATACATGTCAAACAACAGATTTTCATCTATTTTGTGGTTTCTTCATGTCACCAACACAGAAAACATAAGTGATAAACTCACAAAATTAGGCCTATTTTTGTCTCCTTATTTCAAAATTTAAAGATAATTACAATCCTGGTGAAAAGAACACTGTTGATGAAAACTTGATGCTCTGGAAGGACCACTTGGATTAGAAACAATATATGAAAACCAAAAATGCCAGATTTGGGATAAAAGTTTTGATCTTTGTCTAAGAATATCAAGTTTGTCTGCAATAGCTGTATTTAGACTGACAAAGGGACTGACAATACAGGTGAAAAAGACTTGCAGTCATCTTATTCCACATTCTGGACCTCATAGAACCTGTGTTTGATCAGGGTAGGACTGTATAAGTAGACAACTGGTACAGTTCCCTTAAGTTATTTATTGTTTTATGTAAAATAATGACAAATATCATTGGTACATGAATACACAGTCAAAGTACATGAATATACAGGCTCTAAAGCAAAGGAAAATGAGGTGCGTCAGCTTTCACCTTTGACACTTACATTGCTTGGCAGATAGAAGAGTAGTTATGGCTTTATCTAATTTCAGTTCTAAAATTTTAATGAATGATATAGGAAAGCTAGATGCCAAAACCAAAATGATAATCTTCAAGTCTGATATTTTACATGAATACCATGTGCATATGGGTGATATTGATTTAGTGGATCAATTTCAGGCATATTTCTCTTTACAAAAAATTGTAAAATGGTACAAAAACTATTTTTTCACATGTTGGATATCACCTTATACAATTGCTTGGTAATTTGGAGAGCTCTAAACCCACAAAAAACAATGACTTATCTGAATTTTTGCTTATCAATAGCTCGCAGCCTAATTGCAAGCTACCAAATTCAGAGGCCCTTTACACATGGGGTAGAAGGTCTAAAACCCCTGCCATCTCAGATTGATGGAAAAACATTTTACCAAAAGGATACTGTCTAAGGGATAAAAGTTGCATTTATTTCTGAAATATAAGGTATGCAGCTTTTAACCAACATGATTTCTGGAGACTGTGGAGATGTGCCCTTATGTTACTATCCATTCTTTGATATGTATCATTCAAAACACAACTTTTAAAGGTAGGGTTGAACTAATTTATAGAATTTATTTAAGTTTATTTTATAAAGAAATGTTAAAACAATTACGGGTTGAAAATCATTCAATTTGCAGCCCTTGCCAGATGTGTATACTCTGGACATCTATATGTCCATATCTGCAAAGAGATTAAAACCAAGTGAAGTACAAAGATCAACAAACCAAATCCAATATTAACTTTCAACCATATTATTTTGAAAAACAATCAAGCACAATCAATAAAAACCTTAAAGAATTTGGCAAGGACTATGTGTGGTGCAATTGTGGCACTGTTTGTTTAGACAGCTGAGTTTCACGAATTTAATTTAAGGCATCTCTAAGAATGTTTTGCAATCTTAACAAATATTTTATCTTAAAAATAATACTATATACAAATTACATTACAGAGTAGTTCAAAGTTTTCCATTAACTAAATTTGCCAATCCTAAATTTCTTTCACAAAATTTTGACAAATCTAATTTTATTTCCGAAAATTCCTGCTAGTATTGCTTTGGTTTCAGATTTTTACTTCATTCATTCACATTGTGTTTATTTGGTATATTTAACAATCTTACTGTTACCTTGTTTGTGTATTAAATATAAAAATTATTGTAGCACTTAATTACTCGTAACACATGATATACAACTGGATCTAATACATGTTCATCCTTCTGTCCTATAAAACAGCAGATACTATACAGTGGGCCAAAAAAGTGGTACAAAATTCAAAACCCTGTATATTATGAAAGTACATTGAAACTTCTAAACCTAGATTAATATAAATATTTGATCTATATTGATATGTGTTACAATTTATAGGACTGAACACAAAACTCTGCTTCCTCTTCAAACCCTTTCTGCTATTTGATTGTAATATAAGGGATATTTTTTTTCAACCTCCAATTTAGCTGCTAAGTGATCAGCTGAACTGTAGGAGGTGGATCTGCATACTGTGCAGCTCCTCCACCATAATGTATGCCACTGCAGAGTTCAACTCATTAGTTGGAGCTGAGCTGCAGGTCCCTGATTCTCCCACCAAAAGTGAATTACGTAGTGTTATTTGTTTTATACAGGCAGAAGGGAATAGCATAGCAGAAATTCATCGCAGAATGAGTCACATTAACGGTGCAAACTGTATGAGTGATGGTGTTGTGCTTGAATGGTGTAGGAAATTTAAAGAAGTCCAAACTGATGTGCATGATCAAGATGAACAAGAACGAAGGTCTGTTGCTAATAAAGATCTTGTTCAGGGATTTCACCAGTATGGTTTGAGAGAAACAGAGGTTTACCACAGTGAATTGTCTGCAGATTTTCCGGACATTTCAAGGTCAGCTTTTTTCATTATCATAATGGAACACCTAGGCTACAACAGCTGTATGCCCGTTGGATTCCCAAAAAGCTAGGAGATGAAGCCTGGATTCTTTATGACAACCCAGAATCAAAAGAACAATCCAAACAATGTATGCATTCACATTTCCCGAACAAAGATCAAACAAATGTTCAGTGACAGGAAGACCATGGCTACCATTTTCTGGGATCATGGAGTTTATGGAGCCCAAAACTAAAATCACTGCAAATGTGTATCTTCAGACATTACATTACCTGCAGGGAGATATTCAGTACGAAAGAAAAGGCACTAAAACTGCTTTGATTCATAATCAAGCATGACCACATAATGCTGCAGTAACCAACAGTTCTTGTACAATTTCACTGATAAGTGTTTGATCCCCTGGCATACAGCCCAGAATCAGTAGCAAGTGACTCATCTTTTTCAACAGATGAAGACAGGTCTGGGAGGACAGTACTTCTGCACTAAGAAGAGCTTCAAGATGCCAGGAAGGTCTATCTGAACATGCTGGCAGCAACCTTCCATGAAGAGAGTACTGGAAAACTCGTCCACCAATCTCAATATCTCATTCTAGATGGCAACTATTTCAAAAAGCAACTTTGATTGTACTTGACTCCTGTGTTAATAAAACAATTTTGTGATGCACACTCATCTTTATTTTATGCCCCATCAGAAATTTAAAAAATACTCTTTGTAAATAATGTTCATTAAGCATACATTATCCTACATTATCCTTTACTTTTTTATAATTAGACTCTCTTTTAATTTAATTAATGCTTTTTATTTTCATGCAGTTTTAATCGAATGTGTATTGCCAGAAATTAAAACAAATGGACCTCTATGAACACCAATAAGATTCAATATAAAAATATTAATATATTAAAGCAATGTTTTTGAATTTGACTCTGATTCATTACTTTTTTTTATTTTGTTTGTTTTCTGACTGACCTAATAATACAGCTTTTAGCTTAAGTTTTACGTTGATGTTTCAATTTTCAGCTATAACCAATGGTTTCAACAAATACACAATGATAAAAATTATCAACAAATCTAAAAGACAAAAAGTGACAATGAAAGTTTCCACACTGAAAAACAAAAAAGATGGATACAAATTCAAAAGTTTCACCTACCATCCAATTTACCACAACAAGTTCAAGAAAATGGGATATTGTAGTCCCAAAGGACAGCCACAATATCAAGAATTTATTAGGGTGCACAGTAAAAGACTCCATTCCAACAAAACAGAAATCAGGAATTTATGAAATAAAATACACAGATTGTGAATGGAGCTACACAGGCAGAACAAAGAGAAATTTAGAAATTCAGAGGAAAGAACACTTTAGGAATATTTGGTTTAAGCAGGTAGATAAATCAGCAGTAGCAGCTCACTTTTGGACCAAAAATCATGCATTAAAACTGGAAGAGAAAATGCTGAAACATCTTCAAAACCCAATGGAGTTATCCACTTAGGAAAAAATGCTCATATTAAAAAATAAAAGAAAACCTAATGAATTTCCAGTTTCCTCCTATGGATGAACTCAGCAAGTTCCTACTTCAGCTAACAGATGCCACCACAGAAACATATGGGTATCTATCCATCGTTTCCAGTAATAGCAGTTCAGTGAGCAACTGAAGATGGGAGAGATTGTCCCAAAATGTGTCTTATTTTTGTGTAATTAAGTGAAGTTTAGTGTAAAAAATTAATACCTAAGTTTGGGATATATTACCACTTCATTGTATACAGCTTTGTAAGTACAATATTTGAATAAATATTTATTTGACTGAATGTTTTATTATCAATATAATAGTATTTCAGATAATGTGAAGGGAGAAATATTGAATGAATAGTTTCAATTATATTACTATTCCTTTTGGGGGAGGGGGTGTTTATGGACACTCTTTCAATTCAGGGCATGAAACGGCCAACAAATTTTGCGCAGAGGCCTCTTCTTTCAGGCTTGAGGTTCTTTTACATGCTGCAAATATATGACATGGGACCCAAGGCTTTACTTCCCTTCAGAAGGAAGCCATACTTAGGATTTTTCTGCCCCAAAAAATCCAATAACTCTAGCCAGGATTGAACCCACGATCTTGGGTTTACGATGCAAGTATGGTTACCACTACACCACCAGGACAGACATTACTATTCTCATTGTTGTTCTTGTTTTTCTGAACTTTTTTACTAATGTGTACTTATTACTGATTATATTCAATGTTTTTAAAACTTATATTATTATTTCACCTTTATAATTTTTTAAATATTATTTTAATACTATTGTCATTATTCTTTTTGTTATTTGTAAGAGCTTCGTTATTGGTTGTGTAACTAGTTATTACTGATTCTATTGATGTATCCCATATCTTTACATTGTAATGCAATCAATGATGTAAAAGGTGAATAATAAATGGACTGAAATCAGGTTGATCATAGGTTACGTTAATAATAATTTATGCTTACATGCAAAATGAATCCTTATAGGATACACCTGAGTGGATCTCTTTATAATAGGATGAGCTATTAGACTGTCACATGCAAAATAAATGTTTAGTGCAGATAGCATTATCAGATAAAAAAATCCATTTTGTAACATAATTTATCAAAAAAGTAACAAAAAATAAAATACAAATATAGCCTACATTTTTTACAAATCAATACTCAGAAATTATGTTTCTTGCAATGTTCTGTTGCAAATACCATAATTTTTAAGAGAGTGATGAGCATATTTTATCAGAATGGAGAGTCTGATCTTTCCCATAGTATATATTTAAATTTAAAGAAAGTACTTTGCAAGATAAAACCTTTGCAATTTTGTACCACTTTTATGGCTTTCTGTGTATGCATATTATACTCTATTCCACCACAAAGCAAAATAAAAACAGAACATTATCCCTTTCTTTCCCAATGCTTGAGTCTATTTGCATGTATAAAAAATATAAAATATTTTCCTTTTTTTTCCCTCCCTCTACCTAACTCTTTATATTACATACTATTCCAACATATGATCCTGGCATGCATAGGAACAGGCAAGGGAGCAGCATGACTAATTAATGCCATTTGCTACCTGTATAATGCATAACATTGGATTTGCTCATTACACAATATGCACATTCTTTCTAAAAGACACTTCTCCCTACTACAGCAGATTCTGCAGCTCTCTGCTGCGACTTTTAAGGGAGAAAAATTATATTATGCACTGCAGTCTTTCATTCTTGACAATTCAAAATTATATGGAACTAAAAATTTGGCTATTTGTACTGTTTCCAACTCACTAGAAGTGAATTTTAGTTGATGCAATTTGAGAACATTTCTGAGAGTGCTTCACTAACGATATAGGCAGCAGCTTTTTATATCACACTGAAAATTTCAAAGGAATCATGTCTCAATAGGGTTTACAGCTAATTGCCAAAAAGCTCATAACAAAGCAAAAAAATTGTTTTTCCTGCATTATCAACCTCTTAGACTATAAAGATTTTACCATTACAATTGTTTGCAGCATCATGATGAAAACTGTGGAGCTTGAACACATTCTATATTCATTTTCCAGCATGTAAAATACTTACTGTCCAAGTACTGCAATATTACATGTTTAAGTGCTATCGATATCACTGTCTTCCAAGTGCCAGTATATTGATGGAATGTGCTGATGGAAGCAGTGTTCACAGTCTCACTAATATTACTACTGAATGCAAACTTTGTCAGTCTTGTGGCAATATACTGTTGACAGCCTGAGTCAGAATATCATTAGCTGTAGGGTCTTCTAAATGTTGGCAGGTACATGTTAAATTGTGAACAGATTCAGTAAGGCGTTCCTGGGTTAACAACGACTGTATCTTCACCTGTAATAAAAACAACATAATTTTTTACCATTCAAATGTGGTACATTAACTATTATATTGAATGTCACTGAAGAAACAATAATTTTCATTCATTTTATATAGTCTCTATGCTGTACAAGATGCAGTTATAAAATAACCTTTTTCTTTTCTCTCCCCAGTACCTTGTGATGTTTACACCACAGAGCAATAGAGGTCATTGACCTGTGTGTACTCTTCATTATAGTATGAAATATTTAACGTACATAGCCAGAGTTTATGATACCCTTTGTTCTGAGTGGACTGTGCATGTGATCTGCATGGAAAAAATGTTAAGTGTAAGAATGGAGCAGCATGTGAATGTGAAATTCCTTACAAATTAGAAAATTCACTTTAGAAATGTATGATATACTGATGCAGGTTTATGGTAATGAGTGTCTATCATATAAAAGTTTACCAGTGGCCCAAACAATTTAAAGAGGGAGGAAGGGATAAACATTCAAGACAATTAATGCACTGGCTGATCTTAAAACAACAAAAACTGCTAATATTAAAAAAAATCAGTAAAAATGTAGGAACAAATCGTCGCTTGAGCAATTGATCAATTTTTAATATATAGTGTAATGGAACTGTCACAGTGAAGCAAAATACATGATTATTAAACTTAAAAAAATCTTATGAACAACCAACATGTAGAAAGTATACCAAAAGATAAAAAGTCAGGAATGTATTGTATAAATTGTGCTAACTATGATAAAATATATATTGGAAAAACAAAAAAGAATATAGGTATCTAATGGAACAAACACAAACAGAAACAAATTATAAACAAATAGAGAAATCCATGCTTGCAGCTCACTTCTGGATAACAAATCATGAAATTGAAGAGAAAGTGCATTTGCTGTAGAAATACAGAACATGTGAGAAAATTTACATACAAAAAATATAAATTTGATTAATGAATCTCAAGAGGTCAGGAAAACAAAATATCATTTTCCAGTCCATAGATGTCCACCAGAGCATAATGCTACATCCTCCAATTACAGCAATCCTTTCGGCAGTCAACAAATAGCTGATGAAGCAGACAAGGGTTTGCAAAACATGTTCTAAAGAAATAATAAGTAGGTGAAGCTACAAGAGCATTTAGTTCAACTCACCACAGCATATTATTAATATGTTAGTACTTGTTGAGCTAGGTAACATTGATAAAGAACAGGTTTGGCAGATTTTATACAGACATTTTAACATGAAAAAAGTGTGCTCAAGAATGCTACTAAGAATCCTCACTTTTGAGCTGAGGCAAACTTGAGTGAACATTTGTAACCACATACTTGAACTTATTGAAAATGATAATCTTTTTATCAAATGTGATATACTAGTGATGAATTTTTTTTTAAATGTGACTAAGTGTTTTAAGTGCTAATCCATGCACTGGAAGAGTCCCAGTTTTCCCAAAACAGAAGAAGAAATTGATGAGCAAGTCAAAATTCAAAGCAATGATGATTGCTTTGTTAGATGTTTGAGGGATGATTCATGTGAAAAGTGAGACGATCAACTATAAACAGATTTTTAAAAACACCTATGAGAGATGAGAAGATGACGAGCAGAAATGTAGAAGAACAGGTCATGGATTCTTCACTAAGACAGTGCATTGGTACACAATATATTAACTGTGAAGACTGAAACAGAAAATATCCAACTTAAGGCCCTAAACACTTATTCATACCAGTTGTTTAATTATATAATTTTAATAAGTTCATTTTCACATGTTTATATTTTACATAAAGGCTCAATATAAACCTACAAACATTTAACAGTAATAGCCAATTAGGTATGTTAATTTAAGAAGTTCATTTGTATATGTTGTTATGTAAGATAAAGACTATTATATTTGATTTGAGACTCAAATAATACAAAAATGTAACAATTCAAAGGAACACATATAGCCAAGAATATGAAAAGATTAAACCAAAGATAAGAAAATTGTAATATTAAATAAATTAACCAATGGCAAAGCATAATAACATTAATGTGTACCAAGAATGAAACACGAGGCAGACAGTTTTATTACAACTAAATAGAAACAAACGAATTTAATTCCCTTAGTGTATGTATGTTGAAAATATAATCCATTGTTATGAATAGTATATTACAATCCTGTTGTTAAATGATGGTTTATACCTTAAAATTAGTTAAATGGGATGGATTTCGTAGAGAAAAGTTGTGTTTTGAAGTCCATTACCAGAAACTGTGGTTCGTACTCCGTGTAGAAAAGCAGCATTTTAACATTATGTAAAGATAGGTGGTGATTAATATTTCGTGGAAGAAATTACAAAATTATTATTTGTGGTGAATGATAAGAGTTACGGGTTTTAATTAATATCTATGTAGGAAAATAGTATACGAGTTACAACAGGACAAAAAGCACAGTTTTTGGGAGAATAATATAAATGATACTGTCTCGTACTCAGTCTGCATCTAATAATATTCTCAGAGCATATCCTAATTAGAAAAGTGTACTGTTGTGTGGCAATAACAAAACATTAATAAACTCTGCAGATTTCTATCCATTGTGACTTTGTTACACTTAAACCTACACTCCTTTCACCTCAGATGTATCAATTTGAAAAATCCAGCATTAATATCAAACCCTGAACTAGCCAAGCATATTGTGGTGGTAATTAGGAATGACGTCTACGACAACACATAAATTTGGCACCCAACATTCGGTAATGTCAGCATCCCTTTAAAACTGCTACAAGACCACCTTGAAGAAACACAAGATTTCCATGTTTAAATTCTACCATATTCACCTGATCTTCCAACATGCAATTTTTTTTTCTTATCGAAAGATCAAGTCTGCATTTTAAGGAACCCATTTTGAGTTTGTAGATGCAGTGAAGACGAAGCAAAGGGACTCTTACAGCAGTAGGAGATTCACATGGAGTGGTGTCAAGATTGGGGAAGGGTGTATTTTGAAGATGATAATATTGAAAATGCACAATCTAATAAATAAATTTTTTAGCATAGAATTCCAATTTTCTAGCCAGACCTTGCATGCTGCTCCCAACTCTTTGTTTCAAACTTGTTAAAAAATACTGTGGAGTGGTTAGATATTCACAAATGTACCAGTAACAACAATACAACTATTAACACATTTTACACTGCAGACATATACTTCTTGGGTAGGTTTATTGAAGATAGACATTTCTTTACAATATTTATTAGATTTTCTTTGGGGATGCTAGGAAACTAAGAGACCATATCATAAGAAATTAGCAAATCCCTCTTTTTTAGTTTGATTTTATCTATTAATTCTGATTAGTTTTTTATACCTGGAGAAGTAATAGAACAATATCTGAATCTCACCAGAATTTGCATAAATCAAACCTAACATTTTTAAAAAATTGAGTCGAGATTATAACATACACATCACTAAAATTCAATAGAATGGAAGACTAGTTTCGGGAGCCAATGCTCCTATCGCCAGTTCCTGGTCGACTGCCGGCCTCGCTGTTTGTGGTAGATCTATTCATCTCTGGTGAAGGTTTAATGAACTTTTGTATTAGTACATCACTTGGCAGGATTTCGAAATTAAAAAAGCTTTCTCCTTATTCTTCCTAATATAAATGTTTTCCCAGACTGTAAGTCCAGTTTTTCCTTTAATATTTTTAAGTAATTTGGGGTTTTTATTAATGGTATGTTGTTCTTTCCAAAAGTGCCAAACTACCGCCGATTTTTCTTCTTTACCACTTCACCACACTAAAAGGCAACAAAAGAGATCACATATATAAAAAATGCACATTCCACCCAGGGGCACACCAAAAATTCCAGAAGATTTTAAAGAGGCAAACATCATTTTTGCCCCAGTAAATAAATTTAGTTTAAAAAACCGCATAAACACCAGCACAAAACACAAAATTCTACCAGGAAAGCAATCAGGCATTTAAGAAATTGGTTGCAAAGACTGTGACATGAAATATATATGCAAAACAAAGAAATATTACCATACGTTTTAAGAAACACATGAGAAATGTAAAATATTAAACACATGGAAAAATCAGCAGTGGCACACCATTTTTGGCCCAAAAAAAAAAAAAAAAAAAAAAAGAACACAAATTCCATAAGGAACCAAAACTACTAAAAGCTCTTCAAAAACCCATAGAGTTAACAGTATGGGAAAATATATTTATAAATAAAAACAAAGATTTTTTGGTTAACTTTGATCTCCCAAACAACAGTTACCTCATCAATAAGTTCGTTAAAGCCACAGAGCAATATCTTAATATCACACTGGGAAGCGACCAGTGGGACTATGCTAAAGATGGAGGCATGCCTTTGAAACATGTCCAAGTAAGTGGAACAAAATTAGTGATATTTGAGTGATTTCATAATAACTTCTCATAAGATACAAATACCTTTATAAAACTACTACACCAAAGCCACAGTCAACTTGCAACAAGCTCTCTACATAAATTACCATAATAAGTCTCATTTAAAAAAGATTTTTAATGTCATTCTTATGATATCAAAAATACACACAACTATCATAACTTAAACTAAAATAGAAACATTAAAAAGAGGTTGAAAATTATCTTATTTAATTGTTCTGACTTATATATAAAGATTTAAAGACAAAGGAACAGTTCATTAGTTTATGATGAAAAAACATTACTTATGATCTATTCAACTGTTAATTAGATTTACAATGATCTAATACCTGCGTACGAAGAGCTCCAGCAAGGGAGAACTTCTTGAGCTGTGCAGCTACACTACGTCCAAAAGCATCAAATTCATCTTCGCTGAGATATGCTGTGGCTGTTGCTGTAGTTAATTTCTTGCGTTTCTTGTTGCTATTACCATGCTGTGATGGAGTATCAGATGGTGATGTTGGCATCCTGTCTGATGAAGGGGATGGGGCTGCTGCTGTTGGACTGCCCTCCAATATGTCTTCCATCTCTGTCATAGCAATCTCTTCTCCTTCCTGCATGTAAAATAGCAAATATAAAATAATATGTAAAACTTGCAGTATGATGAAAGGCAACACATTATCAGATTATCAATGTTTTTAGGTGTTGACTACCTTATAATTATGGCTGAGATTTTTAGATAAATGCATATTTTATTTGGACAGCAAAAGGAACTTGCAAGCATACTTAAAACTTTGGATGTGCTATATTCTGGTTATATTTTAAATTTTATTCCCAAAACCTATTTCTTTATGTGAATAAATATTTTCTAATATTTACATAAAAACCTAATAAAATTCAATTTGAATTAAACAATTTTTAACATAACCCAATTTCAGACTTATTATTGTAGTAACAGGATTACCCCTTACCTTGTGTTTAATATTAAAAAACACATGTTTGGCAACCAGCAAAACGGCTTTAGAAAAAACAAGAGCATAAATAATACCCTATATTTCTTCATAAAGCAAACACTTGAGGGAGTTTATGAAAACAAATCTACACTTGGTATATTTATGAACCTGAGTAAAGCATTTGATTTGGTTGATCATAATATCTTATTATCCAAACTGGAATCATATGGTATTCATGGCATTGCATATATGTGGCTCCAATCCAACCTAAGCAACAGGACACAGGTAACATGCATAAGAAATGTACCAAATGGCAGAAACATTAATTCAAACTTAAAAGTAGCAAAATGCTGGGTTCCACAGGGCTCAAATCTTGGGTCTCTTTTGTTTCTAGAGTATACATAGAAGATTTGTCGATTAACATACCTCATGCAGCCATGATATTGTATGTAGACAATACAAGCTGCATATTAAGGGAAACTCTCCTACAAATTTACAACAGGCGGCGGAAGTTATGTCTAGTCTAGCAGAATGGTTCTCTGCTAATAAGTTAATATTAAATGCCAATAAATCCCGATGCATGAATTTTGCCCTCTCTAATAGGGAAAGACAAAATATTGATCCAATGATTGTCTACAATAATAAAGTAATTTAGTATGCCTCTGAGGAAAAATTTTTAGGAGTAACTACAGACAAATTCTTAAGCTGGAAGTCACACATTTATAACATCACAACAACGATTAACAGAACTCATTATATAATCTCTGTACTAAAAAATGTATGCAACCTTAGCACTTTAAAAATGATCTACTTTGTATATGTACAATCAGTTTTTACTTATGGCATTGCTTGTGGGATAATTCAGTAGATACTAATACACTCATTTTAGCACAAAATAAAAATTATATTAAAATGTTTAATCTAAACAAATGCACCCACTGTAAAATGTACTTCATACAGAACAATATACTTACTCTACCATGCCTATACACATTAGAAAGTGTATGTTTCATAAATATTAATATACAACAATTTTACTCCAATAAATCAATCCATAAGCACAGTACTAGAACCAGCAACAAAATTCATCTACAAACTGCCAGAACAACTAAAAAGATCAATTCAATCCTGCATAGTGGCATTCAAATGTATAACTTAACCAATGAAATCACAGATAAACACCCGATTACATTTAGGAAGAAAGTTAAGAAGTTTTTAATTAATCAGTGTTCTTATAGTATACAAGAATTCAATGCATACTTTAATAAAATTACCTATACAGATAAATTACAAGTATTGATAGTTTGAAATTGTTATATTTTGCGATTGACGAAGCCATGAAATTGTAACAAATTTCCAAAGGTGAATAAAGTATATGATATGATCTTAAGTGGCTGGTTCAGCCTAACACAGAGCAATAGCATTAATATGAACATCTGAGTGCACGCTATTTTGAATATTAGAATTGTGCTATACCTATCATGGAGAATTCTGTTTTTACTTTCAAGACATTATAACTGTTATTTCATTAAAAATGAAAATATGCAATATTGTTTTCTCAGGCTTCTGTGGCCATTTGATAATTTTTTTTTAAATATTATTTAACATTTGTTTTTATTGCTGAAGATCACAACCAATGAACATTGATAATATATGAAATGAAATTATAAGTTGGGAAAGGATTTTTTTTAAGGAAGGAAATGTTCCAGGCCTAAGTTGGTACCTCACCAGCATTTGCCATTTATGAAGACTGTGGAAAACCTGAAAATAATCTTAGTCAGGGAGGACAGTCCTGGCAGGAATCAAAATCTATACCTCTAAGTTCATGAGTCTGTGCCTTATTAACTTTGGCCATCCATGGCGGTTGCAGCTGGTATTCTGATCTCTTCTTAGCTTCGGGTTTTGCACATCATTGTGACTTATGGAGTCACATCCTCCATAAGTCATGGAGTCTTGTGACTTATGGAGTCACATCCTGAGAAAGGGCAGGTTTGCCCTTTCTCAGAGCTGAACAACTGTTGTTGAACGTTCTAAATGCTGCCTCTTATATGCTATAGACAATTCCCTCCTCCTGTCTGATTGGCTGATTCAGATTAATAATTAATTATTCCAGGATGTTATTCAAAGTCTAACCATCATCTCTTATCCTTATCCTTATATTTCTGTCTATGAAATTAACAATTCCTATGACTAATACAATCTTGCCAATATGATGTTTAATCTGAATCAAATGTTCTGCTCTACTGATTTTTCTGGTTGGCTGTGTTGCATATGATGAATAAGTTCAGTTTTGTTTGCATTTATCAGCATCCTGTTTGTTCTATATACGACTTACTGCACTCACATGGAACTCTTAGAGATTTCTGTGTGAATGTGTGGATTTGGAATATCCTTCCTTGACTGGGTGGAAGGAAAATGATAATTTTCTCATTATTTCAACAAATAATCTGGTAAACGCCAGATCTTTTTCTTTATGCAGGAAATCTGTTTAATTTTAATGTTAAAGTTTGCTGTATATGGAAAACAATATTACAAAACTAACTTGTCATAATACGTTACAAAGGTTTACTTAAAAAATAGGGCTTCATGCTGGGAAGTGAACCCTTAACCATGGCATCACTGCACACTCTGCCACAGAGCTAATGGAACACACACACTAGTCAGGTTCTTTAGTGTATGCTTTATAACACAACTACTGCAGTGGCTACACAGCTTTGCTGGATATCTTGTGAACTGTGTGCTGTAACGAGTAGGACTTAGAAATAATGTACCTACGAAGCTGTTGACAATGGAGTGGTAATATAACCTAAACTTATGTATTTATTTTTTACACTAAACTCCACTTACTTAAAAAAAGTAAGACGAGTTTCCGGAGAATCGCTCCCATCTTCAGTTGCTCACTGAACTGCCGTTACTTGAAACGATGGCTGGACAACCTGTTCCTGTGGTGGCCTCTGTTGGTTGAAGTAGGAAGTTGCTGAGTTCATCCATAGGGGGAAACTCGAAGTTCATTAGTTTTTCTCTATATTTTAATATGAAAATTTTTCCCAAGTCGATAACTCCAATGAGTTGTGAAGATGTTTCAGCAGTTTGATTTCTGGTTTTATTTCATGGTTTTTGGTCCAAAAGTGAGCTGCTACTGCTGATTTATCCACCTGCTTAAACCGAATACTCCTAAAATGTTCTTTCCTTCAAATTTCCAAATTTCTTTTTGTTTTGCCTATGTAGCTCTGTTCACAATCTGCACATTTTATTTCGTAAATTCCTGATTTCTGTTCTGTTGGTATGGAGTCTTTTACTGTGCAACCTAATAAATTCTTGATGTTGTATCTGTTCTTTGGAGCTAACATTATCCCATGTTCTTTGAAAATTTTCTTGAACTTGTGGTAAATTAGATGGTAGGTGAAACTTTTGAATTTGTATTCTTCTTTTGTGTTTTTCAGTGTAGAAACTTCCCTTATTCCTTTTTGTCTTTTAGATTTATTGATAATTTTTATCACTGTGTCTTTGTTGAAACCATTGATTATAGCTGTCTTTATTATTTGTTTGTATTCTATTTTGTACTCTGCTTCTGTGAATGGAATATTCATCAATCTCTGTGCCAAACTGTGAAATACTGATTAAAACAATTAAATTCTCCTGGGCTGTTTTGCCGTGGTCCATGGTTTAAATTACTACCATAGCTTTCACCAATCACTCCGGTTGGCATCTTCAGTGGACAAAGAATAACACCTAACTGTTAACTAGACGACAGTATTGATCCGTCTCTGTCTGGCTGTAGAGGACGATCGATATGTGTGTGGCAGAAGTGGAGGGGAGGAAGATGGAGGGGAGGTAGTTGCTTGTTTTTAAGAACCGGATTCCATGTGCTGCTTAGTTGATACCCGCCATCCCTATTAAAGTTGATAGGGTGTTGTTGTATTTCCAAAGCTAGATTGAAAAAGCCTTGAGTTTTTGAAACTACTTCTGTTTTGTTAAAGCATATACCATGGCATTCCTTTATTGCATGTTCTGCTACTGCCTAACGTTCGGGCTGATTAAGGCGCAAATGTCATTGATGTTCCTCTAATCTTTTTTTAATCAATCTTCCGGTCATGCCTATGTAAACTCTGCCACATTCACATAGTATTTTATAAATTCCCATGGTGTCAAGGGGATGCCTAGGATCTTTTGCATTGTTTAGCATATGTCCTAATTTTGCAGTTGGTGTGAAGATTGATAGTATGCCTTTTCTCTTTAATATGCGTGCTATACGTACAGTAACATCTTCTATGTACGTTAGAACAGCTTTAGGTTTCTTGTTCGAATAGGTGTTAGATGCTTCAGTTTTCTTGGGGCGAATGGCTCTGTCAATATCTTTGTTGCTGTATCCGTTGGCTTTGAAAACATCATGGAGATGATTTAATTCTTGCTTAAGATATTCAGGTTCTGTGATGGTTTTTGCTCTGTGCACTAAAGTCTTGATTACAGTTCTTTTTTGTGCAGGATGATGATTCGATCTGGCATTGAGATATCTTTCCGTATGTGTGCTTTTTCTATAGACTTGATGACCAAGAGCTCCTGATGATTTTCTTCGAACTAAGACATCTAAAAAGGGAACCGTGTCATTACTTTCCTTTTCCATAGTAAATTTGATGTTTTCATGGAGATTATTTAGATGTTCCAAGAAGAGCTGTAGTTTATGATGTTTTCATGGAGACTATTTAGATGTTCCAAGAAGAGCTGTAGTTTATGATGTCCATGTGGCCATATTACAAAGGTGTGAAATACTGCATATTTATGTGGAATGGGGTTATAACTCTAATTTTTTATGTAGTTTTCTGTCTGTTTCTTTTCTGTAAATTCCAAAATTCAAACGATCTCCATTTCTTATAATTTTTAAATCTAGACATCTTTAAATCTAGAATCTAGAAATGGGTTTCTAGATTTAAAAATAAGTAAAACAAAAAGAAATTTGGAAATTTGGAGGAAAGAACATTTTAGGAATATTTGGTTTAAACAGGTGAATAAATCAGTAGTAGCAGCTCACTTTTGGACGAAAAACCATGAAATAAAACTGGAAATTAAACTGCTGAAACATCTTCACAACCCATTGGAGTTATCCACTTGGGAAAAAATTTTCATATTAAAAAATAGAGAAAACCTAATGAATTTCGAGTTTCCTCCTATGAATGAACTCACAACTTCCTACTTCAACCAACAGAGGCCACCACAGGAACATCCGGTTGTCCAGCCATCATTTCAAGTTCAGTGAGCGACTGAAGATGGGAGAGATTCTCCTGAAACAAGTCTTACTTTTATTAAGTGGAGTTTAGCTTACTTTTATTAAGTGGAGTTTAGTGTAAAAAATGAATACCTAAGTTTAGGACTTAGAAAAATTAGTTTTGTAATATTGTTTTCCATACACAGCAAACTTTAACATTATATATATTGTTTATAATGAATATTATATTTCCTTTAATATTTGTTCTATCTAAATACAATATGCTGCGCATGCAATCCCTGTCATATGCAGAAGTCTGTGCAAATGCAACAACTTCAAACAGGTTTGTTTTCAGTGAATCATATGGGTTTTGACCATGACACACTTTAGAAGATAAAGATTTCTGTTCATGTATTTATTTAGGTTATTTATAAAGAATATGCGAGTTTGTGATTACATTTTATATTTGTACAGATAATGCCATAAGCTCAAACGATACAATAAAATATAATATGATAGTAAGGCAATATGATGATCTACAGATACTCATAAAACCAATAATAAAAAAATAAAAAAAAATGATGTATGGAATTTGAACCCAGGAGTTTGGAGAACAGCAGTGCATTTTAAACCACTCAGCTGCCAGTACTCTAATGTTCAGATGCTTATGATTGTGACCACTATGCTTACAGGTAAAGCACCCACTGCAGTGTACAGTCGTTGCATGCACATTGAAAATTCAGCATTTACGAATGTCTCCAATGTTCTCTGATTAACACCTAGTATCTGGGGATGATTTTTTTTTTTGTCAAAAGCAGTACCAGCTTTGAGATTCTAGGATATTATCAAATTTGAAAATCTTTTGAAATATATGATTGGCAACCAGGAGGTGTATGATTTTTAAAACTTTTAAGTCTCTAATATATACGACAGAGTTGTGACCTGTTTAATATTTTTTGTGCCTGGAATTTTCTACTTTTGTTTTCAATTATCTTTTTCCTGAACCGGTTTGATTTTGCAGTTTCTAGTATGTGTAGATATTCATTCTTTTTTATTTGACGATCTGTTTATTAGTGCTGTGTCAAGCTGCAAAATGCTGCTTCTTTATGTGATCTAGAATTAAAATTATTGGATTTAATATTTAACATAATTCTGTATATGAATTTTCTTCTGAATTCAAATATTAATTACTTTCAAATCTAAAAATAGTAATACATTTTCTGTTCTGGTTTTGACTATTGAAATTAATCAAGGTGAAAAGTTTTGATGCATCTTTCATGTGTTTTTGTTTATTATTGTGAATATATCATCTACATATTGGCACTACACTTTAAAAATATGGGAGAAAATCTATTACTTTCAAATTTTAAAAATGTAAGTGGAAAAATGGATGACATTAATAATGATGGTAATCATAAATAATAATAATAATAATAATAATAATAATAACAATAATAATAATAAATTGTAATCTTAAAAGAAGTTAGGAACAGTGAAGTTGTTACATATACAAATGAGTCAGTATTAGGTTAATACTGACTCATTTGTGTATATATATATATATGTATAAATTAACACTAATAATAAAAGTAGATAAAGATAAAACACTGAGAACGAGTCACACTTGAAATTGCTATATTTCGAACTACTGCGAGTTCTTCAATGGCAAGAAGCTAGACTAGTTCGAAATATAGCAATTTCAAGTGTGACTCTTTCTCGGTGTTTTATCTTTATCTACTTTTATTACTAGTGTTAATTTGTTACATTGTTAATACTGTTTCTTTATTTTTATTGTTCATTAATATTATATATATATATATAAAATAATAATAATAATAATAATAATAATAAATGCCCACCCCTGAAACTCCCTGCTGCTGTAAGTCTGAAGTAACCATTCTGGGTGCTATCAGTGGTCCTAAGAAGGCATCTGCTTCCCTGTACCATGTCAGTGTTGGTTGATAACTTCCATTGGATGCTCTTACTTTGCGCAATTCCTGAGTATATGTACTGCGCAGGTTCTTTATTTTGTTCTTTGCATCTGCTGCAGTGAAGCCAGGAAGGTCAGCTGATGCAGCAAGAGCAGCAAATGCTTGGTCACGTGTTGCTTTATTCCTAGAAGTATTTAACACAATTAGATACAGCAATACTGATAAGCAAGTAGACTAGCACTCTAGCATAATTATGGTAATAAGAAAGAAGTATTCAGGGTAAAATTCCTTCTTCTTTTTCCAATACTACATCCCATTTATTTTTATTTTTATAACATTAAATGCCTATTTTCACCACTGAGGCATCATAGACTGTAGTTTAGCTCATTATCCTAACACTGACTCCTTAAATGTAAATTGGAACTTGCACAGTGAAGCCAATCATATTAATTGATATCATTGTATGATTCAATTCAACTACACACTCTTAAATATATATTCTTCTTTTAAATATTTTAAAGAATACAAACAAATAGAAGAAACAGCAGTTAAAAATGGTTTTAAAAAAGAACTAGTACATAAAAAGGTGCAGAAATTCAAGAGAAAAAAACATATCAAAGAAACCACAACACTTTTAGCAAGAAAAGATAAACTAATTTTTAAAAAATTCACATATCATCCATGGGCCACAAAAAAATTTCAGAATAATCTTCTTCTTCTAATATTCTTCTTTGAAATATTTTAAAGAATACAAACAAATAGAAGAAACAGCATGGTTTTAAAAAAGAACTAGTACATAAAAAGGTGCAGAAATTCAAGAGACAAAAACATATCAAAGATACCACAACACTATCAGCAAGAAAAGATAAACTAATTTTTAAAAAATTCACATATCATCCATGGGCCACAAAAAAATTTCAGAATATTTTTAAAGATTTTAATATCAGGTTGGCACCAATTAATAGATTTAATGTTAAAATTTACTCATAGATAATCTTAATAACAGTATTCCACAAGGAGAAAAATCAGGTATTTACAAAATAAACTGTGCAGAATGTGAAAAAATCTACAATGGAAAAACAAAGAGAAACATAGGCACACAGTTAAAGGAACATTTCAGGAACATAAAGTACAAGCAAATACAGAAATCAGCAGTAGCATATCATTTTTGGACACAAAATCATGACATAATGAATAAAGCAAAATTATTAAAATCAGTACAAGGACCTATGGAATTAGCAACCTGGGAGAAAATCTACATCTACAAATATAAAGACAGCATAATGAACTTCGACATTGCCGGGGATGAAAACATAAACTATAAGTTTATCACACTGCCACCAGAGCAGAATATGCATTCCCACAGCTCAATGAATGATCCGACGGTTGAGCTTTGGCCTGGCTGAGGATGGGAACTGGGTGTTCTCGAAAATGGTTCCATACATTTATGAAAAGTAAGTGAAGCTTTAAGAGTGTGTAGTTCAACTGAATCATACAATGATATCAATTAAACTGACTCCTTATTTAAATGAATGGTACTTAGAATGGTAAAAGTAGGCTTTTATTGCTGGTATCAATTATGTAAGAGTCTTCTGGGCTGTAAGGCTGTGTATCAATGGGATTCTTCTCCTTTATCTTCCCAGACATTTCATCCATGATTGCATCACTTGACTTATTAATGAAAATAGTAGTGGTATACATAATGCAGGTGCCTGTGGAACTGAGCTCTGATTGGTTCGCTTGTCTGAGGGGGTTGCATCTAAGCTGGAGCTCTTGGATGTTTCCAGCTGGGCATTGGTTATTGATTGGTTTGTGTAGTTTCTTTGTCTTTGTCTTAGTATTATGTAAAGCTGGATACTATGCTGAAATTGCTTTACAAAATACTAAAATAAAGAAACTAGTAATCAACATCGCTAGTAACATGCACGAGCTCCAGCTTAGATCCAACCCCCTTAGCAAGCAAACCAATCAGAGCTCAGTTCCACAGGCACTCACACTATATATACCACCATTAATTCCATCAAGTCAGTCACTGCTGCCTCGTCTCCAAGAACATTATGTCCAGACACCAATGAAGATGTCCACCATAGTCATGGAAGAAACATCTGGGATGATGGACCCTGGCCATGGAAGACTCACTTTACATAAAGGTACTTAAGAATTTACAATATGGTATTTACCTTACATTTTTACGTTACTCTTTCATAACACATTATCAACAGTTTATTATTTAGCAGATTTTTAACAATGAAGTTATTTTAAATATCAATACTTGATTGGGTTTTTGATGCTGAAACTCCACTAACCTTTTTATTTTCTGTACATGTTTTGAATCCTCAACTACATTTTATAACTATTGTTTCCTTGTCACTGTTTTTTCTCCTCCTTTTTGTATGTTTGATGAACTTCCTAGTGAAGTCATTTTCTGATAGAATTTCAAAATTCATTGCCTATTTAATTTTGTGTATAATATTTGTTCCAAAACTGTTAGTTCTACACAGGGTTTAAGCCACAGACACATTTGACGCATTTTGCTATAAGACTTCTAAAAATATGAAAAACTTTTAATTTAAATGTGCAAAATAGGACAATCATATTGGACTTGAGAAGAAAAATTTTAAAATACTTCTCTTGACCCACCCTAACAATGCAGTACCTTGAAGAATCCTTAATCCTCTCTAAATACACAGATAACTAATTTTTCAGAGTTCAGTGGCACCAGTCATGCCAACCGGCCAACTCATACATTGTACTCAATTGCCACTTTATTAGTGTCTGGAATCTGGATGTTCCAGATAACTGTAAATTCAGTTATCAGCTCATTCCAATTGGTTGCTACCAACCACATCACTTACCATTCTAATACTAGTCTAGTTAAATGGTTACTGGTGGTGTTAGGTATTAATATATGAAGTGATGGGTCTGTTTTTAATTAGAAATAAAAGGAAACAAAGCCCTAATGCCAAGGTACAAGATTAAAGTAGAAAGTAAAGTGAAAATGAAATTTAATTCAGGAATATCCAAACAATTAATAGAAAATTGAAAAATCTTATATGTGATGTAGGGTTCAGTATGAAAATGATACTCATTATTTATGAGCACAATGTTTAAAAAAATAAAAAAGAACAGCTTGCAAACATCATCAGGTAAAACTTGGTGCAACATTTTCTCCAAATTAAAAAATGGCCATTTTTACATAAACAATGATTCAAGAGAATAGTTCTGAGAAAAATTTGTCAGCAGTTTCAAGCTCTGGATTGAATGGCACGCTGATGACCTGAGATGTTAAAGAGCATCCGTAAATAAACCAAATCAAATCAAGAGAATGATATAATCAATCATAAAGTAAAATCCTAAGTCACTTAATTTACATCATTATTAATACTATTTATATCTGCATTTATAATTTTCTTCATACATCAATTTTATTATGGATTTGATAAATTATACCACATTCATGTTTAAATGCAATTAACGATTATTTTACATTTTTATATTACATTTAGGCTATCACATTGTCAAAGCAAATAAACTAAGGAGACAGGCTTCTGCAGACTATAAGAATATGATTTGGGAGTTATCTGAAGCATCAAATTTTACCAAAGCTTCTGCTGTTTGCAACAATAAGGTCAGGAAAGTGTTCTAGCAGCTATCAATACCATAGTAAAGGAAAAATACTGCTATGCAGAAATTTTCTTTGCTAAAAACTTTGTATAGATTTAAGCTATCCTCCTTTGACAAAGCTGAATTTGAATGGCAATGCAAATTATAAAAGTTAGTATAGTGTTCATTATGTGAAAGATTCAATTAGTAAAATAATTACTTTTGATATTGAATTGAAAATTTAATCAACAAGATGGTATTTAATTATAATACACCAGTCTACAGACATTACATAAATAGAAACTTTGAAAAGAAATAAAATTCCAAGAGGCAAATTACATTTTGATATACATTTGAAAAAGTACATAAGAATTTCAATATAACGAAATGAAAAAAGTTATAAAAATTAAATTGCATGTTAATCTCACAAAAATATTTTTTTCTTTTCTAGAAGTCAAAAACTTTCTCCTCAACCCATGCACTTAAGCTCTTTAAATAGCAAAACCTTCATTAGTGAAAGGAATACACAGTTGCTTCGGGCACACAAATATCAGGACATAAAGAGGATGAGGAAATTAATGTAGTTTTGAATATGGCAAATGACCTTGTATCCTATCTGCATGATACATTCTAGCAAATGTGTGATGGGGGTAAATATAATAAACAATTTCAAGCAAGAAATATGAGAATGGTAGAGCTGTGCAATAAACCATCCCTATAATGTGTTCAGTACAGAAGAGAGATACTAACCTAATTTGCCCAAAAATGCACAGAAAATGAACTCGATCAGAAACCACTGGCAGGACTATTCAAAACTACTTTACTTTATAGTGTGCTACTGGAAGTAATCTAAAAGTTGGAGAAAAAAGGTGAGGCTGGTGTCATTCATGGGGATCTTTGAAGATACAGTAAATCAACTGCTGCAAGTAAGAAAATGAAAATGTGTTAGTAAGAAGTGTAAACATGTTATATGAGCGCTAAAGTGAATCAATAAAATTTCAGGGTATTTGTGATGTCCTGAATAGTGAATGTTCTCTTGTATAACTAGTTATCAGTCCTTTCAAAATAGCTTTTTTTAAATATGCTCCAATCACTTCCATGGAAGTAGAACATTCTTTTTCCATGATGAGGTATCTTAATATTTTCATTAACAATAAGTGATATTACTCTCTGTTTTCACTTTTACTAAATGCTTATTTTCAGTATTTTAAGTGACCCTTTTCAAGTCTATTTTAACCCCCCCCCCAAAAAAAACTGAACTTTCGGGCTCTGATAATTAGTATTCTTTTGTTCATTTTTATAGCATTTTAAAATTTACATTTTCACGTCAGCCAGTTTTAATCGATTTATATTTCAGATTTTGCATTTTAAACATTCTTCCAGTATAGACTATCACAAACAGATACTAATTCTTATTAATATTCAATTATTTTGAAAGAAAAATAATAAATAATAAGCAATAAGCAATTCAAACCTTAAATAATAGGGTGTGAAGAGTAAGGCTGTAAAGTTAACTTCTCCTTGGCCATTGAGACTCCAATTATTATTTACCAAAAAGCAGAATACAAACCTATACTGTGGAGATTTTACATCCCATAGGCAGTCATATTGCCGGTACACCTTAATGAATCGCAATGTGGCATCCTCAGTCCAGCGCCCTGGCATTCTACGTTGCTGCAAACTGCCAAACATACAATAATGCCATATACCAAATTATAATTTTGTTCACAACTAGATTATGAATGTATACTGAACGGCAAGTAAGAAAACAATATATGCCAATGAATCTGAATTCAGTTTTCAACCACATTTTGAAAAAGATCTTAGTGAATATGAAACTTTGGATTACCTTAATTTTATATGCAAATTGCTAGATAATGATAATGTGCATGACAAATAACTTCAATTTTGCAACATTACTGTTACGGAAGACGTGAAAAGTAATCAATTTATTGACACACAACTTCTATAGGTCATCAAGACATTTAGGCTGTATTGCACAAAAATTATTTTCAAGATGCCTGAGAATTATGGAACAGTGGTATTTCTGCTGTATTTTCTCAGTGGCACATACAATAAGTGATCACTAGGGCCTGGATTTTTAGACTTTAATTTAAATGTTCTTTCCATAATTAATGGAATTAACATACTTTTCTATTTCATGCCTATTGGATCCATATATGTGAATCCTATTAAATTAAAAAAAGGCTAAATAATATTTAAGAACTTAAAAATGGCTAAATAAAACTTAAGGTCCTAAAAAACACAAAAAGACAATTTATTTTCTCCCCATATTCACATAGAAATGAAATTACCTAAATTAACATGAATAAAAATGGATTGGAGAACTCTATCTAATGGAGAGAGAGGGATACCGGATACCATGTGTTTCTGCTATTTTCATTGTTAGTAGAAGTGATATTTTTGGTCAAACAACAATAGTACATGTGCCTCTATGGAGCAGTGCAGCTATGAGAGTTCAGCTCATCAAGTAATTTAAAGGCCAAAAAATACTCTGCAAACACAATATATAACTCAAATGGGTTAATATCGTAAATGTATTTTAAAAAATCCTCATAAGAGTCCAGATTTTTACCTTGGGCAAACAAAGTTTCAAGAACCTACATAATACACATTACTATAATATGTAGGTGTTCTAAATATGTGCAATTTTATGACCTATAACAAAGTCTATGAAACCATTACAAAACAAAACTTTGTTTACATTTGCTGTTTCTCAAACGTAACTGATTTTTATGTATGAACTGCACACCCAACATTGATATAACCTTTTTTTGATTTATTATCACTTAATTGTTTGTCAAACAAACCTGCGATCCTCTACAGATGTGTTTGTCTCGGTTTGCTGAGGCATGGCAGCAGGTGGATGTTGTGGGGGTTCACAATCGTCCTGTGGGAGTGTTTCTGGCTCTTCGTATTGCATTCCTCCCAACTCAACTGGTGTCAGCTCAAAGAACTTCTTCTCTCCAAGAGCACCAGCACTCTCCTCATCCTGGACAAGCAGTAACATAAAGATTTCACTTTCTTTTCTCATTTTTAATTTTAATAAAATAAGGGCACATACATCACAAGATTATTCTAAACCAGTTTTTTCTGTTAGCATGATAATTGGAAGATATGTTAAATCTGCCAGAGACAGTTGTTGCAATGTTATCAGTTGCAAAACTTTATGGTATGGATCTTTCCACCAAATTATTTAAAAATTTAACCCATAAGTAAGAACATTGTTTAATGCTTGTTTTCAATACTAAGTCATGACAAGGATTGGATACTGGCAATACATGACATGAAATGATAAGGTGGGAAAGAAACTTTATTGGGGTGAAAATGTTTCAGAGCTAAGTTAGGATACCTCCCTGGCATTTGCCACTGATGAGAATTCAGAAAAAAACCCTAAACAGGGATGAATGGTTATAGCAGGAATGGAACCCAGATTTACCATTCATGAGACCATGACTTGTAACCCAAAGGTAAGAATTAGCTTTTGAGTTGATGAATAAATGATTAGGTTAGCCTTAGAGAGGGAAGGAGCAAGCATGCTTTAGTACAGGCATTTGCTATAAGTATAGAAGACAAACCTAAAATAGTAGAACGTAGGCTTTCGCGACCAGTGTGAATTATGCAAATTCAGTCTTCCGGGCTGTAAGGCTGTGGTCCATTTGGATTCTTCTCCATCTTCCCAGACATTTTGTCCATGACTGTGAACATCATCAGGGTGTGGTTGACGTAATCTTCTTGGAGACAAAGCAGAGATTGACTCATTAATGTAAACTGTGGTGGTATATATAGGGGGCTGCCTGTGGAACTGAGCTCTGATTGGTTTGACTAGCCTCAACATCTCATTATTATAGCACAGAAACAACTTTAAGAGGAAAGAACAAGCTCTGAAATTGCACTCAGCATGGTATCTGGCTTTACAAAATACTTATGAAATTATTCAAACAATCAAGAATCAACACCCTGCCAGAAACATCCATAAGCTCCAGCTTAGATCCAATCCCCTTAGCCAAGCAAACCAATCAGACTCAATTCTATAGGCACCTCCAATACATACTGCCAGAATTTCCATTAATGAATCAGTCATTGCCTCGTCTTCAAGAAGGTTATGTTCAGCATACCACTGATAATGTCCACAACAGTCATGGATGAAACATCTAGGGAAGATGGAGAAGAATCCCAATGGAGCACAGTCTTACAACCTGGAAGACTCAGTTTATATAAACTTATAATACATTATTATTGACAGCCTGGAAGAAAATTAGTTACATTTATGTTCTCTCGTATATTATTATTGTTGTTGTTGTTGCTATTATTAATATTATCATCTTATTTTTTTTAATCATAACAGTTAGCACAGTAACACTATTATAGCTTACTTACTTGCTTAAAATCCAAACATGTTTCAAGAGCATTCACTTTCATCATCAGCTGGAGACCAACTTGTCCTCCGGTGATGGTTGAGTGAATTCGCTTTAACAATCCAATCAAGACTTTAAAAGTGACCTAAATTATTAAAAACAGCAATAAATACTGCAGAGTTGTCAACTTCTGAAAAGATTTATATTATAAAAAAACAAAAAAAAATCTCTCATGAGCTTAGAGATTACACCACTGGATTATTTAAGCAAATTTAGTCTACAGTCGCCAAAGCACAACTGTTGGTCTCAAGCTGCTGATGAGAACAAGTGATCTTGAAACAGTTTTTGATGTTAAACAGTGAGGATTAGTAGTGTTACAATGTTAACTGCTATGATCAAATCATATATTTCTTTGCTATTAAGAACTTCTGTTTAATTCTTCACTATAATATATTGCTCCATTTCCTTCCTCATAAACATGTCATCCTAATATTGGCATTACAAGTGACATTAGTTATATAATTTTATATATCACAGCTCTTTTGCTTTCTTGTTTCTTAGGCTATCTGTATTATCAGTCTTAGCAAAGTTATGCATGATGAGCTTTTGCAAAAGTATGGTGTTTGTGCTACGAGAAAAACTGAACAAGCTTTCAGTTCTCCAATGTGTTGATGGAATAGAATGTTATTGAGAAAATTGTAATTCATAAGGTAAATTAGTTTGAAAGTAGTAGATTACCTTTTGTTACAGTTTTTAGATGTATTCATTTCCAGTGCCCAAAACTGAATTCTGTAAAAACTTGAATGATAAATAATAGGTAAGCCTTTAATATGACAAGCAAATGTTATGTTAATTATAAGCATTATGAATGTGAAGGTGCCTATTTTTTAATAATGTTATATCTTATTTAAAATTCCACTACTTTGTGCCCACCAGCCTGATGTAAATGCATCTTCCATTTGACACTATAACAGAAAAGTATTTTAAATTTAAGAAAACATGTCTTTTTTTTTTTTTTTTATGAAAATCTTCAGCAACTTTTTTGTAAACAACCAAACAGGAATCTAAAATTCAGTGCAATGAAAACATACAAAATTCTAAAATGAGAGAAAATAGTCATACAAATATAATATTTGGAATTTACCATTTCAGTTATGAAGTATGTAATGAAGTCTGGATCTTGACAGAAAAAAATACCACAGACAGTAGAAATAAAGCACACTTCAGATAAATTAAAAATAAGAAAAATGAAAAAATGCTCATTTCAGAGAGGGGGGGGGGGAAAGAATTACTTTTGCAATCTTAAGATATGTTAATATGGACATTCATGGAGAAAATAATTTGAGAGCAGACTGTCTCTGTAACAAAAGGAAAGAGATAATATAAGTTTGCAAATAGCAGACAATGGGGACTACAGTTCTTGAAACCAATCCTAGATAAAAATAAACTTTATGAAGGGAAAAAAATGAAAAATATTGGATCCCATTTGGCTTCTTTACATTGTTCCTTTATTTATTCATTCTTTGTGCAATTATTTAGATCTTCAAGATGAAGGAATTCCAATTGTCATTATAAATGAAAGGTTGTGCTAAATGAGTTTGAGTACCTAAAGCAGATCATCATTTGAGATGAAGACAAACTGGGCAAACTGGATGAAAACGCAACCAGTTCGACTCAACTCATGCAGGTTTAAAGTTATTCCTCTGTGTCTGTAGCTTGTTAAGGTCAATATTCCAACACACTGTGCCAAAGAACTTGTTCAGAATTGCTGCAGCTGAAATATACAAATTACATCTGTATCAAACCTATGTAAGTAATAATTCAATCTCAGCTGTAAAGATTAAATACAATGCACTCTTCACAACATTAATCACTTTTAGAGTAAAATATTTCTATTTTATACTATTATGCATACAATCTACATAGAACAGCAGCACAGCAAATGCAGAAATTAACAGTCATCTCTACCGACAGCATAAATATGGAATGAAAATATAAAAATGCTTGTTGTAATATGAGTAAAAGGTCAGACCGTGGTGTGCAAGTTAAGGAGCACAAAAGAAATTATAATTTTTTTAGCAATGCTACATTGAACTCCTACATTCCATTTTAATAAACATTGGACATACTTTGCAAACCACTGTTTTCACTTTCAGACATTTCGGTGAAACTTAAGTATAGGTATGCAAAACCAGTATTTTAAACTCACCTAGAATAACAAGAGAGTGTATATGAACATTATTAGAAGACAATCTGAATGTACTGAAAGTTAATAACCCACCCAACAATCCCAAAAAATTTATAGACTTTTATAGCTGAAATGTGGGAAGTAGGAGAAAATGGCAGTGTAGTATGCTGACATTACAACAGCAAGAAATGCACTTAATGAACAAAACTATAGTCATAGTCAATGAGGTTGAAATGTTGCTTGTAAACAACCCATGAGGCATTATATGAACAATCAATATATGCTTTCCAATTGTGCAATATTTAGAAACCACTTTTACACAAATATGAATCAAACTGCACAAACATGCACAAAAACACACACTAATCTCAGATGAGGACCAGTGGTTTACGGTGACTTTCCTGTCTCATAGCTTTCTGTTCATAAATATAAATAGCACTACATTGTTACTGTAACCCCTAGGACAAACAAGGTAATATATGATAAAATTATATAATGGTTGGCAACTCTGAAAAATTAACAAGGAGTCATTAAATGAGGCACACAGAATCTCTAGTATTAAAGAAGAGGCCTTTGGACAAAATTTATTGGTCATTTGGTCATTTAAATTTAATGCTAATGACTACAGCTATTAAAGAGCATTTTTAAATAAAATAAATCTAAATATTCATTCAATCATTAATAATAAACAAATCATCACCTAACTAGAAATGTTAAGTGGAACTTGTACAGTAAAGCCAATTATATAATTGAAATCATTGCATGATTGAGTTTAACTAAACACTATTATTGCTCCACTTACTTGTCTATAAATGTAAAACCGGTTTCATGAACCCTTGGTCGCATCGTCAGCTAGAAAGTCAACTAGAAAGGGGGTTGCATCTGCCTTAACCCAAATTCTTGGGATTGTTCAAGAATGAACGAATTAGTTCAACATTCTTATTGCTCCATTAAATTGTCTATAAATGTAGAACCGATTTTATGAACCCTCATTCTCGTTGTCAGCTAGAAAGTCAATTCAACTTTCCAGTCAACTTTCTAGCTGACGACTGCTGAAATCAATTCTACATTTATAGACAAGTAAGTGGAGCAATAAGAGTGTTTAGTTCGACTGAATCATACAATGATTTCAATTAAATCACCACCTATTTCTAATTTCTGTATATTTTGTGTAAAAATAAGTGTATGATGTAATTTAAATGTTATTTATATTTCTAAGAATTTATAATTTTATTTTCATGAATAATTTTGATAAATTTAACCCATCACTTTTAAAATAAATTGTTTGTCATAGTTAGAATGGAAATTATATTAATATGTTGTGATGAGCTGAAGTAAATATTCCCACAGCTTCACTTACTATTACATTAGAATGTGTTTCACAGATCCTTGTCTGCATCATCATTTACTAGTTGACTTGATAATGTAAACCTAGACTTGCAAAACATGTTCTAATGTTACAGTAAGTTACTGAAATTGCAAGATTGTCTAATTTCACTCATCACAACTTAATAATTATGTAACTCCCTTCACTGTGACAGTTCCAATTCTATTTTGTGTTAAGAATGGAAATGTTACTTAAGTTTAGCACAAATCTCATGACTGAATTTACATATTTCATTTAAATTTGCAATAAGTCTGGAGCTTAAGGAGAAACAGAAATTAACCTAAAATAATGGAAGTGTGAGAAGACATTATTACAGCATAATTCAACCAATTTGGAGTCTACGGTCTTAAACACCCTCCCTTTGACTTAGATAATGCATTATTAATATAACAAAATGTCACACAGTCATGTTTGCATGTATGTCTTCTATTTCAACACCAGGCCACCTCTGTGCATCACTTTCCAGTTACAGAGTTGCCAACCATTATATAATTCTACTATTACTGCCATGTTCAACCAAATTATATTTGAGAATAGGAGGCAAGCAGAGGTCATCAGGCAATAGGGTTGCTGCAGTAAATCATTCAGTATGTTTACGGAATGTCGGGAATCCACACAGTGAAACTTTTGTTAATCTTATTTTGATTTAAAGTAAAACACTAAAAATCATGTCGTCACATTAAAACTCTCTTTAAGTTTCACAAACACACTTATAAAAGTAATTTTAGTACATGTTTCGTGAGGTACATTCCTCACATTGTCAACCAAAACGACGACTTGAGTGTGAGGAATGTACCTCACGAAACATGTACTAAAATTACTTTTATAAGTGTGTTTGTGAAACTTAAAGAGAGTTTTAATGTGACATGATTTTTAGTGTTTTACTTTAAATCAAAATAACATCATTCAGTCCCCAGTTTCTAGGATTCACAAGTAGTTAGAGCGAGGTTATTATGTGTATATGAATTGAGAAGAAATACATTTTTTTTGCCTATTGTTGCCTTGTTGTTAATTATTTGGTCATATAATGTGCCCATCTTTAGTTTCTTTTTGGTATTTCTGTAGGAATGTTCTAATTTCAACTCTTTATTCACTATGTTCACACACACTATTCCTTCCTAGCCACTCTCCTCCTACTTTTCTTCACTACTTGGTTTAAGAAATTTGCCTTAATTTACTTTACCCCTTAACCCTCCTACTCTGCATTGCTATTTAGTGCATTTCTTGTGTTCACACAACCAGAATTCACCAATGTCACCATTTTCTCCTTTATGGTCCGATTTCAACTATAAAAGTCAATCCACTTTTTGGGGTGTTTGGTGAGTTAATAGCTTTCAAAATATTAATTTCATCTCTTAATAATATTTATATTACTTCTGTTATTTTAGTAAGTTTAAAACTTCTGCTTTAGCTGTATACCAATTTACAAGTTTGCCGACAGTTCTTCTGTTTCTACTTTCTAACACAGTAAAGTACCACATTACACAATAACTTTATGTAATAATACATTAATGATTTCCAATATTATGAATGCTCAAAGTTTAGTTTAATTCCTGGAGTATTTAGTGAGTTAGCGAAGCAGTCACAGACTTACGAACATAGAATTTGAGGCTGAAGGCTTAAGATGGAGGCAAATGCCTTTGAAACATGTCCAAGTAAGTGGAACAAAATAGTGAAATTTGAGTGATTTCGTAACAATAATTTGTCATTATATTATATTTCACTGTGAAAATGCCCGATACAAAAAAACTATACATATAGAATTTGTCATTTACAATAACCATAGAAGTTCAATTCTACATTTAAAAAAAATATCTTGTACATCTGTATAGATGGTTACAATAAAAATGAAAAAGCAGCACTTAGAACAACTCAGCCAAAACAACCAAAACCAGTGAAGCAGATACAGACAAATCACTCACACAAATTTTACTATACACATATCTACATATATAGTGATATAAAATCATTAGTGTTTTTAAATCAGTATAATATATTGTCATTCAGATATTCCTTTACAGAATAATAGGCCTTTTTACATACATATTTTCTAACAGCATATTTAAAGGATATACCATTGTTTATTACGGCTTTTAGGGTAGAGAAAAAAATGCTTTGTACTAAAATACATTCATAATAAACTCTTTTTTGATGGCAGGAAAGTATTGAAATCAGTCTGTGTAGATTTGTTTTTTGTCCAGTATTCTTATTGTGTACATTTTGGTTTCCTATGAATTTTTCTTTATTTTTTATATAAAGTTCATGAAGGATAATATATATTCACATGGCATAGTTAAAATTTCAATTGCCTACAGAGGTTTTAGCTTGAAGGTCTGCTATGTGTACCAGCAAATATTTGTATGGCTTTTTCCTGTAATAGGAAGACACATTCACTTTTAACTGAGTTTCCCCAAAAATAAGATATTTCATTAATGAGTTGGAATAGGCATAATAAACTAATTTTAAAGTCTTAATTGAACCCAGCATTACTAATATTGCATAGCAGCATTGTTAAGTCTAGGTATGATAAGATCAATGTGATATTTCCAATTCAAATTGTTATCAATTATTAAACCAAGGAATTTAACATCTTGGGTTTGTAGAAGTACACCATTATAATTTGGAGATCTGTGAGTGCTGAATTTCATAACATTTTATCTAGATTTAGAGATAATTTGTTTGCTTTGAACCATACAGACAAGAAGCTCAGAATTAGATTTAGTTTAATGGCACAATCATTAACATTAATCTTTTATAATATTAATTCAATTTGGAATCAAACTCAGTGAAACACCCATTAATAATCTCTTCTGGGTCGGATGTTTAAAACACTCATGGTTTTACTTAAATGTGATTTACTTTGGGCATATGTTTCATGAAACTATTGTCCTGAGTAAATCTCATTTAAGTGAAACCATAAAGAGTGTTTTAACCATCCAACTCAGAATGGAGTATTACTGTTTCTTGTAATTGCCATTATTATGTAAATAATACTATCAAAGAATCAGGCACTGAAATCATCTCATAGCCACTTTATTCTCCAGGCCTAGCATTGTGTACTTTTACCTATTTTGCAGTAAGAAAAGTGCTTCAAAATATTGTGTATGGTTTTCACCATAAACCCTGTTCATTAAGGTACAGAAGATTATGTGTGCACCTTGCACACAATAACCCTTAACAGTTTTGTAACAAAAGGACAAAGAACTTAACTGTATATAGCAAAGAAAAATTGCAATAATGCCACTTATGCACTTCTGTATGTATTTTCTCTTTATTATTGTGTGAAAAAAAAAAAGTAATTTCCCCATTCCTACCATTAATCATGCCTAATGACAAGTACCTCACATCAAATTATGTGACAAGAGGCTTATGATTTCTGTCACTAAATGGTATTTAGTACCTCAAACTGTTACACCATTATAATAACATGCATTTTAATGATTCAGTCACCAGGAAAGCAGGTTAGGTTTATAGTGATATTCCAAATTAATGCAATTCATTGAACTTTAACTCCTAGGTTAGGTTTAAGTTTTGAAGACCATGGTAATAATGAATGTTTGGTTAGGTGTTTATGTTACAATTAAGAAATTTGGCTTAAATGTATACTAGGAGAGATATCCAATACAATCAGTCTTTTCCCACCAACTGATATTTTTAATTAGGCAGCTGTTCAATTAAAACCTGCTGAAATTCCACCAAAATTTCCTTTATGTTGCCCTCTATTCTAACTTATTGAAGTTGACGCTATATAAGAAATGTACACAGGCACGTGGGAAGGGCTTATGGGATGTGGTGAATGTAACTGTAAAATGAAAAGTGTTGCAGGAAAACATTATTAACTTTATGAACAAGAATTATGTATAAATAAAACATTGATGAGCATGTTGCTTCAATGCCCTGAATAAGGCCACAGAGTCGAGATAGCTAAAAGTTTGTTGGATAATCCAGACCATATTCAGTAGATATCCAATGAAACCATCATTCACTAAAAACTTTGAAATTTTTCGTTTTACACATATTACAAAGTAGATTAGTTTTCCTTCCCCCCCCTCATTCAGTCATGACATATGTTATAGTCTCTTTATCTCCAGATTGAGTGAGAATGAAATATTGCTGCTGCAGATATGGGGCAAAGAAAGTAGATCAAGATCAGTGTCAAGTAATATGAATTAATGTAATTCATATCAAAACCACTTCAAAGTGTGGGGACTAGAAATTCAGACTCTAGTCATAATCTGACTGAATACTCCTATCTGGTTTGCTATCCTTGCCGATGCAGTACTTACATCATCTTCATGCTTTATAGACAAGAGAATGTCTGGTTCTGACTTGGCTCGCGCTGCTGGGCTAGCATAACCATCCTCTATATATTCCTCCATTACCCTGAAACAAAACATACCCAATGTACTAATCTTACACAATAAATCAAAATCTGCTCAATGTGTATCACTTTGGTTGGCAACGTGTAGTAGGGGGAATTCCTAAATCACCAGTATGTATGCACGCTTTTTCATTAACTCATAACTAAAACAACAAAGGCCATCGGACGCTAACGACCTTGGTAGTTTTGCGCCCTAAAATCACGTTAAACAGGATCCATAACGGAATCTTAGCCGTCATACGACATAAATATCCAAAAGGATAGCTTTATAACGGCACGTGGTTACTTTTAGCATTTAGAACATTATTCATATAAGCTTTTATGGCATTTATAGGTGAACCCTGCAGTTAATCGAACAAACTTACTCTTTCTAACCATAGTCCGGGATACCCATAGTCCTTAATGTAATGACCATAACAGATACAAAAACGCAATTTATTTCCCGAAATTTACACACACTCTCAAAAGAGTCTCTGAAAAGTTATTTGCAATTTTTTTCCAAAGCATATGATTTCTAAAACACGGAAAGATGTCATAAGTCCGCTAAGTATTGAAACATGAGAGAAACTCTTTCTGCTGAATTGCCTGTGTTTATTGCAGCCAAGTACACATCTTTATAAGAATGACAGTGTCAAAAAATACAATACTTCTATACCGATTTATTTTTATTTCGGAGTTTAACCAAACCTTTATTATGGATTCCATATACCGTCTCAGCTGCAACAAATTGGTAATCTGTGAACAAATTGCAAATTTCTCACGGCCTTCCCACATTTACCAATTTTTTTGCCTCTTTTGGCAGTCTCCTCATGGTACAGCTGGCGGTGAAAAGGCATGTCAAAGTTAATGGCCTCCGAACTCAATTTTGATGCAGAAATCACAGCATTTATATTGTAATGGACCTCAGCCTGCCATTCAGGAGCCGGGTGATGTCAGAAGACGAAGACAGCCCAAAAGGTAGCAATGTGGACAGTATCCTAGAACCAGAGGTCATAGTCACTGTCAAGGAAGAGGCAGGGGTAAGTAGGTTAGGTTCTCCCCCCCAAGTCTCGAATATTAATAGCATGTGACATGAGCGGCTACTTTGGTTTACTTACGATTATTTTCAATTTGGGAGTATTTTATATGAGAAGTGGCGATACTTAGGCAAGCAATTTCATCTCCAACACATTAAATTTTTAATATATAATTGTATTTATTTAATATATAATTTAAGTCCCCATATGCCTGCATGATATATGGGTATTATATCGATGCCATAATTTAGTTTTAGTGTGGCAAAATTTCTGGTAAGTGCAAGACACCACACTACCTTGTTCCACAGCACTTTAACTTGTTGCCAGGCTCTGAAACAATTTAAATGTGGTTCTTTGCAAATAAAATTAATTCAAATTGTATTATACATATGATATTTGACCCCTATGTTGTTTCTGTTGGAGCACTTAATAAAGTTATAAAAAATAAATGCATCACCATAATCATTCTACACACACCAGCTTCAGCACTTTCCTCCATCAAAAGGCAGTTTATTATAAATGCATTTTAGGCAAAATGCTCTTCCGTCTAGCTTAAAAGCTTTAATAAACAATGATAATTCCTTTAAGTCTGCTGTTAAAAATACCTTTGTAAAAAGGCCTATTATTCTGTAAAGGAATATATGAATGACACGTTATATTGAGTTAAAAACACTGCAATAATTTTATATTAATGCATATGTAAACTTGTATATAGTAAAATTTGTGTGATTAAGGGATTTGTCTAATGCTGCTTCCCTGTTTTTGTTGTTTGGTTGAGTTATCCTAGGTGTTCTGTATTCATTTTATTGTAATTATTTATGTAGATTGTGTGCTACTATGGTAATTGAATATGACAAATTCTATGTTCGTAGGTCTCTGTGACTACCTTGCAAACTCACTGAATGCTCCAGGAACTAAACTACTACACTAAACTTGCAAGCTCCTTCAGACAAGAATTTCTGCATCTGACATTTCTTTGCTTTTGTTCCTCTGAGGAGCTATTCTTCTTTCAGTACATAGCCACAAAAATTATTATATTCAAATTTATAGTCCACTCAAAAAATTATTCTGATGTAAGCTTGTTATTTCCTTTTGCTGCATTCCACGTTCATTAATGAAAATGCACTTTGAAAGCAATGTCCCAAAGAAAGTAATACATTTTTTACAATGTTATTTATTATTGCAGTCTACATTACTACCCATAATATAAGAGTTATTTTAAGACCACTGATTGGAGACAAATTAGCAATTCATTGTCTTTAGGTAGCTACTTGGAAACATTAGAAAGCAAAATTTGAAATCGTAAAACGTTTTTTGAGGGTTATCAAACTAATAGAAAGTATTAAAAAAACACCTGTAGCAATTTTTTTAACAACTTAAGAATTAGAGAGTCTTAAAATAGAAAATTCTTTCTTCCATTTCTTTTACAATGCATTCTATTTAGAATACACCACTTATACATTGGATTACATTGCTTTTCTAAGCTATTTAAACTATTAAAAGGGATGCACATTTTGGTAGCCTACGCCCACCTAAATTACCAATGCATATTTTTAGACTGCATTTACTGCACATAGTCTGGCTTTAAAATTTATGAAGCTATTTCGCCTGTGGTGAACAACACATGATAATTTAATTTGCAAAACAATATACATGGTAGAATACTCAATTAGTAGCAGAAATATATTTGTCACACTGTTGTTGCTACCAGAAAATAATTATGCATGTTTAGCACTATATGCGTAACATTTTTTATCAGTACTATTGGCCTTTGTTATAGCACAAAAGTATTTTTAAAGGCTTCTATATTGAGAAACAGAACTGTAGTTTGTTTGTACACTGTTGAATGGAAAGAATAAGGGTACTTGATGGTGTGATGTGCCATAATAAATCTCTGCACTGCAGATAAACGTTTTTTTTATAAAATAACTGCTAAAGGGCTTTCAGCAATTTCTGAGGGTGCACAAAATTTATATTTCTTCAAGTTAACATTGTACATAATCTGTCTCTACTGCTTGTAATACCAAATATTACATTGAATAGCTACCACTCTTCTTCATTTTATAATGCCCTTTTATTTTTGTACAACTCTCATTGAAAGTTCTTTTGCATTTTTAACAAGTTAAACTAACTGATAAGATCAGTAATGATTAACCAGTTTACTAATCTTTTGAATACAACAAATGAATAAACTGAAGCAACAATGAAGTTAAAATAATGACACTAAACTTGTCAATTATAATCAATCTATCTATCCTAACTTTAAAATAAAATATTACTCTATGTTTCCTGCTTTGCTCCTCCCCTTTGTTGCCTATTGGCTGTTGAATTTGTCATCGTATAAAAAGCTAAACTGGGCTGTTATTTTCATATTTTATCTTTGTTGTGCATGTGCATTATGTCTTTTTCATAGAAAGCTTTTTGTTCTTGGTAGAAATTTAAACCAAAATTCTTTATATATAATAAAATGCTTTCTTTACACTATAAATAATAATAATAATAATAATAATAATAATAATAATAATGCAATGTACTTGTTTAATAAGTGGTATTATTTCAAGATCTAATTTGGAAATAAAGGGGCTGGTAAATCAATAGTCAATTAATCCACATGTTTTTTTGTTGACATCCACTATAAACTTATGATGGACAGACCATACATTTTCTTCATTTTGCACTTTTAGCTGTGTTCAAGAAATATAGCTAACACCAATGAATAACCCGAGCCAAGTTAGATTTTATGTTTATGTTTATTCTTGCTTAATTAAAAGTTGATTTTGCATTCAAGCCACGTACCCTGAACAAACTTTTAGATTGCAAAAAATATAATGATATACAGAACAGTTTTAAAATACAGACATCTGGCAACCCTAAATACATATGCTAAATTAATAAATATATAAAAATTAAAAATAAAGGCACTTGGAATAATGTAGCTAAAACAACAAGAATCTTGGAAGCAAAAATTGATAAAATACTTAATTAGTAACACAAATGTTGTGTGTAAATTATATCTAATCTGTCATTATTCACTTACTTTTAAAAGTAAGTGAAGCATAAGAGTGTGTTAAACAACAGATTAGAGAGAATTTACATTTAACAAGCTTCACTGTGTGAGTTCCAACAGAATTTTTCAAAAATGTCTTATTATTTTTCGAAAGGTCTTAAATGAATTACAAATGTTGTAACATTTTGAACAGCATGTGTTCTTGTTCAAAGGAAGGAGAAAAATGTACTATTTAACACAAATGTAACATTTTGAACTGCATGAGTTCTTGTTCAAAGGATGGATGGAGAACAGTCTACTATTTAAGTGTTTTATCAATTTCTGCTTCTTTAGTTCTTATTAGATATGATAAGTAAATAAGTAAAACACACACACACACACACACACACACACATACATATATATATAATACACTTTTTTACTTTGAATGGTCTTCTCTGCAACTCCCCCCTCAATTCATAATCTTTCTGCATTTTCCATGCACATTTCTCAATGTGTTAGTAGCCATGGGCTAATGATGAATTGTCTGTTGTCAGGATGACAGCAGTACAGCCCACCATTCTGTACTTCTTGGAAGAAATTCCACTGCTACAGAAAGGCTGTTATCAATTGCTGAGAGACCACTACATATTGCTGAAAGAAATTTGGCATTTGCTAAAAAAAATTTAGTTCTAGCAGAAAGAAATCTGGCTGTAATTGAAAGGACGCTGGCTGTTAATGATAGAACTGTGGTTGAGAAACTTGACAGAAGATCAGCAATTGGAGGAAGCTTTACATTCATAAGGGTGAAATCTGAGCCACAAGACACTGAAGAAACTCTTAACAGGTTGGTGGTGCTTTTGTATTGCAATTATGAGGTGATTTTTTGTAGGATACACTATTTTAATAAAAGCTTAATATGTAGTTCTGTCTAGAAGCACTTCAAAGTAAATGAAGCGTAGAGCAGATATCTACTTTGATTTGTGTGAACTGACATCATTTTGCTGCTGAATTTGAGAACCTGTAGAGAAATTTAGTTTTGGGTCATTTAAATAAGTGTATAACAATAATTACAGAAATTATTTATCTGTTTTTGGTAATAACATTTTGTGCATGACACATGCATTTATTTATAATAGTATTATGAAGATCTAGAAGCACTCCACCACTGCATGGCATTTGTTCTCGTAGTAGTCACCTTGGAATGACTGGACCATTCAGTTGAAATAAATAAAAAAAATAGTACTCATTTTAAATACTCCATACTATAGTTTTAGATACAGTTTATTATGTATGAGCACATACAAAAAGTAAGTCCCAAAGTCATCCATACCTGGCATTGATAGATGGAATGTCAAAAGCATGTGCAGGCATGGTGGAGTATGTGGTCATAATCTGGCGCATTTGCAGCACTGTGGAGGCAGTGTTGGAGATAAAAGTTAGCAGCTCTCAATCTGTCTCCAACGGACTGTGAAGTACATGCCATCATCAGGTTTTTAAGAAGCTGATGTTAGCACAAATCTACTGGAAATTGTATTTATTGTATAGATTTAATGTCATGAATGACAGTTATGGTCAGATTATGCAGGCAATTCATTAAAGGTCAATCCAAGGCTGACTATATTTACCAGACCCCAATATGGGGGGGGGGGAATGGCCAAAGTTGCACTACACTCACAATAGCAATTACAATTTTTTTATGCAATATTATGTTTACAAGATGACATTATTTATAATTAGAGAATAATTTGATGGTTTTTAAAAATCTTAAATTGTTACAAAAAATATTTCTCATATGAGAATGACATATAAATAATATGTATAATAAACTTCTCTGCAGGTAAGCACAAATCTTTATAAAATAAACACTAACTTCCAAATTACTGGACACCTTAAAACTAATCTGCATAGTTGGGACAGCATCATATTTATCATCATCTATTTTAATGAAAATAACATTTTCTTCCTTGGCAATAGTTATAAATAAGTGTACCTCTCTTGTCTTAACCTCAGTTGCAAAAGAGTCAAAACATAACATTCTCCTCACACCAATCATTAGAACTCTCTTTACCTTACTCCAAAACCCCCTTTAAACATTCTTGTGAATCTTTCCTTTCATTGTTAACTCTCATTGTCACATTGATAGTAGATTAAGAAAAATCACTCAAGGAAAATATCCTCCCTAACCACAAAGTTTGGCACAAAATGCTTAATTCTTACTATACACTACAGTTTCATCATTAACTTCAAAATTTACATTGTGTATGCTGTTTATCTACTTCTCCATCAATTACTGCCTTTTAGAAAATGTAAATGTGGTATTATGCGGTGCACTGCATAATTAAGACATACAAGAGCAACCCATGTTGTACTAAAAACTTTCTATTACACAAGTTCTTGTCATGATTTTGTTAAATCAATATTAACTTGATAAAAAGCAAAAGAAATAACATGTTACTTCTGCAACATAAATCAAGTAATCTGTAACAAACCAAATAATACACCTATATGTTACAACATAACCTCACTTATAAACAAATCAAAACATGTTATAATATCATGCTCACATCATTCATTAAAACTCTCATCATCCTTATTCAAACCCTGCTTCATATGTTCTTTCAATTATTTCCTTTCTTTTTTCGTCACATGCGATGGTAGATTATACAGAAATTTGCACAGGAAAACTTCTCCCTAACTCAAATTTTGGTAAGAAATGTTTAATACACTTTACAGTTTCATTGTTTACTGCATAATTTGCACCTTGTGTACTCTTTATCCACTCCTCCTTTAATTACTATTATTTAGGAAATGTAAATGTGGTATATGCGGTGCACTGCTATGATGAAGACATACAAGAGCAATCCATGTTGTACAAACACTTTCTATTAAGCAAGTTTCTGGTGTGATTTCACTAAATAATGTAATAAAAACAGTAGAAGTAACATGCTGCTATAGATTTACTTCCAGCTATAAACCACTGTAATAAACCAGGTAAATGCAACAAACTAAATAAACAAAGCCATGAAATTTAAAGCACAGACCACATTTTCCACTATTATGTCTATTAGCAATACCTATATTTGGGTCTGGATCCAATATTCATTAAAAAGAGTAGCAATCAATCATTCCTGTTTATGCTGAAAATGAAGGAAATTGTGTAGCAAGCAATTGAAGAGCAGCATGCCATCAGTGCCTGCCATGATATTTTACTTTTTGTAGATATTCTTACAAAGAAAGACAAAAAAAGTAGTTCTGGAGCAATATGTGCATAGTAGATATAGGTAAACTCCCTTATAGAATGGTCTGGTGAATACGGTGGTCACTAGAGAGCATTTATATTTTCCATTGACTGTAAAATGCAGGTTGCCTAGTTATCAATCTGCAGAATGAGAAGACTCACCCAGTATATAGAATAGGTGATATACATCGTGTAACAGCTACATTTGATATAGCAGCCTTCCAAACAATGAAGGATATTAAATATAACATTTAATTTCGTGTCGGAACCAATACAATGAAGGGACTATTATGTTCTTAATTACCTAGTGAGTCGATTTTAATAATCTTATGCTCTACTTACTGTTGAATTATGCGAAACTAGCATCGACTCACTAGGTAATTAAGAACAATGAAGGATATTTTTGAAACAAGAGCATGGTGTGCAAAAAGATTAAAATAGCTTTGTCAACATTAGTCATATTAAATGTTCTACAATGTCCAACAAGTAATAAAAAATTTCACATGGCATCTCTTTCCCAATCATTAGGCCAGATAGCCAGATATCCTTCAAGTTGCCCTTGAGGAAGAATGGTAAAATTTGGTAACTGCATCTGTCAGTAAATGGCCTTAAATATGGTATACCAGTTGATCAGGAAAAGCAGTTGCAATTAGGACAAAGGCAAACATCCCATCCTATTAGAACCTTATCTATAGATTCTAGTGAGCCTCTGGGAAAAGGAACCATACAACAGATCAATATAATAATCAGTATTAATAGTTAATAGCTCATCTGTGGGCATGAATCAAGAAATGCAGGCTTAACTTTCACTTAAGAACACCAAAGAAAGATATAAATTCAAAAGTTTCACATACCACAACTTACCACAACAAATTTAGGAAGATATCCAAAGAACACGAAATAATGTTAGCCCCAAAGAACAAATATAATATAAAAAAGTTTAGTACATTGCACAATGAAAGATAATATCCCTATGGAGCAAAAATCAGGAATATATGAGATTAAATGTGCAGATTGTGAGCAGAGCTACATTGGGAAAAAAAAGAAATTTAGAAATTCAAAGAAAAGAACACTTTAGGAACATTAGATTGAAACAGATAGACAAATCAGCAATAGCAGCTCATTTTTGGAACAAAAATCATGAGATAAAGCCAGATATTAAATTACTGAAACAACTTCACATCTCAATAGAACTATCCACATGGGAGAGGATTTTCATTTTGAAAAATAGGAAGAACTTAATGAATTTCGATTTTCCCCGGCTGGATGAACTCAGCAAGTTTCTACTAGAACCACCAGATACCACCACAGGAACAAGCGGGTATCCATCCCCGGTTTCAAACAATGGCATTTAGTCAACAGCAGCCGATGATGGGAGGGACCTCTCCTGAAACTAGTCCTAAGTTTAAAGTAAGTGGAGTTAGTGTTAACAACTTGAACACTTTAATGTAGGATATAACAGCTTCTTTGCAAGATGAGGATGAGTCCAGAATTTCACAATTTACAGGAAGGGCATTATATAAATAAAATTACTAAACTGTTAAACCGCAAAAGGTATTAATTGAGATCATTATATGATTAAGTCAAGCTAAACACTCTTATTGCTTCGCTTATAAATATAGAACCAGTTTCACGAACCCTTGTCCACGTGATCAGCTAAATATCGACTGCTGGATACTTCAGGAATCTGTAGGAATGTGTATTTGGCTCTGGTGGAGGTGTAATGAACTTACAGTTTATGTTTTCACCCCCACAAGTGTCGAAGCTCATTAAACTGTCTTTGTATATGTTGACTTTTTCTTATGTTGCTGATTCTGTAGGTTCTTGTACTAATTTTAATAATTTTGCTTTCTTCAATATGTTGTGGTTTTACAACACTTAGCTGATGATGCCCATAAGGGTTCGTGAAACCTGTTCTACATTTATAAATAGGTGGAGCAATAAGAGTGTTTAGTTTGACTCAGTCATACAATGATCTCAATTATATAATTAGCTTCACGGAACAAGTTTCACTTAATATTTCTAGTTTGTAAAAGATATTACCTGATAAATTGCCACTGTGTGATGAAATGTACATGTGAATGTAAAATATTTGAATATTCATGTTTAAAATGTTGAAGCATATGCTGATAAACAGACAAATTATTATTTGCAGTGGCTAATAAAAGTGTCAAATTACCCTTATTTTCACCTTTATACTGAAAGTTACTAAAACCTTGCTTTGCTTTTGTTACAGAGTTGCAGTGCCAATAAAGAATCCTGCCATTAAATTCATGCCTCAGGTAAGTGACAGGTGCTACTTATGCTGTGTCAAGAAATGTACAAATTTATGCTGTTTGGAAATTAATAGCAACTTTGTGATTTCAAATTTGGTATTTAGCTTTTGACTTAACCTGAAATTTCTTAATCAAAATATAATTATCCAGTAAATTAATAAGTAAATTTCCTTATTTTTATATCTGAAAAACAAACAGCAAAACTGAATGAGTTGGAAACTCTGAAGTACTTTCATTAAATGGCACACATTACTTTGGTAATAGTGAACCAGATATAATAGAGGTGTCTGGTTGTGAATTGCATGCAGTCATATAAAAAAAAAAAAAAAAGTTGTGAATATCCATTGTAATTTAATGTCTTTTTATGGAGAAAGTTATATGAACATTCAGATGGTTTAACATGGCTTGCATGGTTCATAAAAGGGCATGAAAACATGTATAATGAACAACACAGCAAAAGACTGGTTGTAGTGATGGTGTTTTGGGACTTTCAGAAGCTTTTGCTGGTGTGTTATATGCCTCACAAAACTATAATAAATACTGAAAAATACTGTTAGGTCCTGATGAAACTTGCATACTGTGATCAAATAGAAACACCCTGAACTTTTGACTTGCAAAGTTTTGCTATTGCATGACTAAGTTCACCTACATTTATTTGAAAGTATTTGCTTAGGAAATTCAATTGATTAATTTTCTATCATTCATCTTATTCTTCTGATTTTGCTTCAAGTGATTTCCATCTTTACACCAAACTCAAGAAGCACCTACAAGGCCAGCAATTTCAAAATGATGAATAAGTAAAAATATGATGAACAGATAGATGCATAAACAGAACAAGGCATGGTACAGCTAAGGTGTTGAAAAATTGGTACTATGATACCAAAAATGTTTCATAAAAGATGGTGATTATGTGGAGAAATAGCTTAGGTGTTAATATTCCTAACTTTATTTCAAAAGGGAATATAATATTTTATTCTTAAAAGGGAAACCTATTTATTGGATGACCCTCATAACATCAACAGAATCTACAGGACTTCCAGAATATGTCCTTACCACTCACATGGGGTTTTGTGTCTTGGCTGCTAAACATGTCACAGCCAGCTATGCCTGTACCCGGACTTTGCTTCTTAAAAGCTTACCTTATAGCAAGTGCTAGAAATGTCCTCCCTGAAAACAAGCATTATACCTGAACACATTGCAAGTGGCATAATTTAGTTTTACCATTGTAATATTTCTGATTTCATTTTATATGTTTTCCTTGAGTTCTTATGTGTGAGGATTGTTTTGTATACTTTGTTCTTTAGGCTACTTCACAAGTAAAAATCACAGACTGTTAGATCTGGAAGTGAGCAGGATCATATTCCTTTTATACAACAATACATAGCCATAGATAATAGACACATGTATACATAAGGTCGGAGTTTAACAATTTTGTTGCTATGTGCTGAAGACAGTGAAACCCAACTTGTGCTAATTTCTGTCATTATTTTGTTGACAAACATTTAAGATTTGTGCCAATTTCATCTAATCTGTCTTCTGTTAAAACTGTACAAATTTGCACATGCTCTGAGTCAAAATATTTAGAAGACTCTTTATGGTTTCACTTACATGAGATTTACTCAGGACATATTTTGTGGAACAATTGTAAATGATGTTGGATCATTTGTAGAAGTTGGGTAAGTAATATTTGGGTTGACTCTGGTGGTCTTCTAGTAAAATTAATAAAGAGTTGTCTGCTCCTGGGATGGCAAAACTCATAAGGTTGCTCATGCTTTTTATATAAATCCTTTTATATGTTTAATTCTTTTGGTTGTTAAACAGTTTTTAATAAATTGATACCTTTTTCTACTTCATGGTTTTTATTCCAAAAATGTGCTGCCTCAGTTGATTTATCTATTTGTTTGTAACGTATGTTTCTCCATTGTTCCTTCAACCTAATGCCTATATTTCTCTTTGTTTTTCCTACTTAGATTTTTTTCATAATCCATACAATTAATCTGGTAAATACTAATTTTTTTTCTTTTGGCCTGGAATCTGTTTTGTTAAATATCATTATCTGCTATATACTCATTTAGATTACATGAGAAACCTTCACATGTGTAAATCCCTTTGTTAAGAAATTCCAGTTGTTTTAAGTTAACAATAGTTTTAACTGAGAAGAACTGAAATTCCTTAACAAAGGCATGTGTACATTTCTCATGTAATCTATTTGAGTATATAGCAGATATAGAGGTGACAATAGAGAATTTAAACATAACAGACAAATTTTTCTTTAGGAAAACATCAGAAAAAGTACCACAGGAAATTAAAAATAATAACTTTGGTCCAAGTTCTTATCTAAAACTAACAAAAGCTCTGAATATTAAAGACATGATTCATACATAGGCTCACAAGGTAACAAAATCATTATTCTAATTGAAGACTATAAGCAAAGGATGCAAGATTCATTAAAAAGTGAGAATTTGTTGCAGTCAAAACAGACTCCTTGGATAAATGCCTTAAAATCCATGAAAAAAGTCTTGAGAAATAGTACCCTGATTCCAAAAACAAATTAATACAAAATTAAAGCCCACAACCCATCTTTAGCTAGAACATATGATCTGCCAAAGATTCACAAAACTGGGAGAAATATGAGGCGAATTATGAACAATGTAAATACTCTGATCTATTATTTTACAAACTAGTTATCATTACAGTTTCATTCACTACCTAAATTTGATAACTTAAGTTTAAAAACCTCCATGGAGCTCATCAATAACATCAAAGATAACAAATTATCATAGAACAACTCACTGGTTTCTTTTGATGTCAAGGCCCTATTCCCAGCATGCCACAGGATAAATTATTAGTTTTTTTAGAAAATGGTTACAATCAGCCAACCTAACAGAAGAATACGTCGAATTCACTAAGTTGTGCATAAATCAAGCTTTTTTGTATTTGAGAACGAAATCTTTAAACAGAAAGCAGGACTAATAATGGGCAGTCCATTATCACCTTTCCTAGCCAGCTTATTCATGAGCTATTTTGAGATGCACATCACTAAGTCTTTCCCCCATATTTTTAAGGTTTGGCACAGATATGTAGACAATGTATTCACCATTATAAATAAAAAAGCATGTGGAAGATGCACTAAAACTTAACCTGCAAGCCGCCTGTGATGCCTCAGTAGTAAAAACAGGCGTTAAACACTACTTAAAAAAAAAAAAATAACCTGCAAGATCAACAGATATGTTGCCATTTTTGGACCTGAAGATAATAAAATGTAATAATGAACTTGAATTTGGCATCTATGGAAAGGACATGCATACAGACAATTATATCAAAGTCCATGGTTTCAATCTAAGATCACATAAGGAAAAAGCATTCAACAGCATGACATACAGTCTAATAAATATATCACTGAACAAAGAATACAAGAATGAATATCTACACATAATAGAAGCTGCTAAATCCAATCTAAAAGATTCCATAAACAAAAAAGAATTAAACAAGTCACAACTATGAGTGCTTTACCAGAGGAAAAAACATTTAAAAAGTTCACTTACCACCTGTCTAACAAGAAATTTTTCAAGACATACATGATCATCTTAGCACCTCAAAACTGATACAGTATAAAAAAGTTACTGAAATTAAACAAAACAGATTCCAGGCCCAAATATGGTAATAAATAATGAGTAATAAAAAATATGGTAATTACCAGATTAATTGTAAGGATTGTGAAAAATTCTAAGTAGAAAAAAACAAAGAGAAATATAGATATTAGGTTGAAGGAACATTGGAGAAACATCTGTTACAAACAAATAGATAAATCAACTGTGGCAGCACATTTTTGGAATGAAAACTATGAAGTAGAAAAAGGCATCAAGTTATTAAAAACTGTTCAACAACCAAAAGAATTAAATTATCACAAGTAATAGTTTCTTTATTCTCTGTGTTGCACTTTTGCCTTTGTATTATTTTTATATCTTATTTATCTATGCTATATTAATTGCAGGTGTCATCAGAATCCATTTCCTTTTACATGCCATAATTGAATAAAAAAATGGATAATTTCAATACCACAAATCTGAGAGTGGCAGATTTCATTGTTATGAGAGTCATTTCATAAATAATGCATAGTTGGCAGTACTGTAGATTGGATCATGCAACATTAGAGAAAATTACATCATTTGCAGCTGAAGGCTTGAGAAAACGTGTTCATTTTGTTCGCATACTCTGTGTGTAGATAACAGGTGCTAGAATGGAAATAAGTCAGATACTGTGACTGATGAAGATCAAAGATCCTACTTTATATGGTAAAGATTCCATAGAAATCCACAGTGCTTTGAGTGAAGTTTGTGGTGAGTTCACAGTGAACTGTAGTTTTTCGTTAGGCTTATCATTTTGTGTTGGTCATGTCAGCATAGATGATGACTCAAAACCAGAAAGGCTTAAGACATCAGCAGATGAACAAAGTGTGAAACTTGTAGTAGATATATTTCAAGATAGTTTTGTGATATGTAAGGAACTTCAGAAGCCATGGGGATTCCACTAGCACTGTAATCCGCAATTTTACAAATAATATACAGAAGAGCAAAATTTGTGCATGATAGATCCCTCACTTCATGACCGCTAAACAGAAGTAGAAATGCAAGGACATAGCAAACTTGGTGAATCAAAGATTCAATGTTAAAATTGTTGAGTTGTCGCTTTTGATCAAGAGCTTCCCCATGACCAAAAAGATATTAATATATGTAATCAAAGGTCAAGCAAATGATAATCCCTGCTTTTGATTATTTTTTAATGGTGTTTCATACCAGCTTTTGCTACTGAGACACCACAGGCAGTGGACTCTGATGATACATTAGATGAAATGGTATTTAAGGAAAGCATATTTTTTTTAAAGGAAGGAAATGTTCCAGGCCCAAGTTTAGCCCCCCCCCCCCAACATTTGCCATTCATGAGGGCTGAGGAAAACCTGGAAAAACCTCAGTCAGGAAGTACAGTTCCTGGTGGGATTCGCCCCAAAGCTCCCACTCAGTGGGTTCATGCCTTAACGACCTTGGCCACCCATGGCCGTTTTCGTTTGAATACCAAGGAATCACTATGGCAGATAAGAGTCCCATGTGAGACAACTGTTACAGCAGTGCATTATTGTGACTTCATGCAAAAACTGATCTCAGGTGTTCAAGGTTGAACCACTCATCCTCCATGATAATGCTCTCCCTTACACTGGGAATGTTGTAACCAATAAATTGCATGAATATGGGTGGTAAATGCTACTCATCTTCCTTACAGTCCAGACATGAATTCACCAGGATTCAACTTATTCCCAAAGTGGGAAAAAACCATGTTTTCCTTCTTTGGAAGAAATTTCTGTTGCTCTTACTGAGCATTTGACAGATGAATAGAAATAATGCATTGCATGGAATAGTACAGCTTCGCAAATTTTGGAACTCAATTCTTGAGAAGCGGGAGACTATATTGAAGGACTGTAAAGGGATACAGTCAAAAAATATATGTGTAAGTAAAAAAAAAAAAAAATATGTGAACCATTTATGAATTGACTCTTGTATTATATATATATCTTATCATAATTTTCCACTTTTCCTATTTGCTCCAGTACTCAAGAATTACTGAAGGTACAGTAGTGAGTTCATTACAGATCTCTAGTTTAGTTTAACAAGTAACATTATCTTTGAGAAACTACACTTTTCAAACTTGGATTTACAGTATGAAAGTTTATGTAATACCACTGAACTGCACATTCAAAAGAACTTTCTTATCCTCATATCATTCTGAGGGTTTGGGGCATAATACACCATTCTGAACATAACTGTAAGATACTAAAAATAATAAAAAATGTAAGCACATGTTTAAAATTCTGACAAAAATATGTCAATATAATTATAAATTGTAAAACATAATTATGAAGCATTCTTTATTTACAATAAAAAGATCCAAAAATGTGCTTGAAAGAGAGTGCTAGGAAGTCTAAATGAGAAAAAGTGAGCAATACTGCATTATGAATATGATAGATATTCTAAATAATATTATTAAAATAATTGTAAAAAGAAAAAAATTCTGATTGAATATGTGAAGAAAAATTTGGAAAATTGCAGAACACTTAAGATGAGGTTAGGATGGAGTGATGAAGAAAACATTTCAAAGAACATGAAATTAAATGTTTTATTTAAAGGAAAATCCAAGGAACAGTAAATGAATTAAGAGATTGACAGATGATATAAAATACATGAAATAAGTACTAGCCATTGAGATCATTCCTAGCCAAGTCCTTGCAGGAATTTCTTCAGTTGGACAATATTGTAAGGAAAAAGAGTATGAAAAAAAATAGTAAACTTTTAACTAAGAACTGCTATTAATTTCCACACAATCTAATAGTTAATTTTAATGAAAATCACTTTTGATGTGTATGTAAACGTATTCAGCAAAAATGCATTAACTTGCACAGTTATTTGAAAAGTTTAGACATGTAAGCTTATAGTTTGTGTATCTAAGGAAAAATGTCACTCTTTAGCTAACTCATATTCATTTTCTGTGTTTAGTCCATGACATGCTGGAGTGATGCGTCTACCAGATCTGAAGGGTAAGCCACAAGATTTTTATGACAAAATTAATACTTTGTTCTGCAAGATATTACTATTTATTAACTGTGAAAACATACTACCACCTATATAATGGGTTTGTATTAAAAATTAAATCATTTTCTTTGACTATACTCAAAGAAAATTCAGTGTTAAAATGGGACCAGGCACTTGATCAACAGTTAAAGTAAAGTTTCATAACAATACATGTACAAAGGTTCTTTTTCATGTATGTTAAATATATAGCTTTTGAAATCAGATGATTTTTTATACGCTCTGAATTGCTATTTGCACTGAGACATGATGCTGAGTGTATTAAAATAAACATGTACATGTGCACATACAATGGCAAAATTTCAAGTCAGTCTGATTCATTAAGTTGTAACAAAGTTGTATTTGTATTAAAATTGTAGGGTTTTTTTTTTTTTTTGTTTTCTTTTTTTTTTTTTATGTGTAATGTTGCTCAACTTAAGTTGAACATTGTTCATACATGAATGTCATACAACCTGTTATAAACTCAAAGATAATGTTTGCAAAGGTTTCAAAAGTTCCAGCCTATGATACAGTCTTTAAATTAATATATAACATTTAATAAGGCTGGGAGTGCTGCAGATGAGAAGCATACAAAAGAAGAAATAAAAGTTTACATTAAAGAAATGTTGGATAGCATAGGCTACTGCTTGGAAAATTTCCTAAAAATTCATGAGGCATTTTGCACAGAAAGTAGGAATGTCTCATTCTTGCACATACAGAATTAAAGGAGTTATTAAAAATTAAACCTTAGAATATAAATTTGTACAATGTGCTATGGCCAGTAAACTTGGAAAAGGGGTGCATATTTTGGAATGATTTGTGAAAAATATGCATGATGAGGAAACAGACCATTTCTTTTCTGGTAAGGATTGGATCATCTGCAAATTTACAAAAAAGTTACCAGGGAAAGAACTATTTTCTTCCTATAAAAACACTAATGTCTATAACATTTTAATCTCATACCACATCTCCTTTTTGAAACTGATTTAAAGAAATGAAATTCCTTGTTCTTTCAAAAGTTCTACAGCATAATATCCATCAAAAGACACAAAATGTAATTAGTCTGGCCATAAGTTCTGTTACAAAGCTTTTTATAGTAGCAATCATGTACTTTGCTGTTTTTAAACAATTTTTTGACACCTAGTACTTACATGCAGTCTGTATATAGTGAACATGTTATTTTTATAAAATGACACTCTTTTGCTTTAATACAAAACCTAAAGTTTATTGGGTTGTGCATCAATGGCAGCACAACTATCTCCATAAGGAAATCTGCCACTACTGCCTCCAATTGCTTGAGAGACTCAATATTGGGGTGAATTTTCTTACAAACAACTCCCTCAAGCACTACCCATCGCTTGTAGTCCAAAGATGGAGGTCAAGGCTACTAGAGGGCCAGTTTGGGTGGCTGCTGGGTAAAATGTGTTTGTAAATTGCAAAATTATATATATCTCCCATTTTTATTTAATTTGGGTTCAGTAATTAAAAAAATACTCTGGAGCATATTTGATTCACCCTTATATTTAAACACTTAAACACAGTAGCATTTGAAGAGTGCTCAGTTAGTACTGGCAGAGAACAGATACATGCTAAGGAGTTATAAGCACTTTAGAAGAAAAAGGGATTAAATAATATGGCATTACTCATCCTTATGGTGTTTAAAAAAAAAGGGAAATCTTATCATAAATAAAAGGTAATTTGTAGAGCCACGTATTTTAATACAATGTGACTTATTCCAAAGCAGTACCTGAGCTAAAAATGATAAACTTTCTTATAATACAAAAACAAAATATTCTGCAACTATTTAGTGACCATTCCAATTCTGAATTTTTATTTTGTTGATATACCGGTAAATAATAGTTAATGCATTATATTGGTGGTATAAAATGCTTTCTTGATGTACATTAAAAGATATTCTTATGAAAATGCAGTTCCGAGATATACTTTGCAAGAGTTTTTATTTACTGAATAAACTCCTTAGCTGGTTTGAAATAATTTCTGAAAATTGCAGTAGCAGCTATATTGTTTTTGGACATAGCTGTGATGACTTTCAATGTTCATTTTCTCAACATTTTACAGAAAGTATAACTTAGCAAATAGAAACTTGGAAGTATCTTCAGAAATACCCTAATATTTCACATTTTTACTAATAACTCAAGGTTTTATCTAGTAAAAACTTACTAAAAGATTTTAGTTTTCCAATAGATGGTGTGAGCTTGTATGAAAATCACTTCAGAAGTTATGGCAACAAAACTTTTCTGGAGTGCAAATAAACACCGTACATATTGAGACATGCTAATATTTTTTCCTTCTGGCATCTTCAAGAAGAAGTTGAATGATTCTAATGATTTTAATGCTTTATGCTCAATGCCTTAAGTTTTTTAGACATGTGAAATGAAATGAAAAAACCTGATGTCCAAGTTTACATGGGGATCTCCAGAGAAATTCCTCAACTCAGAATCTAGGCTTGCCAGTTTCCAAAAGACACTTGTGGCTCATGGACTAAGTGAGAGGTATACCAAAAAATACAGATTCATGAGAGTTCAGACTCTCTCAACCACAAGTGTCTCCCAGTATCTTACCTAAAATAAAGTATTAGTTCAAGTTCTTTTATTCCTACTTTGAAATGCTTTCATAAATATTATTTTATTTATAACATGTTATAAAAGTATTAAATTTCCTAGGACTAAATGACAGAGAGCTGAAAATACAAATGCATCAATCTTAATTTTATGAAGTACACAAGCAGAATCTAAAACCATTGCACCTGAGATAGACGTGTTAAAGCAAACAAACTGTTTTTTCAATATATCATATAATTTCTATTAATTGCAGAAGTTTTCCTAAGTAGATTTCTGTACAGCAGTAGCTTGTTGTCTGTGAAGTAATATTTTCTTTAACATTATTGAGTCTTGTCTTATTATGTATCAATTCATACAGTGTTTTGGATATTCTTTACATATTTGCTTGGATTTTTGACACTGGAACTTCATCACATATTTCTTGTTTGTGTGCACAAAAATACCTTGCTTAGGCTATGGTTAGGAAATGGATGATTCTATTGTTTTTTCACTCCTAAGATAATGCTGAGTATATTTAAGCTCTTGCATTGCCACAAATGTGTCATCATATTTATACAGGTCCCTATTGCATTATTGAAGTGTTGTTGAAAACTGATTGTGCAGCATTATGGTACAGTTAATTCCATGCCAGCTTGTTGTTATAATACTTTTATAAACTAACACCGTTCTTTATCCATGTTCTCTGTTATGCAGCAACATTGTATTCTGTACCATATATGAATATCCTTGGTCATTTTGCAGTTGTGCAAAATACTGTGAAGTACATATTCATATACCTTAAAATATTCTACATTAAAGACTATCTACTTGGTCCAAGCCAATTAAGTTTGGAAAAAGGAGGACCATGCTTGGGTCTATGTCTACAGCAAATGAGGAATTAATCTGAAGTTAATATGTGAACTACTTATGATGTGTGGGAGAGCACATTGTATAGGTGTCCCAGGGTCACTAAGCACATACTCTTCACAATTGTTTTCTTGACACCATTTCTTCCACATTGATCTTATAGGTTTTGAAGTGTGATACATTCATTTATGTGTAGAAGATAAGTGATCATTGAACATTGAAAAGCGTACCTTTTCCCCCTAATCCCTCTATACACTCCAAATTCAAAGGACTTTCTTTTCTTATTATTTAAACAAGCAAAAAGACAAGCATTTTATTCTGTTCTATTTTTATTATATCACTATACTAATAATAATTACATAATATATTAACTTGCATTAATAACATTTTTAACAAAGAAGAGAAAACTTTTAATTTGGGGATGAGGGACTTCATTTACTTAGAAAGTTTGATGAATTTTAAATATTTGCCAGCCAAAAAGTGTTTCAGTTGAGGCAACAAAATATGATTGAAATTTGTTTAAAATAGATAAAACAAATGGGTTATTTTAAATTACATTTAATTAAACTGTACTGTGAGTCAATTCCAAAATATTTATTGCATGTACAATCTATAAGTGCATTCAGAATTACTGGTGTAGAATCACACAGAAAAAGACAGTTGACATGACTTTTGAAGGGACTTCCAATAAACAGTTGGTAATAGTTTTACCATAGCCCAGGCTCCCACATGGGTGTGATGAAGACTGCACTGCCACGTCGTACAGACAGTCGCTCTGCTAATCTCAAAAGGACTGTGGGGAAGTACATCTGTAAGCACTGTGGCAACATTTTTGAGTCCTTTGAAGAATTTGAGAGACATGTTCGCTCCCATGTCCCAGCAAAGCCCTTCTGCTGTACACTGTGTGGCAGAAGTTACATGCATAAAGGTAATAATGATTTGTAAGTTTACTTTTTTTGTATTGTACGTTCTTAATACAGCTTGTATTGAAGGTTACAATGGTTGCAGGGCATCTGAAGGAGCATGTAGCAACACACAGTGACCGAAAGCCTCATGTGTGTGCACTTTGTGGCAAGAGTTTTGCACACAAAGGGGACTTGACGATTCATACAAGGATACACACTGGAGAGAAGCCCTATACATGTAAAGTATGCAACAAGGCATTTGTCCAGGGTGGTCAGCTCAAGATGCATATGCGCACTCATACTGGAGAGAAGCCCTATGTGTGCAGCATTTGTGGCAAAGCTTTTGTACAGAAGCACAACATGCTAGATCATATGTTCCTTCATACAGGCGAGGTGAGCTGCTCATCAGGTCTTATTTGCACTGCTATGTCTGCATATATGAGGTGCAGTTCATAGGTTTCTGGCTTGACCATGCTTTGTAGGTGACAGAATAAAAATACAAGTATCATTTTTCAACATTATCTTCCCAGTACTTCAATGCATTTCAATTCTCATAAAAAAAATAGTCAAGGCTTTTCCTGAGAAATGCAGCAACATTCAGCTCATTAACATTCATGAATCTCTGCCCTTGAATGTCTGATTCCAGTTTTGAAAATAGGTAGTAATTAGGGAAAGGTCTGGGCTACAGGATGAATGACCAGCTCCTGGAAGTCATTGTGTTCATAAAGGGTGCTTCATCCATCTTCCAGAACTCTGTAGATTCTCATTTTGAAAGAGGATTTTAGTGGAGAACCATAGTTTCATTCCCTGTGACCTTCTGAGAACATTATGTACACTTGCATTTTAACTGCTGAAAGAATTCAGCATGTACACAGGCCTTGTGCAAATGCAAATGTTGAAGAAGGATGCAAAACAGAGTTCCTTTAGAAAACCCCATCACAACCCAGTATATTTACCAGACCCCAAGGTAGGTATCAATAGAATACCAAATGGTGGAATATGTGATCTGTATTTAATTACATCACATTATTAATTAGCAATTAACCTGGTTTATTACAATGGTTTATAGTTGGAAGTAAATCAACAGCAGCATGTTACTTCTTATGTTTTTTATTAAGTTAATATTGATTTAATGAAAGCATACCAGGAACTGTTTAATAGAAAGTGTTAATACCACATGGGTTTGCTGTTGTATGTTTTAATTATGGTAGTGCATGGCATAATACCATATTTAATTACCTAAATAGCAGTAATTAAAAGAGGAGTGGATAGAGTATATATTGAGCAAATTTTGAAGTTAATGATGAAACTATAATGTGCATTAATTATATTGTACTAAACTCTGTGATTAGGGAGGACATTTTCTCAGCAAATTTTTCTTATCTACCATCGTATGTGATGGTGTGGGATAGCAAAGAAAAGAAAAATCTGAAAAACGTATGAAACAGTGTTTGGATTGAGATAATGAGAGTTTTAGTGAGCCATATGTTATAAAATGTTTCAACTCATTTGCAAATGAGGTATGCAGAGACAAATTCATGGTATAATTGTCCATGATGTTGTTATTAAACACATAGGTTTGTTTATTTGGCTCGTTGCAGCTACATGATTTATTACAGTAGTTTATAGTTGGAAGTAAATCAACAGCAGCATGTTACTTGTTTGTTTTTTATTAAGTTAATACTGATTTAGTGAAATTATACCAGGAACTTGTTTAATAGAAAGTTTTGGTACAACATGGGTTGCTCTTGTATGTCTTAATTATGACAGTGCACCGCATAATACCATATTTACATTTCCTAAATAGCAATAATTAAAATAAGAGTGGATAAACAGTATACATTGTACATGTTTTGAAGTTAATGATGAAACTGTAGTGTGTATTAAACATTTCCAAAATTTTTGGTGAGGAAAGACATTTTCTTTGTGCAATTTTCCTTAATCTACTATCTTACGTGACAGTGAGAGTTAATGAAAAGGAAAGATCTGGAAGAATGTATGGAATGGGTTTTGGAGCAAGATGAAGATAGTTTTAATGAATGGTGTGAGCAGGATATTATGTTTTGATTCCTTAGAAAGTGAAGTTAAGACAAGACAGGTACACCCATTTATAACTATTAACAAGGAGGATTATGTCCTTTTCCTTAAATAAATGATGATAAATATGATGCTGTCAAACTTGTCAATTAGTTTTAAGATGTCCAGTTATTTGGAAGTTCATGTATTTTATAAAGAATTGTGCTCACAGGTGAAGAAGCTTTAATTTATATTATTTTATATTTCGTTCTTATATGAGAGGTATTGTTTGTAAACAATTTAAAATTGTAAAAAAAAAACATCATAATATGTTCTAATGATAAATAATGTTATCTTCTAAACATAATACTGCGTAAAATTTGGTATTTGCTATTGGCAGTAATAGAGCCACTTCAGCTGCCTTTTTTTTTTTTCCTGTATTGGGTTCTGGTAAATATAGTTGGTCTTTCCCCAACCTTGCAGCCATTTCTTTTATCTTCAGATACCTGTCACTCAGAACTTTCTCCTTGACAAGGGAGGTGTTTTCTTATATCAACATATGCATGCCTACCCTCATATAGGGCACTTTTATGACTCTCTGCCTAACAAAGCAACTTTGACTGCTCCTTTAAGTGGAATATGAAGGGGAAGCTTTCTTATACATAATGTCAAGTTTCCTTATGCCAATATATCCACACCTACCCTCATACTAGGTCACTTTCATGACTCTCTGCCTAACACAACCAATTTGACTGCTCCTTTAAGTGGAATATGAAGGGAAAGCTTTCTTATACATAATGTCAAGGCATTGTTTATCACTAGGTGAAAGTCCTTCTTAGATAAACATTTAATAACTGTTCTGTATTCAATTTTAAATATGCATGCTGTATTATACAACACATCTGACTTAAAAGCTTTAAGCAAATTAATGGTGTGGCCAGAAAGGAAGCGCAGTGTTACACTCCTGAAACATGTATCAAATAGCTGAAAATTGCAACAATGATTCTGGTCTTCTTTGTCAGGCTGGAAACTTATGGGTTGCACCTCATGTATCATCAGTTCTCACTGAAAAACTTTTAGGATATAAACATTTACAACAGACAGAATTTGGGATCACACTATCATCTGCATTCTTAAGGTAATAACAGTAGAAGGATATGGTAGTTACCTTCTTTCAGAATTGAAGAAACTCTTAGTGTAAATCTTTAAATCTTTCCATCCTCATTTACTTGATCTTGTTAACTTCTGAAGTTACTCTTGAACAAATCAGAGCTAGCCAGACTTTGCTCTTATTAATAAGCCTATACAAGAGCAACTTGTATGTAAATAATAAAATATGTCCGTTAGATTATTTTCTTTTTATCTTGAATAACCCAGCCATCAATAGACGATGTAGATAAACAATGTATTTTTAATGATCATTTTGACAATATAATTTTTTATATCATCCATGTGGTGCAAATGACTTAGGATGATTGTTTCATCCAGCAGTGAATAAGAGCCATTTTACTCATTGTATTCCTATTTTCAAATAATGATGAGATTTGGAAAGGTAATAGAACCTACAGCTTGAAACAGTACAATCTATATAAGCTTCAGGTTTTTCCACAGTAATATTTAATAGATTCTTTAAGGTGGTTTCTATTTGTACAATTAAAACTGTTACTAAACCAGGGTTCAAACCCAATAATAAATTTTGAGTAATTCAAGTATTTTTTACAAAAAATAGTTTTAAATAAAATACACTTTGAGTTATATACTGCTGATCTGTTAGCACTCTATTTCTGCACAGCATTGGTCTCTCAACAGCAGGCAATTCATGCACAAGCCCACAGATATATTATTAAGCATATATTTTCTGTAATCAAGACTACTTGTTTATTGCAACTCATGGGCAAATGAGTTTGTTACTGCTCAGAGGTGCTCCCATGCAGTGCCAAGATTGTGAGCTACCATAAGAGCTCGGGTTATCTACCTGCAGAGTATAAGAGATTGATGTTGGAGTAGGATGCCCTGCCAGTGGTACTGGCAGCCTAGTTAGAGGGCAAATACATGGGTAAGCAGCATATCTGCTTCCACAATGAAAAGGGGGGAAGGTGTTCAGTGATTAGTAATCTAAGTCTCAAGGAAAAACCCACCAAGGGAGTGCTGGGAAGAGGAGAGTCCTTTTCCAAATGTAATTAAGACATACCTGTTTAAAGATTCTTTATACATTAATGCATTGTGAACAAAGTTGACTGAAATTAATAATTGAACGTGTTTGTATGTACAGTTCATTATGCTTTAATGAAAAGTGTGTGTAAAGCTTCAGATGATTGGTTTGAAGTTTGCCGAAGGTAAGATTCCATGATACATAATGTAGTTAATATATCCTGAGTGGCATAAAATGCAAGAGTGGCGATTCTTCAAACATTTTAAACAGAATTAAACCCTCTTTTTACTATTGTGGCTTCATCTCATGATGATACATGGGATGAAATGATAAATTAGTCAAGGAGTATTTTGATGGAAGTGTTCCAGGACTAACTTAACCTCTCCAACATTTGCTATTGAATGGGGAAAAAAAACTTTCAGAAGATCCTGAAATGATTCTAATCACAAACCTCTCACATTCATTTCTTAGGGACCATTGCCACCAGTTTCAGCCACAGTACTAAGAGCAGACTTCAGGTAACATTACCTTTCAATTGAAATAAACTCCACTAAGTTGTCAGGTGTTTTTGGCGAGTTGGGGGGGGGGTGTGGGAATCACAATAGACTGTGTTTCTAATGCTATTTACAGGTTGAACCATAGTTATGGCCTCTGCAGTTATTCATAGCACTGTTCTTCTGACATGCCCTCATTTAGAAGAGATTGTAATTTTGCAATCTTCTCCTATAATTAAGAATTAGTAGTGGAAAAAAAACAGATCTTCTTAATTCATGCATAGCATTCATATATTCAAATGGTACCAAGTGAATTAAGCTCAATATCAAGTGCCAAAATACTTGCCTGGTGTTTTAAATATATGCATAGTTTTAATTTGATAACTCTTGTCTAATGGATTGATGTCCTGCTGCATCAAATTACTTGTCAAGAGCACTAGTATGCTGATCTGAGATGTTAAAGAGCACCAGTATCATTCTGTGGTTGCATGTTGGCTGCATTACCAGGTATAATTCAAATGTTACCAAAAGGATTGTTATAATATTTTTCGTCGTATGATGCAAAAGATTCTAAACACTTAGTTTTTCCCTGAAGATTTTACCACTGTAAATAGTTTCATTATAAATTAGTTACATTTTTCTGAGCGTTAATCCAGATTGTATTCATGTTACATTTTTCTGAGCGTTAATCCAGATTGTATTCATGTTATTGTTTTTGAGAGTATATTTCACAAGCACTATGTCAGAGAAAAATCTCATTCATAAAAATTGTGATAATGCAGTAGGATCCCACAAACTCTACTCAATGTAAACTGAGAGAGTAATGAATTACTGAAATTGATGAGTTTTACCGACTTTAGGTTTCATAACACATAATACTAAATTGTTCTGTAAACTAGTGTATTATAAGCTAAAATACACTCAGAACTTAAAAAAATATCTAAGATGAAATTATTTATATTAAAGACATAACTTACTTGTATATGAAATGACCAGTTTTCTCTGGAGAAAAATCTCATGATGCTGGATTGTGTTTTACATTCACACTGCAGTGTCACAAAAGTGATGGAGAAATAGAATGTCCATAGCAGCCTCCTACCATCTGCCCAATATTTAAATCCATTGCAATTAAATTTATATTCATCCCTTTATCTAGTTGTTTCAGTGCAGCTAATTTCACCTCCATTGTCACATTGTGTTTCTTTTTTTGTGGGGGGTGCTCGGCACTTTCACTACACTTGTAACACCCTCTTCTATGAAACTTTCCCTGCACTACAACACTTTCTCTTTACTCCAGTTAAACTTCATTAGAAAACTGAGAAAAATAGGCTCAGGAATATTATTCATATATTACAATGTTCTTTCATTGCTGAAGGGATGGCTCACAAAATAGAAAGTGGTATGGTGATAGAATAATGGTAGTTACTTGGTCTTCAAGAATACCAGGAGGTCTGAGGGACAGTCATAAACAATACCTCTTGCAATGCAGATCTTCTGTCCCAAACTCTGCCTGTAACCACATGCATTTCCTGAACCCTCAGAAATGGAATGAAAACATGCTATTAACCTTAGTTTTGTGATTTAACTGCTAATGCAAAATAGAATAAAAATATAAGATTGCTTGCAAATGATGAGTTATACAGAATGACGAGTTATTAGGACTCTACTGTAAAATCATTTATCATTTTGAGCTTGAAATGCTTCACCATTACCACTATTTAGAAGTGCATCAGTGATAACAATGCTTCCATTATATGTTTAGAAGCCGTATTCATGCACGCTGTGTGAGCGGAGTTTTGTGCAGGGCTGCCATCTCAAGGACCATATGAAGACACACTCAGGGGAGAAGCCCCATATGTGTAGCTTCTGTGGCAAAACATTCCTGCAGAATTCAGACCTGCGAGTTCATATGCGGGGCCACACAGGGGAGAAGCCCTTCTCATGCACCCAGTGCAATAAGAAGTTCGCTCGCTCAGGAGTTCTCAAACGCCATTTGTTGACACATACTGGAGAGAAGCCATACAAATGTGATCTCTGTGGCAAGCAATACACCCAGGGTAGCAAGCTCAAGAGACACCTGGGTATGCAGCATGTGGGCTTCTCAACGTGATACAAATTGTGACTGAACTCTTATTGAAATAGAGCCCTGTTATGTATAGTGTTGTGTTTAATAATTTTGATATCCAGCAGGATGTAGATGTGTTATTGTTTAGTTCATGAACAAATTTTCTAAAGAGCTTATAAATGAAGTTGCATTATTTTGTTGCATTATTTTTGTTCTGCATAAATGCAATGTAAAGTATTTCTCATTGTTACAAAAAAATAAATTTATAAAACATATCTTATGTTAATTACCCTACCAAACACACATATTAACAGAAAAATAAGAAAATATATCATGAATTGTACTGCCTTTCAAGCAACATCTTTCATTGAATAAAGTTTATTCGGTACTGAATATCAAAAAACAAATGAAAACTTTAATTTTTACATATTTCTCTGAGAGTTATTTAAATTTTAGTCATATAATCCTTCAATTTTCACACTGTCTAAATAAATTAGGAAATTGCATTGGATTGTAACAAAGTATAATTGAAGGACGTTTTATTTGCTTTATATGTTGCAAGAGGCAGTATTTTATATTCCAACCAATCTTTCAGTTATATCTGGATTGGTATCATGGAGCTTTGTGTAACTCAAGAAATACATAAAAAGTTCATCATTGCAATGTAACTACCTTCCCTTTCCATAAGTACTGTTACAAGGTTTTATAATGCACATCAAACTTCCTGCTAATTCTGAACGGCTCCAACTAATCACTAACAGCTCCATTTGATTGTGTTATACATGTGCATTGTGAAGTTCTATTCTGGTTATTCAAGTGCAAAAAATTGTACTTTCTCACATCAATAATAAATTCAAGTCTGGGCATAGACCAGTTCTGCTTATAATATACTCATATTTCATAACAATCATCATATGCGTCATTTATCTTTGTTTGTGTACATTGTACATGAATTTCCCCTCATCCACCAGCTTGCTACTCGCTACTGCTCAATTTGTGTGTTTGATAGACCTGACCTTGAGATGCTTGTCTTAGTGTAACATTACAAGTCTGACATCTTTAATGTGATGCCTAAAGGTGATCATGATCACCCAGCAGACATCCAAAATATATTTTTGAAGGTTATGTCGGAATCCATACTGTGAAACTATTGAGTATCTTGATTTGATCTAAAGTAAAACACTAAAAATCATGTCAACATGTTAAAACACTCTTTAAGCTTTGCAATTAAACTTATTAAAAATAATTTTCTGGACATGTTTCGTCAGACTAATTGCTCACATTATCAACTAATCGACGACTCTCTCATGTTGACATGATTTTTAGTGTTTTACTTTAGATCAAATCAAGATCCAAAATATATTCGGTATGCTGTCTTTACATGCTGTATGATGTTCTTACTTTGTAACTTTGGTGTAAAGTTATAACAAATATAAGAATGTGTGTTAGGATTATTTACACAGCCACAGGATCTTGCAAGAGACATAGTTTATCACAGAACAGTCTGCTTTAACACTGCACAAATCACATGCTATTAACTGTGCATTTATTAATTATAATATCTATTAATATTATTCTTTATAGTGAGCAACTTAAAAACAAATCTCATGTACCAAAGCACACTAGAATACATACATATGATAATTTGGCGAAGTTGCCAATTAGGAATGCACTGGGAATTCAGTTATCTGTATTCTGCAATATATGATCTCCCATGTATCTCAAAAATGGCACATGGCGAAAAATGAGTGGCAATTCAATAATTAGCATGCCAAAATTAATTAAGAATATATATTTGCTATAAGAATACAAATTTTCATTTCCCTAGTATAATTAATATTGAATTGTAGCAATTAGATTTATTTTTTAAGCTAGGGGCATGTGTAAACTGTGGTAAGTATTTCAGTGCAGAATGAATTGATTTTAGTCATTTGGATAATCTTGCATCTCATCATTATTCACATAACTGCTACAGTTCAAACATATGAATGGGAAAGTTCATATGTAGCAATGGAGAATATTCATTATCATAAACAGAGCTAATTTTTAGAGTATTTCTCTTAGACACATAAAGACTTTATTCTTTAGTCTTATTACTGCAGCTTAAAATTAAATTTGAGATTTAAACAAACAAATAAATAAATAAATATGGGAGCCAATATGGAATACAAGGTAACATTTTTTTCCCTACAACACATGCAGCAACACTGCAATTATGGAAAATATATTTGAAAGCCCACTGGTTGTGCTTTTTGACTTGTCACCACTAAATCTGTCTAGGTCAAGGGAGGAACTTAATTTGGGCTTTGAAGGCTTGTGCTGTAAGACAGCGTTGTTTAATAAGGTAAGAATTATAGTGTATATAAGTACAATGAACACAAAGCCCTCAAAACAGTCCTCAAGATTGTTTAAGTACATTTCCATTTATGCATGTGACAATGTCACCATTATAATATCCTCTTTGTACACAAAGAAATTTTCCAAAGCAATGATTTCTTTATTTTAGAAATCAAACTAAAATCACATGGACTAAGATCTGATGAATACAGAGGGCATTCCAAAACTTCTCACCCTCCACCAATACAACAAATCCTTTACAGGAGCTACCGCCATGGGTGGCTGAGGTCGTTAAGGTGCAGCTTGTGAGTGGGAGGTCTGGGGTTCGAATCCCACTGGGACCGTTCTCCCTGACTGGGGTTTTTTCCAGGTTTTCCTCAGTCTTCATAACTGGCAAATGCCAGGGAGGTACCCTAAACTTAGGCCTGAAACGCTTCCTTAAAAAATATCCTTTCCCAATATATCATTTCATTGCATGTATCAGTGTCCACCGCCTGTGGTGCCTCAGTAGTAAAAACAGGCATTAAACACTACTCAATAAAAAAAATTACAGGAGCTGCTTTGTGACATGTTGCATTATCATGAAACATTATAGCATTCGATCACAGTTTTCTGGACATTTCTCATTAATTATGCAATACAAAAGAACACCTTGAATGTCATAAGCCAAAATGATTGAGTTTCATTGAGAAGCAATTTTGTTCAGTATTGTATATTTGATTATTGATACCACTCATTTACTTCTACTTGAGATGAGTTTCATGATGTGCATATACATTTTGTTTATTACAGTTATACAATTTAACATGACCCAGCTAACATCTTAATAATATGGTTCCTGGTGGATGCAACATATTTCATAGCAAGGCCAATTTTGTTTCTCATTTATCTTTCAAGCACCCACTTGGCAGCAGTCTTCTGCACTTTGATAACATGTTGTAAAATGTGAAACACCATTAAAGTAGATATTACAGTATGCTTAGCAAATTTCTGCACAGTCCAGTGCCTGTTTTCATCTATGCATTATTCAATAAGTGCCACTGACATGTCTATCTGAACAGATAAATGATATCTATTTCTGGCAGATCTGCTTTCATTATGTGTCCAAGTTCAAATGCCTGAACCCACCTCACCACTGATCAGTATGGCAAAGCACAACCACCCAGTGCTTCTTGTAGCTTTGCATGACTTTCATGCACATTTTTTGCCATGCAGAACTGAAATTTTCACATGCAATCACTGCTGCACTTTATTGGCTTTGATTTTTGAATGAACAGTAGTGCACAACCACTTTACATACGTTTGCTCTAATGGTAATCAGAAGTTCAACAAACAGATTTTCAAATACATATTCTGAAACTGCAGTGTTGCCAGACCTTTAGGAAGAAGAAGAAAAAAAAAAAGGACCAAGTTCCATAATGACCCTTTGTTTATAAAAAAAATTATCCAAAATGCAACTGGAAACATTAAATTTGCACAAATTTCTAGTTAGAGGAGGTGGAGGAGTGACAAAATAGAACATATTTAAAACATGTACCATCATATTTTAGAGTTTCATTATTTTTACAGGAGTCAGTTTTATATCTCACTTCATTGCTTACAGTAATGCACATATTCAAAAATCTCAAATAATACTAAAGAAATATTTACAATAATCTGTCAATGTGCTAACTACTTGCAGTCTCATTCTAACAGCAGTTTTAGATCTCTTTTTAACCAAGGCATGAGCAATTGTGCTCAAATTATGATGTCCGTTAGCCATCAATTTTTACATTAAATAAAGCAATGAAATATTGCTCCTTTTAAGCCAGCAGTCTGCCATTGCTAATAGTAATTATGGTAGGATAAGCCAAGAGCTAGGATGGTATAACAGCAATAGTCACCACTATAAATAAGAATAAACAACATTTTATAAGAGGATCATTTCTTTAACAAAATCATAATTCTTCAGCACTTGTCTTGTTGCCATTTCTTTAAATAATATTGTTGCTTTATTGAGTACACACATTGCATTACTCTTGAACTTATAAACTAGTGTCAGCTTGATAACCAGTTCGATTTACTTTTAGAAAATGCTTCTCATTTGCAGAATACCATCAATACATTATTATTGAAGATGATAATACATGTCCTTGTTCCAGTTATTCAGGAAGCTACCAAAACTGTGTACCCTCATTTTTCATGCATTTTTGCACTCACTTTGTAGTTCCTTTTAAGAAAATGTGCTATTGATTGATTCTCAGTTTCACATTACTTACAAATGCATTTGTTTTATAAACTTTGTCTTTTACCTCTAATACTCACTATTTAATAATACATGTCACAATAATACACAAATAAAGTGTGTAAAAGATACAAATTATGAGTAATCATCCATTAAGCCTTGAATTACATTATGTTTTAACTGTAAAATGTTGCAATGTTTTTTCTGAATCTTTATTTTGCATGATTTCTATTTAGCATAAACCTACATTTAATGCAAGAAATTTTAAGCCACAAAAAATATTCTTTAAGAGCAATGTAATTTCTCATTCAGTTTAGTATAATTTTCACTTGTGAAAACTTGCATTTAGCATAAGAAATATTCTATATTAATGTATTCAAACTGTTCACACCAACTCCATTTACTTACATAACACATGTATAAGGGATCTAGCTGCTAGTAGTAGGTCAGCTGATGATGGAAGCAATTAGCTTCACGTCCAGTGTTATGTAAGTAAATGGAGTTAGTATTGAATAGTTTGAATACATTAATGTAGGATATATTACCACCCTATTGTATACAGCTTCGTTAGTACAATTTATTCACATTACAAGAAATATTGTTATATGCATACATATAGCCTCAGCCAAGGCAGCTGTTGCAAATATGAATGTTCTGAAATAGCAAAGGTTACAGATCAAGCAAAGCTAAAAACTGATAATGTTACATTACACTGCATTTTGGCATCATATGTACTATCATAGTATGTATTACATCTGTAAAGATCAAATGAAGTAGGATGATGATAATTATGATTGAGATGATTGGGATGAAGAAATAAAACCACTAACTTTCAGTAAAGTGTTACCATTGTAGATGTACGTGGAGGTTTATCACATCAATTAAAGTAGATAAATGTTAAATATAGAATAGTTAGAGACAGATATTTTGAACTTAAAATGCAACAGCTCTAAAAAGAACTACTGCCTTTGATAATTTTGAAAAATTCTGTAAATATGTATAAAGGCAAATTTGTTGTGTTGTATATGTAATGTCATTATGTAAATATATATTTGTGGATGTTTTGACATTGTAGGTGTAAATGCTAGGAAATGACAATTTAGAACTACATCGTTGATGGCATAGAAAAAGTTACAAAACTACAGGTATGTAGGGTAGGTATCCGTTATTGTTAAGAATTTAAAATGATTGAGTCAAATTTGTAACAGTTACATCACTAATATCTTAAAAAAGGACCACTAAGTTTCTGGAGCTAATAGTTCCCATCTTCAGTTCCAGTGTTACAAATTCAACTCAATCATTTTAAATTTTTAGTATTAAACATGACTGTTACAAAAGTCAAAGAGATAACAATAAGACTTGAGGATATAGAAAAACAGGAACTATGGGCAAATCTTAACACCAAAAAATCTATGAAATTATATAGTACTCTAAAAAATGTGTGGGGAAGAGAAAGATATATTGAAATTTGTTATAAGTTGGAAGGGTTGGCATGGTTTAGGACAGGAGTAAAATAGTTAAGTGGATTAAAAAATTAATATAACTAAGGGGAAATTTCCTATATGTGCAGAACCAGATACTACTTGCCATTGGATACTAGAATGTAAGCAAACTAAGTTTTGGAGGGAACAGTTCCTATTAAGAAAATGGAAAAACCTACCAGATGAAATAAGAGGTAGAAGAATTTTAAATTTAAAATCTGATGAAAACATTAAGGAACTAGGAAAATACATAGGCAAGGTAAGACAAAAATGGTTATGAGTGTAAAATACTTAAGAAATGTGCTTGAGAATAAAATTGTCAGATAGTGAAAGGAGGATGAAATGAGTAGGGGAGGGTATGGGCTAGTTATCTAATATTAGTTAAACAGGATCCTTATACACCAATAACCAGGGTGTTAGTGTGTATAAGGCCCTAAGGAATAAGCAACTCTGAAGGATAGAAATTTGGCCGAATCGGTTTAATTAAAAAAGAAGAAGGGTTTAGTATTGTAAGAAATATAACTTAATTGTATTGAATGTATAAATTACTTTTAATGTTGTGTTTTGTTTTTGGTTGGATCGAAGCCTGGTCCCCTGGATATTCCAGTAGGGAGCTGCTGATGAACCAGGGACTGAGGGGCTGAGCCAATCAAAGTGGAATAAATTTTTATTGGATTCAGTGCCTTCTGGAATTGCCAAAGGCACGGTTCCTAATTGTTATATTTAAAAGCAATGTTGTTTTTTTTGTGTGTCTAATTAGTATTTAAAAAAAAATGTATATGATGTAGGAGAAATAAATACTACTGCTACTGTTACTGCCACTAAAGTCCACCATATTTAACTAATCTGTTATTGTTGTCATGCAAATCATGTATTTTTATACCATTAATGTTAATAGAGGCACATTTATAAGAAAAAGTGTACATTTTACTGAAAACTGAATTTAAGGTCAAACATTTCAAGATCCTGTAAAAATGCTATATAGAGATTATAGAATAGAACACATGGTTGACAATGGATAAAATATAGGTGTTAAAATTTTTTCTGGTTGCTATAATTTGTTATGAATAAAAAGTTTTTATTTCTGGGTTTATGTGTTAAAGCAGTTTCAAGTTTCCTCATATTAGAATTCCACATTGTTGTACAATATATAGGCTAGTATAATAAACTGGGAGCACTAGAAAAATAAATTATTTAAAAAAATACCTCAGAGTAAAGAGTGCTTACTAAGAAGGCAATGGGGTCTGATCTTTTGATTTTAAAATTCGACTTCTGCCCCCATAAATAAATAAAAAAAAAGTTAAAAATGCAAGTTAAAATGTAAATAACTACATATCTAACCAATAATACTGCTGTAATGATAACCGCTTTAAACATTATACACATGAATTCGTGGTATAAGGGGTGGTTTGATAAGTAATTTGGTTCGCATACTAATAGAAGTAACAATATCTGTATATGTGGTCACAAAGCTTGCTTTCTATGTATAAAATATTCTATGGTTGCAATTCATTTTGATGTTAATTCATTGTTTGGCACTTGTTTAAACACAAGCATTTTGACAGAAACAGAAAAATGGATAAGATTGGAATTCTTGTGTAATGACAATTCTTTTTTTGGAAGGAAAAACAGCAAAGGAAATTCATGAGAGGATTTTGCCTACATTGATTGATGCATACCCTTTTAATGAAACTGCTAAACTTTGAGTAAATGAGTATGAGTGTAGCAAAACAAGCCAAAGATGCACCAAAATCAGCTGGAGCTGCAAAATCAACTGTGGGGCCAGAAATCATTGATAATGTCAATGATATTGTGAGTGAAAGTGTGTAGGTTAGGTTAGCAAAGACTATAACCATTTCAACTGATCAGGTTTATTTTATTTTGCATAATGAATAACACATGAAAAGACTTTAAGCAAGATGAGTGCTGCATTCGCTCACTCTGGAGCAAAAGCAAAATCACAGTTTGGAAATGTTTAAGAAGAATCCAGCCTTTTTTTTTTTATGGAGTTTTGTGAATTGACGAAATGCAAATTCATTATGGAAACAGTGGCTTGCACAAGGCATATAAACAAAATGCATTCCATCCACTGGAAAGGCGATGGTTAGTTTTTTTTAATGCTAAAAGTATTCTCTTGACTAACTATTGGAGAAAGGGAAAAATTATTACTGAAGATTACTACCCATCATTTTTGGAGAGACTGAAGAAAGCAATCATGGGAATGGCCATACAGGTGTTTGAACATGGTAATGCTGAGTGCATTCAAACTGTGTATCATTCAGGACAAAATGACTGAACTATGATTTTAAATTCTTCTGCATCCACCCTATTCATTTGAGCTTGCTCCCTCAGATTATAATCTGTTCCTGAAACCCAAAACTTTCCTGACTGGACACAAATTTAAGTCAAATGAAGAGGTCATACAAAAAGTAAACAAGTATTTTGAGGGTCTCAAAGAAACCCACTTCCCTGAAACTTTGGAGCAAGTGTATTGAACTTTGAGGAGACTATATCAAAAAACAAAATAAGTTGTAAGACTGAACCTGTTATCTTTAATATCAAACCAAGTTACCTATCAAACCACCCTCCTACATATGGTAGTAACTTTTACAACAATTTTATGCTAATTTTGGCACTTTATGTGCAGATTTATTGGTAACAGCCCAAACTGAATATTCTCTACTTAATTTCAATAAGAATGATTACAGCCACCATTATTCTAGGTATGAATTCAACTAATGCTTCAATGTCTCCTAGTTGATGCTAACTGTCCCTCTTGGAGTGCCCCTTCATGCCATATAAAGTTAATGGTACATGTCCTTAGATGAGTCTAACCAACCTATCCTATAAATATAACATGCTTTAGGCTTTCATGGCTGGTGTTATTTTTAAAATCGAACATTTTTGGATTATTTTGATTGTTCATTGATTTTCCCTGAACCTTAGAAAGCCCATACATCATTGCCAGATCATAAAGACCAAATTAAAACATTGTTGTGATTTTTTAAGATGCCACATGATGTGTTGCTTGAATTTTGAAAAAGAGCATAAAAAGCATTTTACACCCACAACAAAAATAAGTAAAAAAAAAAAAAATGCATTTTGTGAAAGACCCAAGGGATTTACTAAACTCTACTAAAATATACAAAGTATATGCAAATTTGGAAAAATATACATTGGTATGATCAGAAGATTCCTTAAAACTGGGTTGGGAGAAAATAAGTGACATTTATGTCTTAATTAACCAGAAAAAATCTGCAATTGTGGAACATACCATGAAATAAAATGTTCAAAATTAGAAGTAAAACAACCAGATATTTTAATCTGGCTAGGAGAGAGACCTTAAAATAGAGGAGCATCTGGATTATATAAGTATTCAAATAAGCAAACATAAAATCTGTTGATTGACACATAGTGGGTAATTTTTATACAAGACCTTCACTGTAAATAGCGTCAATAATTTAACAAATATGTTATAAAATCTGTTACTTGTCAATAAAATAACTGTACCACAAATCTCTCACCACTCCTAGTTTCTTACATTTATGTCCCTTTCTGCCTCCTATAACTTTTACTCAGTCCCCTGATGATGCTGGCCACAGAAGTTAGTGAAAACTTTGATTTTGAAACTTCGTGTCAGGGGTACCCACTGGCCTGTTGAGTTGAGCAGTTCTTACAGTTTGGAGCATGCAAACAAGCTTTCTTATGCATGAATTGATGTACAATAAATGGAACAAAAGGTATGACACAGCTGGCAAGGATCTTATAGAGGTTACTATTCTTGATGAATACTAATTTTATTTGAGTCTCCATGAATGTGTCAGCCTCCTATTAATGATTTTATTAACTTTTGCCTATATAAACTACAAAATTATATGTTATATTTAATATGACAAATGATTTCCCAAGGTCTCCACATTTAAAAGACATTGATATTTCACTACTTACTCTTATATAAGTCCATAATAAACTATCTCGAAGACTAGAACTATATAACTGAGGATAATATGCAATATACACAATGCACTAAGAATGTGTTAAACATTCACATTTTATTTGCAGCAAGATATGCACTGTATTGTGCCTGAAAATGTCTTAGTGTGCCATAGTGCATTTAAAACCTAAAACTCTTAATGACACAATAACTACCACATAATGTATATCAATCATATGTAGTCAATATTTGCCATTGGATACAGCTTTTATTTCTCAAAGAAAAATGTAACCAGTTATATTTAATTTTATCAGCAGTGCCAAAAATACTTGCAAAATGAGGTTTGATAATTTCGACCTTAACTTGCATATTTGAGGTCATTTACATGATTGGTTACTGATCCTTGCATAGAAGCCTTCATTAACTGCATTGCTTGGAACATCAAAGACATATGGCAGTTGCATACTGAAGCTTGACCATATATTTCAATATAGAATAATTTTTTTATGATGTGGTAAAGCATATTAAAGTGATTAGTAAAACATATCTGGTATTTATTTAAATTGTACTGGAAGGTATAGGCAATGAAGTGGTAATGGTTCCTATTAGAATTTATTAAATAAGTTCATACTAACTCTACTTACATAAAACTAGGACATGTTTCCGAAGCAATAGCTCTCATCATCAGCTGTTAACTGATTACTGTTACTCACTTTTGGACCAATAATCATGAAATTAAACCAGAGGCTAAGCTGCTGAAACAACTTTATAATCTAAGAAAAAATTTTCATCTTAAAAAAATAAGAGAAACTTAATGAATTTTGATTTTCCTCCTACGGACAAACTCAGCAAGTTCCTACTAGAATCATCAGACACCACAGGAGCATCCTGATATCAAGCCACCATTTCGATTAACAGTAGTCTGTAAACAGCTGATGGTGGGAGAGATTGCTTCCAAAACGTGTAGTTATATATAAGTAAGTGGTAAGTGATGTGTTAGTGTGAACATGTTGAATATATTAGTGTAGGATATATTACCACTCATTGTCTACAGCTTTGTAAGTACAATTTATTTAACATTAGAACATGTTTTGGGGGCAATTGCTCCCACAATCAAATATTGACCATTACCTGACACCTGCAGCAAATGAATATTTAGAGACTCTTCTATCTCCCTGTAAGATATGGTTGGTTCGTTGGTTGCTAGTGGCCATTGGGAACACTGATATTTATAATTTTTTCCCTAACTTCCAAATTATTTTTCATTTCATTTAAGAACTTTTGAAAAATAAGAAATTTTTAAAAAATCTCTTGGAACTCACACAGTGAAGCTTGTTAAATATAAATTCTATCTAATTTGTTGTCTAACACACTCTTGTGCTTCACTTACTTTTAAATATGGTGGGACCGGTCAAGTTGGTTGAAGATGAAGAGGATGTCTCTTTGAAACTGGTCCCACTGTGTTTGAAAGTAAGTGAAGCATAAGAGTTGTTAGACAACAGATTAGATAGAATTTATGTTGCTATCAAGCTGCCTGTACTTCAGTAGAGGTTCCTAGTTTAGTTTAGAATAGTATTCACATTCTTACACAATGGGCAGTGGCTGGCCTTGACTAATTAATCCTGAAAAGATGTTCTGACAGGCAATCATGTTAAACAATTAAGCGGAATTGGGCAACTCCAATTTTTCTTGGTTCAATAAAAGATGTTTGAAAGTCTTTAGATCTTCATGTGGTGTTCTTTCCTTTAATTTTTTGTTGGATATTTTATTGTTCTTGTTCAGTTATTTATTTTTTTAAGAGTTTCAATTTAGAAGGCAGTTCTAGTTCAAAAGATGATTTTAATTTTATGGTGGCCCCCTTTTTTGCTAAAGTATCAGCAATCTCATTCCCCTTTAATCTCACATGGCTCAGGATCATTGTAAAACTATTTCTGATCTGGATTGTATGATATAGTTTTCTTATTTCATTTATAGTGCATGTTTGTGTGTAGCTGTCATTCATTATACTTTGTAATACTGCTTTAGAATCACTTAAGATAATTCTTTTATTTATGTTAGGTCTATACAGCAGATTTCCTAAAGCTGCTCTATTGGCAATTGTATTGTCATCAAAATTGTTAGCATACTGTCCCAAAGGTATATATTGAGTTAATTCTTCACAATATATTCCAAAGCCTGCTTCTTCATTTTTAAGAGATATACTTTACAGCATGTATCAGTCTGATAATAGTTGGCTAGTTTACTAAGTGCTGTCAATGTTATTACTTTAGGTAGGTCGTTCTTCTTGAAGACCATTGAATACAGATTTATTTTCACATTGATACCTATATATTGTAAAGGGTCAATTGGGATAATGTTAGGTTTAGTGCTTATTTTTAAAATTTTGTCTAAATCTTCTTTCTATAAGTAATTTTTTAAAGTCTGTAGTGTTTTTAATCATTCTCTGCTGTCAGAAATAGGAAAGCATTTATTCCTGTATTGATTATTTTTTAATTTCTGTCCAAGATTTCACATTTTAATAACTCTGTTTTAATAGGCAGGTTATTAGTTATGCTCTACATTGCAGCAGTTGATGAGGCATTTCACAATGGCTTCTACACAAAGTGATGTTCTTATCTGTAACTATTGTTGCTTGATGTTTAGTGTGCTCACCTTTAAACTCTGCAAACCAGTATAGACTTTGTAATGAAGCAGATGAGTTTGGAAAAATTTCTTTAATTTTTCCAGGCACAGTCTACTTAGGTTGCACTTTTAATCATAAAAAGATCATCATGCAAAAATGCTCTCCATTCATCTGCATCTTAGAACATCATACAGCAAACACATGACCACAATTAACAGTTTGCTGCAGCTGCAACAATGTAGCCACACACTAACTTCCCCTTTGGTTAATCCAAGACAAGCTCTTTCCAGTGCTACCAATGGGAAACTTTTATCATTGTTAGTATATTCACATCACTAATATTAAATAGTGATCCTTATATTTATTTTTATAATGTAATTAATGAGTTAATGCTGATGAGTATATTTATGCATAATATTTAACTCTGTGGTCTTTTTGTTGATAGCTCGTGTGGTTGAGACAAATGTCAGACTACTGGCATTAAAACTGACATACAAATGGTATGGCAAAATCTTTCAATATATACTTATATATATGACAGGTTTAGTCTGCCTTCATTAAAATATGGCATAGTTCAACCAGCTGGTACATACAGTATTAAATATTAATTTGCTTAGTACATGAATTGTTTCATATTGTTCATCACCAGTTAACTCCAAAATCTTTTGTAGCTACCATGTAATCCCTCAATTATTCACATCTGAACTTTCAGAATAAAGAAGGTAGGGAATTATGCAAGTAACTAAGGTGAATTATTTTATACTCTGTTTTTCCTTTTACCAGGATAAGTCATTAAGTAAGTTACAAATTGATGTGGGGTATTATGAGGTACTACATGTTTGAATGAGGCACCTGAGGCTATTGCTACTAGATAGCAGCATTAGCATTGGTGACATGGGAGAATCAATGTTTATACAATAGCAAAAGAGAGTTTCAAGATGGCAGCATCTGAGTGAGTGTGCAACTCTCGAGCAACACTTCATTCTGTGATTGTTGTGGCCAGAAGATATAGAATCAAAGAATATTCTTAAAGAATGCTTCCCATCTATGATGAGAAGTACCTGTCATGTCAAACTAATTTACAGTGGGCACAGTAGTTTTTCAAAGAGCAAACATGAATCAAAGACAAACACTGCATTGTCCAGCCAATGGAGATTGTCACAGAAGCACATTTGCAATGAATTAAAGACTTTCTAAGCACACAAAAAGTTAACTATAGACATAATAGCTGCTGCTGTTTGTTGTTCATATGGCATGGCCTATCTGATAGTGCATAACAGGTTAGGTTTCCCAAAGTTTGTGAATGATCGGTGCCATGCATGCTGACCTACAATACAAAATGCAAAGAATGGGTCTGCCATTATAGCACCTCAATCACTACCATGATTAAAAATACAATTTGCTAATTTGAATTGTCACAGGTGATGAAGAGATAAAGCATGCATTAATGCAGTGGAAATATCCTGCATCACCATAAAAAAAAGTTTTAAGTGATACCATCTGCCAGGAAAATGATGCTCAAAGTCTTCTGGAGTCACAAAGACATACTGCTCACCACATTTGCTTCAAGGACAAACCATAAATTAACTCTTACTGTAATATCCTCAGGAAACTTCATATGGTCATTCAATGGAAGTCCAAAGAATTTTATGCTGCTGGATTTCAGGGGCTTATAAAACGATAGGGCATGTGCATCATTGTACTGGGAGATTATGCTGAGAAATAAAAGTATTTTTCAAATCAGTACTCTTAATTAAGTTCTATATCCATTTTTAACTTACTTAATAACTTACCTCATTTTAAATTGTCATTTAATTGATGCAGCACCTTATGCCATATGCCTTTTCTGCCACATTATATTTATCATTACAAATATATTGCACAGCAAATCAAAAATGGATGCTAAAGATATATGCTATTATGTGCTGAAAAATGTTTTCACTGGTTGACAACCATCTATAGGTAAACAGAGGAAACTGTGATAAATTGTTCTGAAGGAAATTGTGAGTGGTTTATTAACCCTTTGATTACCTGAAGGAGCATCTATACACAGTCACTATAAGGCTTTTTACATAATTAGCAGCTTTCTGGTTCACCAAAGCTTACAGTATAACATTCTTATTATGTAACAATAAAAATTGGGACACCAATCTTATTACTGGTACCAATTGTTCTCACAAGAATCCCTTGTTCCACCTCCAAGTTTTACTAAAACTCTCTTACATTCAAAGTGTTCCATTTGAGGAGAGATAAAAAGTCCTAACTCCAACATAACAGGCCATGGTTAATCATTATTCTGCAAAAGCATATTGCTATCAAATGTTATTTAAGATGCTAACCTTAGAAATATCTAACAATGTATGTTGAGGTGGTGAAGGAAAAAAATAGAAAATGGAGTAAAATTATATCATGCATTCATCTAAAATCTGATTTCTTTTGTATGCAATTAATGTTCCGCCAAATGCCAAAGTTTCTTGATGAAATGATGATGATGACGATGATGATGATGATGATGATGATGATGATGATGATGAAAGTGAGTTCACATTTATTAAATTTTGAATAATGATAAATGCCTGATATCACTGCTGATGCATCACAGGTTGGGAGTACTAATGATATAGATAAAATGATAAGTTGGGGAAAGGAAGCATGCCAGGCCTATGTCCAGGATATCTTCCTGGTGTTTACCATGATGAGGACTAAGACAAGCTTCAGTCAGAGAATATTGTCCTGGTAGGAAGCCAACCTCAGTCCTTCTATTCACAAGTCTGTGCCTTGGTAACTTCAGCTACGTACTGAGTAATCCAGAGTCCTTAGCCTCGAAAGCTACTTATGTTCACCTTTCTATAATGAGCAAAAATTTTGGAAAAAATCTTATATGGGCACACTAGTACCTGATGACCAGGGCCCAGATTTTGATGACCCAGAAATATCAAAAATAATCAATAAAATGACCTAAATACATAAATAAAATTATCTAAAATGACTTTAAAATCCAATTTTCTTAAATTTAGGGCATGACTGTAAGAACACTTCATACTTCTGTAAGATTGGAACTGAAATTAAAAAATAATTAGTATATTATTTACACAAATCTAAATCCTTGTTTAGCCTATCTCCTTCCAACTTTCCCAAGCCAAGAGCCCAATCTCTCATTAAACTTCATTTGGCTTCAGCTTAACAGTGGTATGTTATTGTTGTGAACGCAAGTCAGATACAAATTAAATTAAAATTTATCTGAATCCAATACTGATGCAGATGGTTTCTTCAAACTTTCTCGTTTGTGATTTAATTTTGCATATTTGTTTATACCTATGAATGAATATACTTAATTATATTAACTTAATATGCTTAAGACAAAATACTCTATTGTAATCAAACATAAGCCACTTATGTATGTAGTGGTATACTGAATGAAACACAAATCTGTTGTTGTATTAACATGAAAGCATTATTGGAATGAAGCATATACCTAGCACTGTATTAAAGTATTATGGTGTACTGTAATAAAATGAAGTTTATAGCAATAGTCTGTTTTAAGAATCAATTGGACTTTTTTTCCTCAGGTGTGCATTACATTTGCCTGAAAACTTTTTTTAAATCAGAGCTTAAAATTTGGTATGCACACTAGATTTGCATAAATATGATATTTATTTAAACTCACCAATTTTTTGGCTTTTGGAAGCCTAGTTCTTTGAAGATGTAAGTGAATATTATTTGTATAAATATCTTACCTTATTCATAATTATTTTAGTAAATGACAATTAGCATGTGCAGATTCTCAAAATTGAGGAAATATCTGTTGTCAGACAACATATATTACTTGGAGAAACTCCTGTCTTGAAACAACTGAAGCATATACTTGAAATGCTCTTAATCTGTGGCAGAAAGTTCTTCAATGCAGTTACGTATCAAATGATTCACTGGTTACCTCTTGAGAAACATGATACAAAGTTTGTATACAGAGTTTTGCTATAATGCCTTTACCTTTTTTTTCAATTCATTTTCTAACTTCTAGCCCTACATTTTTAAATTAGATGCAATATTTTTAACTAAAAGTACAGAATTTTCAAGACTTGTATCTTTCTGATATAAATTTATGATTCCATGTATTAAGAAACTGTAGTTTGCCTTTATAAAGATTAGCTATCCTTCAGTTTAAATTGTGCCATGATCATCAGAATTCAGTGTTTCAATAATACATTTCACCTCCTGGAAAGGCTTACAGTAATAAATTGCTGAATCTATATAGATGCCCCACTGGGTGATTACAGATTCTGTTGGAATGGAACTGGAAGCCATGAACTTGAAGAGTGCTTTACAAGCAGAGATCTTAACAAAAATGTTCTACATCTATTGCACATGGGTATCCATCTGAGGAAAATATGCTTAACTTCCTCAGCCACCCTTTGCACAGCATTTCCTAAGCAAATACTGTGCACATTTTTGGGTAAAAAGCCCATTTTGAATTTTCTGCTTTGACAATGTTTGGTGCTGCATCTATCAAAAAAACAAGACTTCATGTCTGATAAATTTAACAAAAATATGAACATTTCAAAGGGTCTGCAAATTATGAAGTGATTAACAGTTTCTATTACTTCATTCCTAAACACTGTTTCAAAGTACTAACAACAATGTTAGCCATATAACAATTTTCTACATCACTGGTTTCATTAAAACACATGAATATCTTCTTTCCATTTACTTTTTCCATATCTTGTTAATGTATTGTCATAACATCATGACAGATATCCATCCAAAGTAATGATTTATCTGAGGTAAGACATCCGAAATGCAGTTTCATAGCATCGTTCAGAGTCTAAAGTGGGATGTTTGCAGAAACTAGATCTTTGCAAAAGTCTCTGAAAAATTATATATTGTCCTTCACAGATACGTTATAGAGAAAGTTGCATTGATTTCTTCGCACTTGCAAGTTTTACTGCCTATATTGCACCATTAATCTTCTTTTGACCGATAACTTTGTTTTGCCATCTTCCAAAATAACATTACACTATTCTAGAATAAATATCTCCAAATTAAGATGCAGTTTGTTCCAAATGGAACGGTTTAGATGACTTTATTTTAGGCATGGCTGAATGATACTAAAGGAACAAAAACCAAATTTTCTTCTCTGAAAATCTTGAACATCTTTTCATAAGTATACTAAGAAAAATAAATAAAAAGCTGCTGCAACAATAAGTATTTGACATTGCATTTCAACATGTACTTGACACTGTCAAGAGGCATCTTGCTTTATTCCCATAGAAGTGTGGTGAAGCATTCTTATTGTCAGTGTTACAGGCATAAAAATGATGAAAGGCAGCTATTACAGTAAGCAAAATGAGTGAGTTAAAAACATAACTTATTATTATTATTATTATTATTATTATTATTATTATTATTATTATACTAGCAGTGTTTTAAAAGTTCTCGGCCTGACTGAGAGATGTGAGTATGGCCAAATTATGATAGTAGTTATTATGATATCATCATTTAGAGGATGTGCTGTAAAGTTTTAGACACATAGTAGTTATGTAAACAAACTAGTGTTAACATTTTCTACAAAATGGATAAAAGTGGAATATGAGCTGTGATAAAGGACTTCGTTTTGAAAGGTTTAGCCCCAACAGAAATACAAAATGAGTTAAATTCCACATTAAAGGATTATTTCCCTTTATTTTTTATGATTAAAAATGGGTTGCTGAATTTAAGCATGGTCATACATCCATTCAAGATGATGAGCACTCAGGGCATCCTAAAACTGCTATGATTGACAAGATTGCTACTAAAATTTACAATGCCATACTCAGTGATTGCCAAATGAAGACATATGAGTTTGGTTGAAATTGCAAAGACCTTAACAGGCCACATACATTATTTTACCAAAGTTTTTTGTATAAGAAAACTTTCTGCTTAATGGGTGTGCATTTGTTAACAATGGACCAAAAATGCATTCAACAGAACATTTCACAAGAACGTTTAGACCTATTTAAAAGAAATTCCAGCGAGTTTCCCCAACCTTTCATAACAGGACATGAAAAATTGATTTAGCATCACATGCCAGAGATGGAGCAGTACAAACAGTGAGTAAAAACAGTTGAAAGTGAACCAAAGAAAGCAAAAATGTTTCCATCTGCAGGAAAAGTCATGGCTACAGTTTTCTGGGATTCCTATGTAGTTCTCATTGACTACCTCCAAAAGGGCAAAACTATCACCAGGGAGTACTAAGCTTCAATACTGGGCCATCTGAAGGGTGCTATCTTGTGAAAAAGAAAGTTCTCTTTCATCAGATAATGAGCCTTCACATACATCTGGGACATTTGCTAGATTTGGCTTCGAGCAATTATTTTTTGCTCCCAAATGTGAAGAAATGGCTGGGTGGACAGATTCACATCAAGTGCTGAGGTTGAAGCTGATATAGACACTTGTTTTTCAGAGTTGTACAATCCTAATTTTACTGAGGGTATTAAAAAGTTACATATTCAGTGGACTAAATGTATTGATTACAAGGTGACTATGTTGAAAAATAAAAACAACATTTCTCTTAAATCTTGTGTTTCTTGGTCAGACAGACAACTTTTTGAACTACCCTTCAATTGTAAAAATTGATCACAAAAGAAGTTAAAATGTGAAAAATAACACAAAAATGAACATAAAACTTGAAAAAATTACCTAAAACTTGAAAATAAAAGAATATGCAACAAATGCAAAATAAAATTTACATTTTTATAGTCAGAATTTCATGTTCAGCATTTTAGTACTTAAGAGCAATGAGCATTACATAATGAAAAAAAAAGATAACATGTTATCAAAATCTGGGCCCTACTAATGACAAAAGGCTAATTCCAACAGAAATTTATTGATAGAATGAGTGAAGCATTTGTAGTATTTCATTATAAATCTTACTAATAAAAATGCAGTGCTGTGAGTTTAAATTGCAAAGAATGTGGGCAACAAACTGCAGCTCCCAGTCGAAAAATGTTAACTGTATTCATGATCTAGTAAATAGAGCAGTCCTTAGATCCCAGGTTTAAATCCTATGGGACTGAACAACCTGAGCCTTTTTTTCCCCTGTGGTCACTGAGGTGAATGCTAGGATGGATCTTTACTTTTCATGAATTTTCCACTATACCATTTCATGTCATTTCATTCCATTGGTTCTGTTACAGGGTCAAAAATGCCAGGGTGAGGTAGACTGGCTTGCACTGGAAAGGTTTTTTTCTGGTGCCTGGCATGGAAGCAGAACTTCTGAGGGGTTCAAATTGAGGGGATTCCACCAGTATTGGGGCGTTTATCTGGAAACTGTTAGGGACCTTTTCTACATCAATACATTCTCTGCCCATGGATTTGGCAACCAGGGTCTCTTTCACCTGATTCCTTACTCCCAGGATGCTCCCATAAGAGGCTTAGGTACAAACGGCCAGCCATTAGCAAAGTTGAAGTAACAAAGTATCTTTCTCCACCCTAAACAATCTAATTCAATTCTCAGATCTATCATGTTGCTCATTCTAGTAGATGAATTGGACATGTGCATACTGTCAGTATAATGGTGTCTCATGTTTTGACTGTTGACTGCAAGAGAAAGCGGAATGGCAAATTTTCAAAAGCTTTTCAGCTAAACCTAAAGAAATCCTTAATGTCTGCAGAACAGTTTATTCCTAAGGATGAGTAACATTATGATCAGAACTTTCATATCCTTATGTTACTAGAGCAGTAAATCAGAAATTGTATGATAAGAGAAAATATATATAATATATATTACTTATGTATTATATATATATACACACACACATTTCAGAATGTTTTAGGGTTTGGCAACTCTTCCAAAAAGTTTAAAGCAGAACTTAAAACTTGAAGAAACTAGTTACAATGGCAACTCTTCCAAAAAGTTTAAAGTAGAACTTAAAACTTAAAGAAACTAGCTACAGACTGACTGTACAAACTCACTGGTATAATTGATTCATCCATTTGCTTCTCCTTCTTCCTGCTGTTCTTAACGTAGCGGTCATTAGTACAGCTTTGCTTTTACAAGAATCCTTTTTCTTTGTCTGTCAGCACCAAAAAATACCTTTAATTGAAGGCTCTCACCATAAGCAGAATATGTTTCATCTTTCTCTACATACCTGACATTCATTTCTAGGTCTTGTCAAACTTAATAAAAACAAAGCCAACTCTTCCACATTTATCAATAACTTCTGTGGCATCAATTCTCTTCTGTCTTTTGTTTTCACTTACCAATAATCTCTAGGCAGAATGAAAGCCAACAACTTTGTCACTACAGTCATGTCTTGCAAGGATATCCCTCCTGGAAAATGTGCAGCCACACTCAGGACACAAGTATGGCTTGCCTCCTCCTGAATGCAAGTGCCTGATGGGGTAAAGGGCCAAGACAAAATGTTAAGCAACAGTCTTTAAATTCAGAGTAAATAAATTAACACAGCATATAGTTTCTGGTCATATACATCGAATGCATACTATTTTTTCACTTTGCAGTCACTGAAAACAAGACAAACTTCGATGGAGAGGTCAAATCCATCTGTGCTGCACTAAAACAAATGATTTATAGATCTCAAGCATTCAACAAGGCAGTAATTCTCTAGATTTTACATCAGCACTAGATGCAATAGCATCCAATAAATGTTCTGGAATGCATTTCTTGAATGCTTATACCTGGTGATAGCTTTATTTTGTTTATGCTCAATAACAATGCAGCCTGTCAGAAATGTTTCTGTATTTATGCCTTCTACTGGTATTGCTACATGGCTGCACTAGTTTTCTGCTATGAGTAAGGGTGGTTGGGAAGGCTCCAACAGGAGTGAATGTAAACATTTTGCAGTGCTCCCACAAAAATCAGCAAACATAAAATAAACAGTAATATTTATATTGCAAATTGCTAGAAAGCATAGTTGTGCACTTGAAGGCTTACAGATTCTCAAAGTACAACATTTTATAATTAGAAATTTCCTCCCCAATAATTAACATTTTTCTGAGATATTTTTTTGAATAAAAGGAAACTGAAAATCATCAGATTTGGTGAGGAGGCTAAACATCAGATTAAGGTAACTAGTAATTAGAAATTTTTATTTGTAAAAATTAAAGTACCTGTGCGCCTTGAGGTTGCTGTATACAGTGAAGCCCTTACCACACTCTGGGCAGATGTGGGGTCGAATACCAGTATGGGTCTGTTCATGTGTCTTTAGGTTAGAATGTGCTGCAAAACTCTTGCCACAAGTGGAGCAGGCATACGGTTTCTCTCCAGTATGGATGCGGATGTGAGTGCGAAGATTGCTTAGAGCACAGAATCCCTTCCCACAGTCAGGACAAACATGTGGTCTGATGTCAGAATGTGTCAACTCGTGAGCACGCAGATTCGATCGTACCTATGGGACATTACATAAAATTAAACCCAATCACGTGATTATGATATATAAACAAAATGATCCTTGAATGCCATGTGGCTAAAATACATTTAGTTTACACTAAAAATGGATGATAGGTGAAAAGCTCAGAGGTAGGAGAGAAAATAATGTCCCAATCTCTTTTTATGCACACTCACAAATATGCTTTTTTTGAACTATGTAAAATACCTGTATTTACTACTGAAACACCATAGGTAGTGGACATTGATGATAAATGTGATGAAATGATAAATTGGGAAACTATTTTTTTTTTTTAAGGAAGGAAATGTTGCAGGCCTAATTTCAGAGTACATTAAGGATCAAGAAAAGACCTTGAACATCTATAATATTTTTTTTTGTTTTTACATTTAGTGGTTAAAATGAATGCTTGTGGGTACAAGCAATGCATTGTAGCAAAACAAAGATATAAAATGGTTATTTAAGAAATTGACAAAGCTACTTTGTTTGAACTAATACTAAGTACACACACAGTATCAAGGATTATAAAAACCCTTCTTTATTCATTTTACTTCCATGGCATTGCAGGCTGAGGACATACATGATACATGAGATGAAATTATATATTTGGAAAAGATTCTTTTAAGGCATAAAGCATTTCAGGCCTACATTTAGGTACCTCCCAAGCATTTAACATTTATGAGGCTTGAAGAAAATGTGAGAAAAACCTCAGTTAGGGAGGACAGTTCAAAAGAATCAAACCCCAGACCTCCTGCTCATGAGTGCATGCTTAATGACATTGGCTGCTTCCTTGTTTCCAGCTTAATCTTTCTCAAATTTCAACATAGAAATAATGTTAACATTTAGGGGAAAAAAAATCTAAAAACACTGTAATATCATACAGGGTCTTAACTCCACTATGGAATTAGAAAATGATTTTATCAATGGGATCACTGCATAACAGCCATACCATCTATCACAGGAAATCATGTCATAGGGTCAAAATCCTAACAACATGTATTTTTGTTTTTGCCATTTATTGTAGTAAATAATAATTAATAATGCATTTATCATTCTAGTAGATACTTGAAGTGCTGCCCTCTGCTGTAAGATATGCCTGAATCCTTTTGAAAAGATTTTGAGACATTCATGTAATTCATCCCCCCAAATATTGTAAACTGCCTTCCAGGTATTTTGTTTCAGTGTCTCCACAGGTAATTCAAATAAAGCAGTAATTATATGGATGAAGATGCAGCAGCTTAGTGGCTTTATACACACTGCCAACAGATACACAAACTTGCTGGGCTAATTGTGTTAAAGACTTCTGAGAAGTTTCTCATTGATAGCCTATTTCATCTAGCTTCTCCTTTGTTGGTTTTAGCTGTCAATGAAAATGCTTTGATTTAGAACTTTTTTTATCAATATATAAATTGCACTTTCTGATGGAGATGTCAATCCTAAAAATTTATCACAAAATTTTCTCCTATAGTACTTGTACAATTTCTTTTGAGCATAACAATCATAATAAATATTTTTTTTTCTAGGACATATCTTATTGTTGCCATACTCCGCAATATACAAATGCTCTACAGAAAGTCTAACATACACTTCCTACATAAACAAAATTGAAAGATATTGTACTTACGAAGCTGTTGACAATGGAGTGGCAATATAACCTCAACTGGGGTATTCATTTTTTACACTAAACTCCATTCCCTTACACAAAAGTAAGACGCGTTTCGGGAGAATCTCTCCCATCTTCAGTTGCTCACTGAACTTCCGTTACTCAAAACTATGGCTGGACAAATGGATGTTCCTGTGGTGGCCTCTGTTGGTTGAAGTAGGAAGTTGTGAACATTTTTTCCCAAGTGGATAACTCCAATGGGCTGTGAAGATGTTTCAGCAGTTTTATTTTCCGTTTTATTTCATGGTTTTTGGTCCATGGTCCACTTGAGAAAAAATTTTCATGGACCAAAAACCATGAAATAAAACCGGGAATAAAACTGCTGAAATATCTTCACAGCCCATTGGAGTTATTTACTTGGGAAAAAATTTTCATGGACCAAAAACCATGAAATAAAACCAGGAATAAAACTGCTGAAATATCTTCACAGCCCATTGGAGTTATCCACTTGGGAAAAAATTTTCATGGACCAAAAACCATGAAATAAAACCAGGAATAAAACTGCTGAAACATCTTCACAGCCCATTGGAGTTATCCACTTGGGAAAAAATTTTCATATTAAAAAATTGAGAAAACCTAATGAATTTCAAGTTTCCTCCTATGGATGAGCTCAGTAACTTCCTACTTCAACCAACAGAGGCCACCACAGGAACATCCGTTTGTTTAGCCATAGTTTCAAGTAACGGCAGTTCAGTGAGCAACTGGAGATGGGAGAGATTCTCCCGAAATGCATCTTACTTTTGTGTAAGTGAATGGAGTTTAGTGTAAAAAATGAATACCCAAGTTGAGGTAAAATTGAAAGAGTTGACATGATAAAACTGATTGCATCAGCATTCACTGAAGGTCAACTGATTTCCACTAGTGTCTATTTAATCTGATGAGTAGCAGATTGAGGGCATGGTATAACTAGCTATACTTGCCACAAATATTGACATTGCATTTACTGTTTAAAAACTGCAAACACTAACCAAAAACAACCAGAAGTTGAATAGTTTAAAAGTAAAATTATTCAGCTTTTCAGATATAAAGTCTATGCTGCTGCATTCAGAATAAGTGAATATGTGATTGTGTGTCTGCCTTATACATATAACAAAATAAATCAATGTAAAAAATTTATGATTTACAAAAGAGTTTCAAAATTGTCTTGGTCAGTATACTATCAAATTTAGCCCATAATTAGACACATACATATTATAAAGACTGACTCTCTATACATCAAAACAGTACTTACTGCAAAACATTTTCCACAGGTACTGCATCGATGGGGCTTTTCTCCTGTGTGGGTCAGGACATGAGCCTTGAGGTTACCTCCTGCAGTGAAGCGCTTCCCACAATGTGGACAGATATGGCGTCGACCTGCTCCAGTGTGACCTGTCAGATGTGATTTAAGTGTTGATAATGCTTGGAATGTTCTTCCACATACTCCACACTTATATGGAGGACCAGGTGCCAAAAGGGTGGCTCCACCAAAAAGTTTGAAACTTTGTGGGAATGAAAAGCTGGGAGTAAATGCACTTGCATCTGATTCACTTGATGATGAAGCCATCTTCTGCTGCAGGCTGGAAATGTTGTTACTGTCACTACTTTGTATTTTGTTTTTATTAAAAAAGGTTATAACAATTTGTATCAATATGCCATATTACCTCTTCAGTATGAATGCAAACTTTTAAAGTATGTTTTTGCTGTAATATTAGTGGAAATATGCTGCATTAACAACAGAAAGCAAAAGAAAAACTCTATATTTATTTTATATTAAAAAAGCTGGCAATGGATACAGTTTCCTTACAATAAACTTTTAGCTTATTCAAATAGACCAAAACATGAATGTTAACTTTATAATAACTAGAAATGTTAATTGGAACTTGTACAGTGAAGCTAATCATATAATTAAAATCATTGTATAATTGAGTGGAACTATACACTCTTATTGCTGTACTTACTTGTTTATAATATGTAGAATTAGTTTCAAAAACCCTTTGTTTGCATCATCAGTTATCTACAAACTGCTGGATAATTCAGTATGATGTGGGAATGTGTATTCTGCTCTGGTGGATATGTGATGAACTTAAAATTTATGTTTTCATTCCCAGAAGTGTCAAAGTTCATTAAACTGTCTCTGTATTTGTAAATGTTTTTCCCATGTTGCTAATTCTGTAGGTCCTAGTACTGATTTTAATAATTTTGCTTTATTCACTATGTTGTGCTTTTCTGTCCAGAATGAAATGCTGATTTCTGTATTTGCTTGTATTTTATGTTCCTGAAATGTTCTTTTAACCATTGCCTATGTTTTTCTTTGTTTTTCCAATGTAGATTTTTTCACATTCTGCACAACTTATTTTGTAAATACCTGCTTTTTTCTCCCATGGAATACTGTCATTAACAACATCTATCAGGAGAATTTTAATATTAAATCTGTTTACAGATGCCAACCTGATGTTAAAATCTTAAGAATATTTTGAAATTTTAGCGTAGCCCATGGATGATATGTGAATTTTTTTAAAAATTAACTATCTTTTACTGCTGAAAGTATTGTGGTTTCTTTAATAAGTTTTTGCCGCTTGAATTTCTGTACTTTTTTGTGAACTAGTTCTTTTCTAAAACCATTTTTAACTGCTATTCTTTCTATTTGTTTGTATTCTTTAAAGTATTCTTCTTTGCTTAGTTGTAGATTAACTAGCCTGTATGTTGAGCTTTTAATAACTGCACATTTGTGCATTGTAGGGTTAAAACTTCAGCTTCGATGTGATTGCCTGCATGTGTATTCTTTCTGTATATTCCAAATTCCAAGTTTCCTTCATGCTTCATTAATTTAATGTCCAAAAATGGTAACACGTTACCTGCTTTTGTTTCGTATGTTACTGATATGTTTTTATCGTGTATGTTCAGAAGTTTTATACCATCATCAATAAATTTTTTGTTAACTATGGCAGTTAGCTGATGATGCAAACAAAGGGTTCATGAAATTAGTTCTACATATTATAAACAAGTAGGTGGAGCAATAAGAGTATGTATTCCGACCAAATCATATAATGATCTTAATTAAACTTTACAATATGAATAAAGTCATGTGATATAACTGTTTTGTTCTTTTTCTTTAGTTTTATATATATACTGAGTGTCCCAGAATTCAGAATTCAACCACACAAATTGCAAGGACTTTGAAGGGGTTCTAGATAAGCATTTTGAGATAGGGAACTTGTGTTCTGTGGTTTCTAAATTTCATGAAATACCATAAAATCTGTTAATGGTCAGCATGCCACTGATTAAACTCCACAGAAGGTTGGAAAAAGACTTCACTTGCTCAAGTTACTATTCCTGAATATCGCTGTGGTTAAAGGCGTACTAGTACAGCAGCATTAGATATTGTGATGAAGGAGGAGTTTCAAACCTGTTAAGCAAAACAAATTGCAATGTGTTTAAAGAAAATGCTGTGAATAACAATGTAACTCTACACTTGCAAGGGTAAAGCCATTACCCAAGCATTTATCACATTGACCTGCGATGTATACATGCAGATAAATTTCAAAATTTAGAAGAAGTTTCCTCCACTCTAGCCAATGATGGTAGACTTAGTGAGTACTTAAAAGGAAAAATAAATGGCTTTCTCTAGAGTAAAGGAAAAATGTACCTAAATTAAACCAAGTGTCTAAGAAAAATTATGCAGTTTAACTTTTCACTGCTGCATGAAAACCAAATAAAAGAAAATTGGAGTGTTATAAACAAGCATATTTTATGTGCAAAAAATAAAACAGAAATTACCAGAGAGATTGTTTGATGTATCCACCTACAACATTCCTGCAAAGAGCGCACCTGAAAAGAAATGATCCTCCTACCCTCTCAAAAACACTGGAGTATTACGAGCCTCATCACAAGCAGCCAAAACCTGCAGTAGTAACTGCTCATCAGTGTGAACTGATGATATGTACACAAGGCTCTTAAGATGTCCCCATAAAAATCTAGGAAGTTGAGACCTGGAGAACAGGTGGCCAATTTATAGTACCACCTCTTTCAATCCACTGCCTAGGAACCACACTACTGAAATAATCTTGTACTTCTCACTGAAATGGGGAAGAGCTCCATCATGCTGCAATCACATCTGACGTCAAATGTTCAGAGGAACAACTTCCAAAAACACAGGTAAAACATGCGTAAGAAACTGAAGATACATATGCCTGTTTAACCATGTGGGAAGTAGATATGGTTCAATTATTTGATTGGACATGATGCTCACCCACACGTTAATGCTGAATCTATGCTGATAATCAGCCTCCACCATGCATATAGCTGCTCATACTCCCATACATGACTGTTACTATGATTCAGAATTAGCCCACCTCTTGTGAACATGGCCTCATTGGTGAAGATAACTGAGGAGAAGTCAGACTGTTCATTCTGCCACTCCAAAACCAACTGCAGAACTCTAGCCTGGGACCTAAGTTCACTGGCCCTAATGTATGCACCTTATGCAGATTATAGGGAAAGAGTCATTCTTCATGAAGGATGTGATATACACTGGACTTATTCATATTCATGGCCTTGGCAAATGCTCAGGTGTTTTTTGAAGATTCCACCTAAACTTTGGTAAGCACCCTTTCTTTAAAGGCCTTCGGCTTATACTGGCATTAGGTCTGTGCACCATTAAAGACCCGGTTTCCTGCAAACAACGATGGACATTTTGGAAGGTCGAGTGGTAAGGATGATGTCTGTCTGGAAATCTATCCTTGTACAGCTGTGCAGCTGTAGATGCATGTCCTCTTGCTATCAGCAAGCTCAGCAAATTTGTAGCTATGTTTCAGAGCAACTGTAAACAGTCTGTTGCATTTCATACGCAAAGCAGAAAATGACCCATTAACCACTCTGATGACTTTAACTTATGTGGCTACAGTCCCAAATGGTAGTGAAGAAAGCAGACTGGTTAAGATTTCAGTAGTAGGGATTACTTTAGGCAGATAATTTCCTTGATGAGCATGCAGACCTATTATCTCAGTTGGTTAGAGTGTTATGCCAATAATGCAAAAGTAGTGGATTCTCCCCTCATTGTTAACATTTTTTTCCCTCAGTTGTGATCGTTTTTAAAAGAATGTTAATTTTTCATTGGTTAGGTTAGGGGTTAGTTTGGCTTAGATGTAAAATAATAATAATAATAATAATAATAATAATAATAATAATAATAATAACAACAACAACAACAATAATAATAATAATAATAACAACAACAACAACAACAACAACAGAATCCTAGACTAACACTTTCTCACTGCCATTAGGGCAGAATTCGACTTTATCCACTACTGTTTGAGACTTCAGCTTCAGGACAGGATGGTTAGTAACACCAGGTCTCAGCTGCTATATGCTAGGTACTTTGTGCATATGCAATTAACTTCGTAGCACTATTGAACTGTTATCCTGGTGTGCATACCCATGCAAAATGAAAAATCTTACTGAAGTGGCAAAGTCAATAGCTTTCCACTTCCCATGTACTGTGTATTAACACTACTTTTTTCTGACTATTTGCTCAAAATGTGAGCATTTTGAATGATAATCTAATTCATACACTTACGTTATATTGACATATCAGCTCGGATATACGATTTTGAAAAAGCGTCATAACTTTGAAAGTTTACAAAAGGAATCATAAATCCTCTATCTCAAAAGGCTTATATAGGACCCCTCCACAATTCTTGCAATTTATGTGGTTGAAATCTGGGACATTTTGCGCGCACACACACACACACACACTAACCTACGGTAAACCCTAGAAACCGGACGACCCAGTGGTTTATTGTGGCTCGCTACGGCCTGGCGGCCTCTGCTCGCCTATTCGGAAGAAAAAAAATACATGCAAACATGTTCTACATCGTAAAATTGTATAACAGATGGATTGGCAACTTTGAAAAACAAACTTAGGTTCGCGCAAGCTGAAACGTAACGTTGAGAAAAACCTGAAGCTCAGGCACTGGTTCGCCCTGGTATTGAAAAATGTAAGATATACAGTGGAACAGTATTGTATGGTAAATTTATATAGATATATAAAAAATAAACGACGAATCAATGAAGGTAGTTTGCAGGGCCGCCCTGGTGAAGAATAGAAAAAGAAGCCCGAAAACATAATAAAATGGAAATTCACTACATTCATAACGTAACAACTAAGTTTACCACTGGACACTTGTGATCACGAACTATAATAATAATAATAATAATAATAATAATAATAATAATAATAATAATAATAATAATAATAATAATAATAATTCTTTCGTAATTAAATTTGTTATAATAACGTGCATATTCACTTTATGGTGTACATAACTTTATAAATGTGTGTACTGCGAAGGAAGTTTCAGAGAAATGTGATTTATAGGGCAAACATTTTGTGAATATATATCGTTAGTTATGTTATGATACTGTTAGAAACAATGAAATATTTTAATACCCTGCAAATAAAATATAAATAGTCCTATCTAACCAAGAGAATGAACGCAATTAAATATTATTGCCGCACTTCTTTTTTTAAGGCTTAACGAAATTGGAGTGTTCAATAACTTTTTCAATTCAAGGCAATTAACGATGCTGTAAAATAATGTATTCTGTGACACAATAAATGTCTTGTCTATCCACCCTTAGCTGTTTTCCACACTTACATTGTTGTGTCCCTTTAACTAACACGTTAAGCGCTGCAAAGCTCAACCATTAGATTTTAAGCGCTGACTATTCTATCGAAACATAACATCAATGCCCATTATATCCAACAATTAAAAAAAAAAAACATTGCAAAAATTACACAAGCCGGCATTTAACTCCACTCAACTGTGCACCGATTATTGGCCTATCCAGTCGGTGCACGAAATAAGTTTCCCATTCGTTTTTCCAAAACCGACCCCACAAATATTTTCCTTTCATCACAGCCTTCTGAATAATCGTCATCATATTTTCAGGGAACAAGTTTGGCATCCTTATAGTAATCCCAGGAATGAACACGAATAATCTTAGTACACTCCTGGTAGACTCTGGCCACAATGGCGGCGATTTCAAATTAATTTTCGGGATCATGAAGCATAATCGACAAGAATATTGGTATTTGACACATCAAAATGAATATTGCTATTTTTTTTTTTTTTTTTTTTTTTTATGATATTTGGATCTAACAGTAGAAAAGTATACACAACATTATGTCATGCCGCCCCTAGTGATTGTTTTAGGGGGTAGATAACACTGTCCTCCGTCCCCAAAGTCGGCGACACAGAAATTTGCGACAATTCTATCAATCATATTGAAAAGTGTTTTTATTTATTCTTTGAATTTTTGCATTTAATTAAGACTTTCCAGGATACGAGTGTATTTTGTGCATCGATGGATTGTTGTCACTTTCAAAATGCTAAACAAAATTTATTGATATTTGGTCCACACTAGTCTGGCTACGTCCCAAGTGCAGATTTGGTGGAGGGGTGGGAGCCATCTCTTGAACGCAAAATCATTCTAAGTCCTACTTCAGACAATGCGCGATTTACAAGGTGTCCATTAAAGCTGTGTAGCCAATGCAGCAGTTGTGTTATATGGCAGCACTAATGACCCTGCTCCTGTGTGTATTCCATTAGCTCTTTGACAGAGTGTGCAATAATACTATGGTTAAGAGAGCAAGTTCGCCTCACTTTTTAATACACACGCGCGCATAAGTTTCCGGCCTCGCCGATAAGGATTATCGTCTTCACAAAACCCTTGTGTCATACCTTATCTGTTATGTAAATAATTGCAGCTGCAACTTCGGTTGTGCTGTGTTCAGTTATTCAGATATAGTAGCATAAAAAAAGGCTATTTGTAGAAGATTGTGACATGTTCAAAATGGAGTTTCGGGCTAAGTTACTCACAAAAGGACTTACTGCAAATGAAATTAAACAGCGATTGGACGGTGTGTATGGGGAAGCATCCTCCTCATATTCTACCGTAAAAAATAGGCCAAACTTTTTTCCAATGGGTCGAGAAAGCATTGAAGACGAAGAGAGTGAAGGTCGGCCTGTGGACGTGCCCACTCCTGAAAATATCGCTCTTGTGGAAGGAAAAATTGTAGAATACCAGCGGCTCAAAGGTACAGAAATAGCAGCAAGGTTAGGCCTTTCTTAAACAACAGTCCTTCGAATTAATGCACATTTAAACATGAATAACGTTAGTGCAAGGTGGTTGCCTAGACTTCTTTCCTCAGTCAAAAAGCAGCAACGAGTCATCTTTTGTCAGGCATTTTTGGAGTTCTGCCTGGCAACGAGAGAGAGGTTCTGCAAGCTATTGTTACAGGAGATGAAACTATGATCCTCTAATATGATCCCTTATCCAAAGGAGAATCAATGGCGTAACCTGGCGAAGCACCGCCTCTAAAGGCCACAGTCTGTCAACCAAGAAGATCATGACCACAATCTTTTGGGACTGTGAAAAAACAGTATTCACCGACTTCAAGGAGTGGAACACCACAGTAAATTGGAATTACTATGCTAGCCTATTGCACAGACTACGTGCTTCCATCAAAGAGAAAAGGTGAGGAAAGTTGAGTGATGGAAGTCAAGAAGAGCCTTCGAGTAAGGAAATTTAAGTGTGACGAGGAAGTGATGTATACTGTTTATGCCCATTTTGCAGAAAGACTTCTGATTGAGTGGGGGGGGGCTTCAAATGTTAATTCAAAGAGATCTGGGAAGTGTATTGCAATAAAGGGTAACTGTAAGCAAAATATAGGTTTTGTCTTTATCTTACTTAGAAAATGTTTAGGCCGGAAACTTATGGATCTACCCTCACACACACACACACACACACACACACACACACAGTAAAAAGTTGTATACATACTTTCACATTAGATATCTACTTAATATATCTCAAATTTGGACCGAAAAACAACAGTAATGTGTCGTATAATGTTCTATAAACAAAATGTGAACTACATACATTATGATGGAGTTGCTACGTGACAGGTTAATTAAGCCAAGATTATTGTAAATCAACAATGAACAAATGAAGCCAAAATTAACGTATGGTGTTCTGTAAACAGATGTGACTCACATTACGTTATGCTAGCGTTGCTACAACAAAATGGAGTCAAAATTATAGTTTGAACAGCGGATAGCAATTTTGAAGTGGTATTGGTAAACCAAGAATGTTGTTGAAGTTCAAAGGCAATGGAGACGTGTGTACAGAACAGGACCGTTTTCCGGATCTAACTCTGTTGGACTTCTTCCTATGAGGAACTCTCGAGGGTATACCATAGAAAACCAGCTACACTGGCAGCACTTCGGGAAGAAATTGAAACGGTATGTGCTGCAATCGCCGACTTTCGCAAATACTTTCGCAAACGTTGCTCAATCAGTGGTTCAACGAACTCAGCAGTGTATCGGCGCCGATGGTGATGAGCAACTGTTGTAACTGTAAAAGTCTAAGATGATTAGTGCTCATCATTTTTTGATTGTGTGAATTCAGTTTTGTTATGTTAACACAGTTTTTTCTTTGCTTGAAGTGTGTATACATTTTGACACCTCTGTGTGTGTGTGCGCGCGCGCGTTGTGTTTATCCTTCAGTATTTGTTCTATCTAAATGCAATATGCTGCACATGAACGAAAAATAAAAGATGGATTATGGGCACAAATTCAAGGCCTAGAATGCTGTAGCCTCTCGTCCACATTATTGTCGAAATCTGATACCATCTACGCCCCTAAGATTGAGGGCAGTTTTTCATGATGAAGTTTATACACCCGATATTAATTTGTGCTTATTTCTACTTGTTTTCACGTTAGAAGATAAAGGTTTCTGTTCGTGTATTTAATTAGTTATTTTAAAGAATAGTTTGTGGTTGTGTTTGATAGGTAATGTCATAAAACTGAAATGATACTTTGAAATATAATATGACATTAAGGCAACATGATGTTCTACATTTACACTTAAAAAGCCCCCTTTTTTGTGGGGGGACTTAAATACAGGAACTTAAGCAGAAGAGCAATGCCATCTAAACAGTTCGGTCACCGCTACTCTACCCTAATGTTCTCTTTTCTCCAGATGCTTATGATTATTACGTTTACAGGCAAAGCGCCCACACTGCAGTGTGCACTCGCAGCCTACGCGTTGTGAATACAGCGTTTTCAGGCAGACTGTAAAATCTGGGGATGATTTTTTTTTTGGGGGGGGGTCAAAGACTGTCCATAATATATATGAATTTAAATGAGTAGCTTGGTGCACATAATTCATCTAACATTAGAGTTACTAGGAATTCTTGGCTTACTGAAACCTTTTTCGAAATACGCCGTAAAGGAAGAGGTGAAATTATGGTTGCAAAATAGCATTCCTCGTTTGCCAACAGACATGAGAAAGTTTAAACTTTATATATTGACAGAGATCCATAAATAGCAAGAAAAAGTATTCCGCATTGACGAAATGTTTCAATTACGTGGCCATGAAGCATTAAATTGCCCCATACATGTGGAACCAAGGGCGTTCGCAGGGGGGGGGGGGACAATTGCCTCCTCAAGGTTTTTAAAATTAATTAATTTACATTAAATAGCCAAAACACTGGTCTTTTAAAATCAAGTATTTAAGGCGAGCATAGCTGATTAACCAATATTTTCTTTGTTACATCGATTTTAAAAATTGGATTAATTGATTTTCAAAACTGATAAATTTTAATTATCATCTCTTTCATAAATATGTTCCTCGCTCAAAAATAAAAGGCTCTTGTCAGTGATCTGAACCTCATTGAGCTTGCGTTGTTCAAGGTAAAACTCTTGCTAAGAGAGAAAAAATGTTAGTAGATAAATTAATGTGCAAGCGTTACTGAACCATACAATTATAGCTTTTTCCTCCTTCACTCCTGAATATTGGGGCCGACTTCTGTTATATATTGGGGGAGGGGGCAACCTTCTTTTGTGATATTTGTAAATACACGTCAGCGACATTAACCACAATATAAGGTTTGTAAATGTTCACCGCTGTAATTAACAATTGAATCTCTATTAATGGTAGGCATTAATAAGCAGACAAATTAATATAAAGTAACAAGTTTATGATATGTAGTGCCTGAAATGAAGTCTATGAATTTGTTCAGTTATATTTTATTAATTTGTAATTAAGTTAGGAAACGTTAAGCATATTAACTTCAGCCTGTAAGCGGCCAATGTTTTCTAAACGCATCATAGCAGAAGCAAAGGCTCTTGTTTACGATAGGTACGCTACTCGTGAATAATGCACTCCTCTGACACAGAGTTATCGGGACATTCCGCTGATTACCCATTTCTCCAGTTTCAAACAGTAATATTGGAGCTGTAATGGAACATGCCATCAATAAACCAACAAAGGAAAATCCAAAGATACTTCACGCCCCGACGGGCGACTGACCCGGGCATTGGCTTGTAAGTCAAATATCGGAGTATATTCATTTGAATAAGAAAAGAAGAAAATTATATTATGTTGAAGTAGATGAGAGTAAAAAGGGGATGGGGGTTCTAGTCAAAGGAAAACACCCTGGAAACGCTTCCAAAATCAAGAAAAGAAAGACCAAAATTCAGCATCCAAGTTAAACCACGCAAATAATTATAGAAATGAAACAACAAACGTCAAAGGAAGGAAGGACGGAAGGAAGGAAAGAAAGAAAGAAAGAAAGAATGTAGCCCATACTGAAAAGCTTCTGTGATTTAACATTTGGCACAAAAATACAAGTAACTCTAGTTCTGGACAGGGAGGGAAGGAATTGGTAGAGAGATTAACGGTTTGGTACTGAAGATTATGAAATAATTATATCCCATGTTAAACATTCAATATGAATAATGCCCTTGTTTCGGTACTCTAAAAACCAAACTAAATTATTTACGTAGATGTTTCATAGTGCATTTTAAAGAGAAACTAACATTGTGTACTCAATACATATTTCACTTGCAAGTTAAAACTTTGCAATACAAGAATACATGTTTCAGTACCATTGGAATACAGGCGGTCAGTAGATAGTTTTGAGACACAAGAACCTGGTTATCCCTGAGCTGGAACTTCTTGTACCGTGGAAAGAACGATTAGAAATAGAGATCCTTCCAATAATTATTGTCAAACTAACGTCTGAGATTATAATGTCATAAAAATGAAACAGTCACTTGAGCGCCTAAGCCTGGTTTATGAAACTTTTCTTCTTAGTGTACAATTGCATTCTGTTGTTTCGGTGAATTTAAGAGGGGATGACCTTCTCTTGAAGATGAAGACAGAAACGACAGGCCAACAATGATAGTGGCTGAAAAAACATTTCACCCTTGAACAGTTGCTCAAAGTGGATTACAGAGGGGTTCTTTTCTGATTACTAGTCACTCGTGAGAGTTGCTGGAGAAAAATGGATGTCACTTTCTTTTAAATAAGTAATATTCTCGCGATCGTTGCTCTAGAAAATCGGGAAAAAGTTACTCTTCAATGCTATACTGAAGTCTGCCTTTCCATGCTGTTTAACAAAATCCATTAACAATGACGAGGACCTTGCAGGATATTTTTGTTACATCAAGACAAGGCTTCTTCTCACACTAGCGCTTTTAAAGAGCACAGAAGCAAAGCTAATGAGGCATCCATCTTACAATCCCAACTTGATAGGCAGATTAGATTGAAGATAATGTAGTAAAACACCTTGACACTTGAGTCACAAGGGACTTTTGTGCACTCCTTTAATCTTAATGTTGTAGTTTCAGATCTAAAGCTTTCCTACATGCTTAGGAAAAACATTTTTCCTAAAGTACTGAATGCTAATTTATCTTTCCAGAGTTTCGTACTCTAGTAAAATGTGTGCTGAAGTCTCAATAGATTGTTCATATAGACGGAATATGGGGTTTCCATTGTAGAGTCATATCGTCCATAGGCGTTTCCGGAATGGCTAATGTCTATTCATTATTCCAATAGCTTTCCTGATTTGCTTCCTATCCTACTCAGTAGATCTTAGCCAGTGTGCTATAGGAGATTTTAATGAAAATGTTACCCAGTTCTTGATCGGGAATGTTCTTTCATCTTACCCAAGAATATAATGTTCTAGGAAAATTCAGCAAATGCTAAAAAATATTTCTTATACAAAAAAGAGTAAAAGAATGGCACAGACAAAACGATCAGTTCATTGCAAGCCACTATTAAAAACATTTGGAAATTTACCATTGGCTTGCAAGTATATTTGTAGTAGACAGCTCACAAGTATTCATAAAAAGAACTCACATATACACAACATATAAACCAGGTATAGGCAGGACTTACACAGACTAAGTAACAAGTAGCAGGCACTCTAAAAAATATGTTTACTACAATGATATAGTATTATTTTCATTTTCATCATCTATAATGGAACTTCATACTAATAAAGATAATTTGCGGTTAACATTAAAAAGATACCTTATCATTCACAACTTCTGTATAGAGGATTTCATACAATAAAAAAAAAGTGTACTAATTTTTCTCCATTGAATTAATTCAGTTTTATAAATATACTAAATGTAAATACCTTTAGTTACCATTTTGTAAATATTCTAAACTACCATTATATATATATTTATATTCCTAAGATGGCATTTTAATGTAAACTATATTAAAATGACCATCTCTGTCAAACTGTACACCAGAGTTAAAATTTATAAATATGAAGATTGTGGCAATTTCATCAAATGTATATGATGGTATGTACTTTCTGAAAAAATCTACATTCTAAAGTTAGACTAATACCGCAAAAAGGTTCTGGTACTATGAAGTAAATTTTATTTCCTCCCCTTTTCTCCCCCCTCACTCCTGGGTTTCACTTGGTAGGCATGCTCTAACATGTTCCTTTTTACACTGAGAAGAAACAGCTTCAAGGTCAGTGATTTTCCAGTACAGAGGAAGTAATCACATCCTTGCTTAAATGTGGGTTGACACCAGGGAATTTTTAATAGTGTTTAACGCGTTTTTAATGGTGAGCACCACAGGCCGTGGACATTGATGATATATGAGATGAAATGATATATTGGGAAAGGATGTTTTTATTTTTGGAAGGAAACGTTCCAGGCCTAAGTTTAGGTACCTCCCCGGCATTTGCCATTTATGAGGACTGAGGAACACCTGGAAAAAAAAAAACTGTTATGGAGGACGGTTCTGGCGGGATTCGAAACCCAGACCTCCCGCTCACGAGTCCGCGCCTTAACGACCTCGGCCACCCGTGAAGGTGACACCAGAGAGTTGGCACTAAGACAAACTAGTTTTGAGGATGGAGTTTTGTCTTCTGCAGACACATCAACAGATCTTTGAACTTTAGAGAACACTTTCGCTTCGGTTTACGAGTGCAAATTCCGCAAAAGGATAGTAATGGCGAAACTGAGGATTAAGTCCAGCAAATAAGATGCCAATTTACTTCCTGGTAGGAGGTCAGTTAAACATACTTTACTTTTTATGAGCTCGGCTCTTTAGGTGGCAGATACTTTCTGCTCCATTAGCTCCTTGCTCTAAAGGGAGAACCAAACTAAGTACTTCAAAATGGTTGCCAGTGAAAATGAATGGGGAATATGAAATCAAGCAGGACTATTCAAAGAAAAGTCTTAAGAGGTATGCCTCTGAAAAGATTTCCTTAACTTCTTCCTGTTAAACTTACTTCAATTATGGAAAAGTACTGATAACGTTGGTCTTGAACATTATACTTTCAGCCCTGAATATGGCAGGTTTAGACCATGAGGCAGTAGACTTTGCTGAAGGTGAAGACAAGTTAAGCTAGGGTGTATAATTATATGTAGCAATATTCAGTTTCAATATCAATGCAGTGAGTATAGAATGGTAGGTGCCTATTTTCAGGACAACAGACTAGCAAGTTTGGTACTGCTTTTGGACAACAAATGAAATCTTTTCTTTCCATCCGGGACTCCTGGATGACTCTTCCACTGCTAAAAGCAGCTGGAGGAACAGAGGATTGTTCTCAAGATATTTAACACCCTAAGAATACTTAAGCATAAATTTACCTTTTATTCATCAGATGGTGCCTTTTTTTGCTGTTACTGCATTCTTTTAAAGGTGTATTTCATAACACAGAAAAATGGCATTTAAACATTAAATCTTATTTTGTTAATACAGAGAACAAAATGGATAATTATAATTTTTCTATCAAATAGCAGGATTCTCATCAGTCTTGCATATTTCCAGATATTTTTAAGAATATCACTGATTCCTTTGTATTATCCACCCGTTGAATATATTCCAAGAAAATTCACGAGTTGCTTTATCAAAGTGTTTTAATCTAAAAAAATGGACCTTAATTGTATTTGTATGTTTTCAAATGATATAATTTGAAAATGTCTCTACATTTTTAGCATCATATCTGATGCTGGACATTAGTAACAAAGTCTGGACCATCCAGACGACTGGATGGATGGTAACTCTAGCCCCCAGATAGAACTTGCCAAACCCTAAGATAGGAATTTTCTTCCAGAGCATAAGCCCTACCACTCTATATGGCACTAGATCACCTTACTTGATGCTTCAAATCATGTAACTGATACCATTGGAGGAAATGAAGGGGGAAAATTGAAGGATTTGTACCCAGGACTTCTCAAATGCAAGTTTCATGTGTTACTGCTTGAACCAACTCCTTTGGTAAGTTAATGACAACATGTATAACATGTTTTTATCCTTGTTTGAGGATATCATAGGACAGAAAAAGGATAATTATTTGGGGGTAAGTAAATGGTTACATTCATATGCATAATTTTTTTACTGATATTTTTCTGTACAACAGTGAGTTTTCATGCTACTTATTTGATATATACATTTCGTATATGCATCTTTCTGCATAGCAAATGTGTGAAGTCTGGTGTTTGTAACACAAAAGTAGCACTATGTATGCTACAAGATTAGTTATTCTGTCTCTCTTACATATGGTATATTATTCTACTTATAGAAACACACCATACATAAATAAGCAGAAATATGCAACTATTAAATCTATGAAATTTGCTTTGAAATAAAACTATATTCACTTTCTTAAGCAAATGAAAGTATTTTGTTTCCCCTTCAAATCATATTTATAGCTTTATGTTGGTACACAGTGACAATTGATGAGAATTAGTGTGCACTAGATTTCACTTAATGCGGGAACTACTCCAACAAACTCAAGTTTTAGATTCAAAGTTATTAGCTTTATACTGCATTTTCATAATCAGAAAATTTCCTATATGGAAGTACCAAAGATCACATTTCCAAACTTTGGTTGCCATTCATTCCTGCAGAACCATTACAAGAGATACCAGCACCTCTAACTTCATTGCTGATTTAAATTTTTACTGTGAGACATTGTTCTCTTATGTTATAAGATTTGACTGGAGCAAACCTTTTTATCACATGCCACAATAATTTCTGTATTCTACAGTATCTTTTGTTCCTCTATCTTTCACTTTGTTCTGGTTTAACTTATCATTTTAAAATTGTGTAACTACATCAATTTTTTTATGTTCCTAACTATGTCATACATTCATACACAACAAATGCACCCCTACATTACATAATGACAAGCACTGTCATTAATAATAAAAACAATTTATGCAAGAAGCAATCTGTCAATATGTGTAAAACTGATTCAAATGATTTTCTGTATGAGTACTTTTCTATTAATTCAGCAAGCAAGCAGAAATATTTAAAACAAGCAAATTAGTGAAAAATCTGATCTCTTCACAAAGTTTTACATTAAGAATGAAACTGATATAAGATTGGAAAATAAGTAAAATATTTAATAAAATGGGGCACATTTTATAAAAAAAATAAACATCAAATATTTGAACATAAAAATTTATTTAGAAATTGACAATAATAATTTCTGCTAAATTTTTGTCACAATTTAATTTCAGTGAAGAAACCTAAATTAAAAAATTGCTAAAAAATAGCAATTTTAAGGGAAGAGAATTTCTATTCACAATTACCAAAATTCAATCCCCTCTTTAGTTGAATCTCTCCATTCCTAATTACTTTTATTCTTTATATTGCAATTATATTATTGCCTATTAAATGTGCAGACCAGCTGATATCTTCCTAGACAATACATTCAATTAAAACCAATTTACACAGTGTCGTCTTTTATAATATGAGGGTCATTCAAAAATAAATCAGATATTTTAAAAATAAACTTATTATAACCATACACAACTACAAAACCAATTATATTACTTTCTACATAGTTTCCTTCAATAGAAATGCCTTTTCTCAACCAGATGGGCAGTTTCTTATTCCCTCATCAAACAAACAAGATGAAAGCATCAACAGTCAGTTGTACACAAAGTGCTCAACCTTTCTATTATCTGAATCCTTTCCCTACCAATTCCTTCTACAGTGGCCCCAACATGTGGTAATCAAGGAGGGTGTTTTAGGAATATCCAGTGACTTTCCTTAATTGATCCTAAGTTATGGCTGCTGCATGTGGCTTTGTGTTTTCATGCAAAAGCTTGATCATCAATGGGCCGCCATCATCTTTTGTTGCAATAGGTGGCTCTCACGTCATCCAACAGTTTGCACTAATATGTCACATTCACTCCCTTCTAAAGTTGGGTTTAAATTTGAATGATCCTCATAATTTCAGAGAGTTGTAAGAAAAGCAAAGTAATATTTCAAAATGTATAATGGACACTCAGAAAATTTGCACACTTCTTTTTTTTTTAAATGGTGTTTTACATCCGTTTTTACTAATGAGGCACCACAGGTGGACATTGATGATATATGAGATAAAATGATATATTGGGAAAAGATTTTTTTAAGGAAGGAAATGTTCCAGGCCTAAATTTAAGGGTACATCACTGGCATTTGCCATTTATGAGGACTGAGGAAACCCTGAAAAAACCTCAGTCAGGGAGGATTGTCCTGTTGGAATTCAAACCCCAGACATCCCACTCACGGGTCTGCACCTTAACGACCTTGGACACCCATGGCAATTTTTCAAAACTTGAGTAAACTATTTACAATAATGCATAAATATACATGTCATGCAGTAGCCCATAGGTTTACCTTCCAAATCAAAATAACTTTCACCAGCTTTACCTGTGCAATCTCACATGGTTGAAAGGAATACTTGTCCTTTAATTTAGTGTTGAGCAATGATTTATTATGGCCTTAAAAGTCACTTAAACCAGGAAAATTATCTTGAGTCACTTACACAAGCTTTAGAGAACCTTCTCCAGTCTTCTATTGAAATATTGTACTTACGAAGCTGTTGACAATGGAGTGGTAATATATCTTGAATTTAGGTATTCATCTTTTACACTAAACTTCACTTACTTACATAAAAGTAAGTGGAGTTTAGTGTAAGAAATGAATACCTAAGTTTAGTCTTCTATTTGTTTGCAGAATTTAAAAAGGACCAAACATCTTTTAAAAATGAAAGGAAAAACAAAAAATCTTTGACAGCAATGACCGAAGAAACCATTGCCATTATTAAGCAGATGTTGCCAGAAGCCCCCCAAGTAATCTATAAGAATTTAAAGGCATTTCTTATATTGGATCAAGAAAAAGTGTCTCAAAACACTTTACATGATTATTTTAGGAAAAAGAAAATTTCTTGCTGGTGATCCACAACCTCAATGAAGGTCAGAAGGTTACTTGAGTGGAATAGTGTTGTGAAATGGTCCAAAGATAAAGATAAAGTAATGAGGACTTATGCAGGACTTAATGCAGGGGATGAGTCGTCGTTTTGGTTGACAATGTGAGGAATGTACCTCACGAAACATGTACCAAAATTACTTTTATAAGTGTGTTTGTGAAACTTAAAGAGAGTTTTAATGTGACGACATGATTTTTAGTGTTTTACTTTAAATCAAAATAAGATTAATGAGGACTCTTCACTTTGTTTCTGAAATAACAGGTAATGACAACATGGATCAATCATTATTGTTTGTAAAAAAAAAAAAGTCAAGTCATCAGTTTCAATTTTTCCACACAAGACATTCTCAATGAAGGTGAAGATGTCAATGAGTATGGGGGGAATAAAAGGTGGTAGCATTCTTTGCCATTAGTGGCCGATCATGCAGCAACTATTTCCCTTGAAGATCTAAGGATGACAAATGCAATGTTGGTACAAAACACTTTGTCTCCCAAAATTTTTCCAAAAATTTATGAAAAATGACCAAGAACTGCACTTAAAAGGCATCAGACTGCACCATTTATATAATTTATTTATGGATGCTCTTTAACAGCTGAGGTCATCAGCATAACATTACATTCTGGCCATGAAAATGCTGATAAATTTTGCTCAGAAGCCTCTTCTTTTAGACTTCAGGCTCATTTTTGTGCCATAAATTTATAACATTGAATCCACTGCTTTACTTCCCTTCCAAAGGAAGACATACTTAGAATTTTTACACCAGATAAAATCCATCAATCCTGGCCGGTATTAAGTCAGGATCTTCAGTCTACGAGGCAAGTATGGTTACCACTAGACCACCAGGACAGAGAAGCTGTATATTGCCAATGCTGCATTAACTTCCTGGAGAGTACCCTATGAAGCTTGCCACCCATCTTCCTTAGAGTTGTGACCTGACATCCTGCAACTTCTTCCTGTTCTTTTTGGTAAAATACCAACTGCAGGGGATGCAATTTTTATGCTCAGAAGATGCTGTAGCAGCATATGAAAATAAGTTTGGCACTTCTGAGCATGATGAGTGGCACCAGTTCTTTCAGTCTGGGTTCTGAAGAATGACAAGGTGTATAGTGATTGAGGGTTAATACTTTTGAAAAGTAGTGGTAGGTTTTAAATTATCATTAATATCTGCTCCTCTGTGAGCTTTCAGAATGTTCATTTTAAATGACTTTATAAAATATATTACAACAATTAGCCTTCAGTTTCTTACTTACTAACTTTTTAAATAAATTAATTGCAGAAATACTGAAAACTATGCAAGAATTGTTTTTAGTGAAACTCATACTCCAGAAGTATAAACTTTGTACTTTCCTTAACATCTACAGCTACATTTGTAATTAAAGTGACCATTTTAATGTTCAACTTTGTGTTTTCTGTTTGTTTGTTACCTAATGTTTCAATTACAAATAGATAGCTGAATAAGATGAATTTAATTTTTACTATATATCTACTCCCTTAAACTGTGGGAAATAATTTACATACTACACTAGGTCACATGTTCCTCACTGTCTGTCTGCAACAATGTACAGACAATTAACATATAAGCAAAGTAAATACATGCAATTTCCCAACATTTTTAGTAACATTTCTTTTTCTTTCAAAACTAGATTTGCTAGATGTTTACAACACTATCAAATTTGGTGTCATCTTGTTTCTACAGTACCAGCTTGCTCTTTTCAGCAAATGTTTATTTCTTTAAAACTCTCACATAAGAAAATGATTAGTTCAGGAAGAAATACTCTGGTTTATTTTAAATGGCTTTCAAGACAGGTAGTTAAACTTCCTCGTCTGGATGTTTATTTCAAAGACCTTAAAAACTTACTCTTATATTTAAAATCTTTTATCAGCATTTAAAAAAAAGTTAATGCATATTTCACTGTTACTTACTAATTGCAGCTATGGAGTGTAAAAATACTAATTTTTCTGACTTTCTTTTCATTCACACAAAAATCATGTAAATTGGTACAAGAATGCAAGGCAGCTAGCATAAACTGAAATAACTGCAAATACATTGTCATGCTTTCTTCACAAACTGAAATAACTGCAGATACATCATCATACTTTCTTCAACACAAGATATTTAAATATTTGATGGACCTGTTTTTATTTTCCAAAAGAAACTATCTCTAAAGACGATTAAAAAATCATTAAAATTGATCATCACCATGCTATTTTGGCATGGTTGTTGGTTTAAATTAAATTTAAAAACCAAAGCTTTCAGTGGCTACTATGGCCAGCATCATCAGTTGGCTGAGATAAGTGACTGGAAAGGCATAGAGAGATAGAACTGTTAGGAATGGGAGCAGTGGTGGTAGAATTATCAAGTAGTTGGCATTTGGTGCTCTAAGACAAGAGATATGCATAAAACCTGATATACAGATACCTCAATGACCTATCCATTCAATTCAAAAAGGAACTCAAATTAAATCATTGATTCACTGAACCAGAAACCTGAGGGCCTAAAAGGTGAAATCATTTCCAGAGAGTCTTTAAGTAAATGTTGCTGCATGAAAGAAATTAATTGAGCCCTGAAACCTCAGAACACCACAACATCTATATTAAACCATAAAGATCACATAAAAGCATTCTTGCCATTTATAAAACATGTCATGCTTGGGAAAAAAGGGCATAAAAAAGCGTTTATTTTAGAAATAAAGCAGCATCCAGATAATATAAACAATAGAGAATTTTTTTTTAATATGCAGGATATGGAATCCAATACTAATCGCAAACTACTACACAACTTTCCCACCACTCTTATCCCTTCCTGTTTCTAAAAATTCATTCATTCCTCTTTGCCTTTCCAGACACTTTTACTTATCCTGCTGATGAGGCTGGTTGCAGTAGCCAGCGATCTTTAAGGCTTTATTTTGTTTCTCCTTTTTCAATTTTAATGGGAAGGCACCATATTTAAATGGTTTATACATCTTATTCAATGCACTATTTATTCAAACCAGTATATTATTTCTTTTATGTTTTTCTAAGCCAGTATCTTTATATTTCAAATCCAAATTTTAATCTCTATCTTAAGCGAACTAAATAGCAAAGAAACAGCTGTGTACAACTGTGGTTCAGATGAATTCAATTTTTACATATACATATACAAATTTTAATCTCTATCTTCGGAGAATTAAATAGCAAAGAAACAGCTGTGTACAACTGTGGTTCAGATGAATTCATTTTTACATATACAAGCATAAAGCATACATATTTCTTGTTAAAATGCAAGTCACTAGAAAGTTTCTAAATATAGTTTTTCTGGAGTTTTCCTTAATTAATAAAAGAAAAGTCAAATAGTTTTTTATGCTGACAGACTTCAGCCTCCTTTGTGCATACATTTAGATCTAAAATAAATTGGCACCGGGCGATTAACACAAAAGAAAAATTTAATGATAATGGTTACTGTTCCCCTTACTGATACAAAATTGAGCACCTTCTCTTGTTGGAATATAAAAAGAAAATTTGACTATACCATATTAAATTAGTTAGTTTCATTATTTGAAATCTCTGAGACAGGAAACCAGATAAGATAATCTTTTAGATTAGAGTATGGCCTTTTATCTGACTTGAATCCCTTAATTATTTTAAATCATTAATCTCAATATGTGTCCCAATAAAGAAAACTTCACTATTTAATTGCATCTTATTCAATATCATGTCAAATTACCTTTTTTTTTTTTTTAAACTGAGGCAGTAACTTGCATTGGGCTGAATTCTATTCTCATATATACACATTTGTTTAGGTTTTGCTACATGTTTAGAAAAATCTAAATAATTTTATATATATTTAAATTTTCTCTCAGAAATTAATGTTTTTTCTAAAGCTACTGACTTGGTCACAAAGACCTCACAATTAACTATAGGAAATATGAAGGTCCATACCATGTGTCCCCACCAGCCTTGAAAGGCCAATGCCTATGGTGGGGATGCAGCGGTTGGTCTGTAGTGCCTGTTGCTATACACCATGTGCAGTTGCAAGTGGCAGAGGATGATGATGATGATGTCCCCTGCGTCGTCACTTCCTGTGACCCCAAAGAGGACGACGCCTTCCGAGGAGACACAGTATTCTGCTAGTTATGCAGCACTTTGTCCTCTTTATGCACCAACTGATGCCGTTTCAGATTGCCTTTCCGAGAAAAAGCCATATGACACTCTGGGCAGTGATATGGCTTCTCTCCTGTGTGGAGACGACTATGAGTCTTGAGGTGGGCATCCTGTGTGAAAGCCTTATTACAAACATGACACACAAACCGTTTTTCACCTGAATGCACCACTAAATGCCTTGACAAGGAGCTCATGTATCTGAATGACTGTCCACAATAAGCGCATATATAAGGTTTAGCTGAGTCCTTTCCACTGTTGTTATGTGTAGAAGAATATCGTCGTGGTTTGTACTTCTTGATGCAGCCACATCCATGAACAGTGTTGCTCCCATCACACTTCTTGTAGTGGTGGTGATTCTGAGAGGGCTGTGTTACATTGTCAGATGAGGATTTGGAATGATGGGAATCTGATGATACAGAGAGTTTATCTGATTGAGGCCCTAGGTTGGCAACCAGAGGGGCTAATAGGTGTATACCTGTCAGGCTGTCAGGATGATATCCACTGCTGCCCCCTGCCATGTCTACAGTATTAGGTGAACTGTGTTCCACTGTTGCATTATCTTCCTTGCGCATGATGAATGACTGAATAAGAATGAAATACCAACACAAAATTATTACATTTTCGTATATTACAGTGCATCACATACCCAATTAATTTATTAATGGAATTAGAACACATAATAATGCTCAATAGTTCAAAGATGTACTACAATCACTAATGATTCCAGAAAATAATGAGTATTTTGAAAAAGATAATTTATCATTCTGAAGAAAACTAACTTACTTTAAAAACTGAATACATAAATCACCAAGATTGCCTTAGAAATACAGAATTTTATTTCAATTTTCCAATAATTATGAATGAAATTTCAACATTCAAGTTGTGTAAACAATATTTGCAATACATTGATAATCAACATAATAGTCCACAAAGGCAAAATTTATTCTCTTTTTAACAAAAAATAACACAATATTCTAATTTTAAATATACTAACACACAATCACCAAAATATGTAAAATTGGCATTTTTCTCAAGTTTTCTTGTGAGGTTTGTGCCATCATTATTTGTACCATCACATCTTGCATTAAGTACTGCATAACATTCTCTTGGCATTGAAAAAATGTGCTGAAGGATTTGGTTTTGTTTGATATTCTTCCAATGGTGATCAGGATGTATAAATAAAATATCCAGAGTCTCAAAATTTTCAAACTCTCTGTTGAACAGTATCCCATAGAAACTGTTCAGATTCAGATTTAGGGACTGGGCAGACCACTTTAGTACTGTAATAATGAGTCTTTCTAACTACCTATAAGTTTCTGGCCTAACTATTTTTAAGTATGATAAAGGCAAAAACTATATTTCACTTTTAATATAGTTATCCTTTATTGCAATACACTTATCATAGTCACTGAATTAACATTTCAACTCCCCCCCACCCAAAAATAGTCAGAAGTCTTGTCTGCAAAATGGGCATAAACAGCATCCATCACTTCTCTGTCACACTTAAATTTCATTCCTTGAAGATCCTTCTTAGTTTTGAGAAGAGGAAATAATCACTGGGAGCATACCTGGGCTGCAATCTTAGCTTCCTTTGCAACAAGAACTGTGTGCACAGGCTCATTGTCCTGAAGAAGGTGCACACCACCACTCAGCTTTCCTCACCTTTTCTCTTTGATGGAAGCAAATAGTCTGTGCAGTATGCCAGCATAGTATTCCCCATTTACTGTGGTGTTCCTCTCCTTAAATTCAATGAAGAGTATTCCTTCACAGTTCCAAAAGAATGTGGCCATGATCTACTTGGTTGACTGAGCAACTGTGGCCTTTAGAGGCAGTGCTTCGCCAAGTTTATGCCACTCCATTTATTCTCTTTTTGACAAGGGATCATAGTAAAGGACCATAGTTTCATCTCCTGTAACAGTGGTTTGCAGAACTTCTCTCTCGTTGCCAAGGCTGCTCCAAAAATGCCTGACAAAAGATGACTCGTTGCTGCTTTTTGACTGAGGAAAGAAGTCTAGGCACCCGCCTTGCACAGCATTATTCATGTTTAAATGTTCATGAATAGTTTGAAGCACTGGTGTTTTAGAACCTTGCTGTTATTTCTGCAACTTTGAGCCGCCGGTCTTCTATAATTTTTCCTTTCACAAGAGTAATGTTTTTAGGAGTGAGCATCTCCAAGGGCCGAACTGTATTCTCTTTGTCTTCAATGCTTTCTTGGCCCATTCGAAAAAATTTGGCCCATTCCTTTAAGGTAAAATATGAGGGAAATGCTTCCCATATACATCATCCATTTGCTGTTTTATTTCATTTGGAGTAAAGACAAAAATAAAGAAAATACTAGATTTTTATTATTATCAAATGGGTATTTGATTTTTTTTCTTTGTATTCCTTGCTATTCTTATGAGAATTGCTTGAATACTAAATTTTGGCAGATGAAAGTCCTTCTTTTGTGAAGAACTTAATAACTTAATAATGCTCGATACTCCATTTTGAACATGTCTCAATCTTCTATTCATAGCCTTTTTTATGCTACTATATCTGAATAACTGAACACAGCACAATGGAAGTTACAGCTGCAATTATTTACTTAACAGATAAGGTATGACACAAGATAAGGGTTTTGTGAAGGCAATAACCATTATCAGTGAGGCCAGAAACTTTTGGACCTACCCTCGAACACTGTTTGTATATGCTATATATGTACAAATAAAAGGAGGAGGCAAAAGGCATGTATATTACTGTGTAATGGAACATGCTATTAGTTTAAAAGAAAAAAAAATAACATTCTGCATCATGTGCTTTCGCATTATCATGCGAGATGCACCTGTTCACATTTATTATTCCATGAATCTGGATGCAAACTGAAGCTGAATTCATTTATGAAGAGAGCATGGCTCCTTATTCCTGTTGCCAACTAACATGTTCCTAGCAGCATGCAATGTCATATTACTGATTTTTATACCAAATTGTTTGACATCTTAATGGATGCCAGGAATGAAGTTCTTTTTCATGCAGTCTATTTCTAACAATTTAGGTTAAAACAGTTAAATTATAAACATTCTGCAAGACACTTCTTAACATGGCAACAATGTAGTGTGCAGAAATTTGTCTTGGTATACCTGGATACTTTTCTTTCAACAGCCAAATTAGCTCCACATCCTGGATATGAATCTTACAGTATTCAGAGACCTAGTGCATCATCAGCTTTTGCTTCACTATTACTAATTATTTCAAACACCATACACATTTCATCTCAGCATTAATTACATTGTTCAGTATGCATTTCAAGTTAAAAACAAATCATAATTTTCTCCAATATTTTAACAAAGAAAAGTTATTAAATTCCTGTAGTAATAATAATTTATTTGCTCATTCTTAATGTAACAATTTAAATAAATAAAACAAATGAAAATTTATTGCTGTGGTAACATGTATGTACACAAATGAATAGTGACCATATTTACTCGCCTTTTTTTCATTTGTTTAGATATATCAAGAATTTTATTCAAAATCTGCATTTTTTGTTAAATAATTTTGATGTATATATTCAACATTAGCATGAGAGAGCATTAAATATTCTAATAATTTAGAAAATGGCAAATTTTTCAATATCCATTATATGCAGAAATACAAAATTACTATGTTCATCATTAACATGAAGTACGAGATAATTATAGAATTCTATAAGAAGTCCATTCGATGGTTCTGGTAAAATAGACAGCATATAGTTGGCCTCAGTGCTCTTAGATAAATGCATTAACCTAAAGACCTATTATTCCAGATTTGATCCCAGTTAATTGCCTTACATCCTGCTTTAATTTTTTAATCTTTTAAAAAATGATGTACAAGACAGTAAAAGTGCACTATCATGACTGTTCCTCATTTGTTAAACAATGTAGTACATTGTTCAGTAACATAGCCCTGAATTTCCTCATCAGACATGCTGTCGAGAGTGTAGGTGGTAGCAAAATTAAAAAAGAATGTCATGATCCTAGTACAAAATTTAGATTAGGAGATGAGCATTATACATAAATTAAAAATATAAAAGTGAAAAAGTGTAATTTCATTAGTGAAATTATTGCTTAAAAAGAGGAGATATGCATAGAAAGAAGACTATAGATACTGGAGTTAAATTTAGCATATGAAAGGTAGTGGCCATAATTAATGCATGTAGGACCAAAAGGAAAGAAGTTATATCAGTATAAATTGGTGATGAAAAAGAAGCGAAAGGGGAATAAAAGATGCCAAAAAATAGAAAATAGCTGCTCTCTATTTTATTAAGTTAAATTTATTATGCTGCTTTCATATTTTACCAATATCTTAGCTTCACTGCCATATAGCCTTCTGATTAGATTTTAGTTTAAGTTTATATAATACTAAGTTACCTATAAGTGGTACCACAAAAATCTAGTTTATCACAGGTAGGATGACCCACATGTCAGCTGACCAAAATGCATACCAATATCTTAGCTTTACTGCCATATAGCCTTCTGATTAGATTTTAGTTTAAATTTACATAATACTAAGTTACCAATAAGTGTACCACAAAAATCTAGTTTATCACAGGTAGGATGACCCACATGTCAGCTGGCCAAAATGCCTAATACATTTAATTTACAACCATAAAGCATACAGATAACATATATTACAAAAAACTGTAGTAACAGGTTCTAAATTAGATGCTGAAATTATCCTTCTTATTTTTCAATGAAAAGAAGACATCAATCCAATAAAGAAACATAAATCCTGTCACAAATATTCTTAAGGAATAGATTCTGGAGGTCTGGAATATGTTTCCCTCTACATACAAAATTTTGCTAAGTAAACCCTAACATTAAGAAGTACATTAGAAACTTAAATTTGAATATTCACATTGTAGAAGCTTGCAAGAAAATGCCAAACATCTCATTCAAAATCACATAATATGAGGTGTACCATATTGCTGCTATATTAGCTTCTCTCTTATTGGTTGCAGATATTTTAAGAGTGAACCACTTATCAGTTCATCACTTTATGAATTGTTCTGAGATAATTTTCAGAGTTAACAATCTGTTCTAAACCAACAGGGACCAAAGAGCCCAATGGCAAGCTCCCACCCTAAGCAATGGAACCAAAAGCATTTAATTTGTTCTGTATAATTGAACTTGGATTTGCAGAATTCTAGCAAGCATAGCCATGCCTGTTTTCATCTTCAGTTACCTTATTGTGTGCTACTTACAAAATTCTGTACATTTTTAGGGTCATCTTCATTTAGGGCCTAAGGTAAAGTAGACATAAATGGCCTAATCCTCAACTTTTCTGCATCCTTTGTAGGCTGTTCTAGATATGTAATACTCAAAGAATACTTTTTGTATTAATTTTTAAAGTGACTGTACAAAATATTGCACTATAAGCTGGAGATTTTCTTCTTAGTAATAGATACATCTTCCTGAATGATTAAGATTCACTACCAATCCAGTGTCTTCAAACTTTTGAACACCTTCTTAAGATGGAAGTAGTGATTAGAAAATGTTCAGTAATAACTCAATATCAATGTAATTAATCATGTTTCCATTAATTTTTAAGTATTAACAAGTGTTGTTCTGTAAATAATGTTCTTTTCTTTTATCATTCACTAATCCAACTACACTTAAACAACATAATGTTATATCTATTGCTCTATTCAAGTGATTACTATGCTAGTAAAAAGGTAAATGTGTCCTAGCATCCTCTGATTTATTGACCAACCTAAAATTTGTTTGAAGTTAGAATTACATTAAAATAATTCTTTAATTTCTGAAAACAGAATTTCAGTTATATTAACTTTAAGTATGCAAGTATGCATGATGTATGCAGCTACATAAATACTGTTACAAAGTTTTAATAAAGTACTGCAACATAGTTTAATGTTTTCTCATCTGCTTTTGATATGTTCTATCATGTACTGCAAGTATTTTAGAATCAACCAGTTTTCAAAACAGACTTCTTTGTTCTGACACATGACCAAAGTATCTCTGGTACCGCCATGAGTAGCCGTCATTAAAGTGCAGACTTGTGAATGGGAGGTCTGGAGTTTGATTCCCTCAAAGACCATCCTCCATGAATGAAGTTTTTTTCAGGTTCCCTCAGTCTTCATGAATGGCAAATGCAGAGGAGACATCCTGTCTGGAACATTTCCTTAAAAAAAAAAAATCCTTTCCCAATTTATCATTTCATCTCAGGTATCATCAGTGTCCCCCACCCGTGATGCCTCAGTAGTTAAAATTGGGGGTTAAACACTATTAAAAACCATACCCTCAAGTACTGACAGTTTGTAATTTTGGGGATTTACATCAGAATTGCTGGAAAGCCAATCTTGAACACTACAAATAGCTGAAATATTTTTCTTCTCAAATCAAGTCTGGGTAGATTTTGCCTTGTGGGCTGGGGCTTAAATCTTGTTGGAAGCTCCAATTCCTGTTCTTGAACGTTATCATGTTCAGGTTCTTCAACACAGGTTCCAGCAGAGTGGTTTCATACACTTTGGCAGTTGTCTTTAATCTCTTTAGACAGAAATGGAGCTTGATGACATCATCATAGCTTATTCTCCATCAAACCACCATCACTAAGTAGAATTGTGATTTCTCTGGACCCTCTTAAAAGCTTCTTTTGAAGTCAAGACATACACTGGTTGCAGTCTCTGAAACTAAGCAATGAGGAGATTGAGGAATACATCCAACTAACAAAAGTCGCATCAGTCAGAATTTCTTCAGTTCAATGATGAATTTCATAAACAAGAAGCAAATTTAGCTTTGGGGAATTCATCATCACATTTTCTGGCTGATTATGTATGAGTAGTCCAGAAATGCACATCACCAAATCATTCCCACACATTTTTAAAGTCTGGCAGAGATATGTGGATGATACTTTGAAATTGCTAAACCTACAAGATAGGGAAATGAAATTCACTTGCAAAATTGAAAAAAGACAACATTATTTATTTCCTTGACTTGAAGATTATAACAACAGACAATAATTTGGAATATATAGAAAAGGATATGCAGACAGAAAATTATATAAAGGCAAGTGGCTTCAATCCCACAGCACACAAGCATGCAGTTCTTAACAGTTTAGCACATAGACTCGTTAACATACCAATGAATGAGTTTGAATACAGTGAAGGGTACTCTCACATAATACAAACCATTTGGTATAGCCAAGAAATTATAAATGAGAAAATCAAGAAATTCAAACAAGAGAGGTTAAAACATGTTACAACATTGACAGCAAAAAAAGAAACTACCATTCACAAGAAATTTACTTATGCTTGAGCCACTAAAAAATTCCAGAAAATATGCATAGAGTTTGGGATTACTTTGTTCTCAGTGAACAAATTCAGCCTAAATAATCTGCTCAATTCCTGATATAATAATAGAACATCTGATGAGAAGCCAGGAATATATAATATCAACTGTTCGGAATGATACAAAGTATATATTGGCCAAACAAAAAGAAGCACTAGAATTAGGCTAAAGGAACACTGAAGAAACATCAGGTACAATTAGAGAGACAAATCAGTGGTTTCACATCACTTTTGGAGAGATAAACATGATAAAGAAATGGAAGCCAAATTATTGAAATTCATAAATAGACCCTTGGAGCTGGGAATATGGGAAAAAATTTTATAAAAAAGTGTGAAGATAAGGTTATGAACTTTGAGATCCCAACAAGAGAAGAATTAATCCAAAAGTTCAAAAAATGTCCACAAGAGCTACACCAAGTTCGTCCAAATAACAAAATTTCCAGCAGTCGACTCACAGCTGATGATGCAGGCAAAAGGCTGCGAAACATGTTCTTTATAATTACTGTTACTTGGAACATGAGGTATTAAATCAAATCACTAGTAAATTAAGAATATACACTGTCATTTTAAAGGTTATAGCTTTCTTCAATATTGAACACTTTCTGGTCAGTAAAATGAACAGTAGGCCTTCAGTAATGTAACTCTGTAATAATTTACTTAAATGTAAAATTGGAACTTAAACACAGTGAAGCCAATCATATTAATGGATATCATTGTATGATTAGTTGAACTACACACTCTTAAAGCTTCACTTACTTTTTATAAATGTATGGAACCGGTTTCGAGAACATTTTGTTCCCATCTTCAGCCATGCTAAGGTTCAACTGTCGGATCATTCGTTGAGCTGTGGGAATGTATATTCTGCTCTGGTGGCGGTGTGATAAACTTGTAGTTTATGTTTTCATCCCCGACAATGTCGAAGTTCATTATGCTGTTTTTGTATTTGTAGATGTAGATTTTCTCCCAGGTTGCTAATTCCGTAGGTCCTTGTACTGATTTTAATAATTTTGTTTTATTTATTATGTCGTGATTTTGTGTCCAAAAATGATATGCTACTGCTGATTTCTCTATTTGCTTGTACTTTATGTTCCTGAAATGTTCCTTTAACCGTGTGCCAATGTTTCTCTTTGTTTTCCCTATGTAGATTTTTTCACATTCTGCACAGTTTCTTTTGTAAATACCTGATTTTTCTTCTTGTGGAATACTGTCATTAACATTATCTATCAGCAAATTTTGAACATTAAATCTATTAATCGGTGCCAACCTGATATTAAAATCTTTAAGAATATTCTGAAACAGTCGTGAGCAGTTAGCTGCCGAGAAAAAAGTTATTCAAATTGAAAGGTCAAAACATTACACTAAAATGGCAGATATTGATCTTAAACTATACGGAAAACACTTACAGATTTCAAACAGGTTAGCTTGCATAATATGGGATAATTTAATTGGTATTAATTGGTACAGCCTTAGGAAAAAAAAAAAAAAAAAAAAAAAAAATTTAGTAAGCTTTATCAAAAACCAAAGAAAACTCCAAACCCTAAGCAGAATTATGTAGAAAATCTATCTAATGAAAATTTCAAAACAGAAGAACTAGCATTTCTAAATAAAGGCTTAAAAACTTGTGTACAATACTCCACTAAAATAGAGGATTATTTGGTAGATTTGGAGGTGGCCATTGAAGGTTTGAAGAACAAAGATAAAGAAATAGTTAGAATTAAATCAGAAAAAGTTTTTAAAGGCATTGTTAAAAAGAATACAGCAGTACACAACACTTACAAGAATACAATAAAATCCTTAAATGAAAAAGATGTTGTTTATACTAAAGCAGACAAAGGAAACAGAATAGTAATTTTGGATAAAGAAGATTATAATAATAGAATGCAGAATTTATTAAATAAAAAAGAATATGTTCCGATCCCATCAGACCCATTGAAAAGGTGTGTTAATTCCATCAATGAGGTTCTGAAAACATGTACAGTCATTCCAAAAGAAACAATATTCAAAATAAAACACAGCAACCCTAAAATAGCTAGGTTATATGGTTTACCAAAAATTCACAAGACTGGAAATGGTATGCGCCCCATCATTAACAACATCAATACTCCCTCTTACTATTTAGCAAAATGGTTAGCTAATAGATTCAAGGCTTTACCAAAATTTCAAACCAGGAGCATAAATAATTCATATCAGTTAATAGAAAAAATTAAAGACATAAAATTGCACCCCTCTGACACTCTTATATCTTTCGATGTAGAATCTCTGTTTCCTAGCATACCAAAAGAAAAACTCCTGATTTATCTACATGATTGGCTAAAAACAAGTGGAATTAATGATATACACATTAAAGAATACATCAAACTGACAGAAATTTGCATAAACCAAGCCTTCTTCACTTTCAAAGGAAAATTTTATAAACAAGAAGCAGGACTAACAATGGGCAGCCCCTTATCTCCATTTCTAGCTAACCTCTTCATGAGTAGATTTGAAACACACATCAACACAGCATTTCCATTCATATTTAAGGTATGGTACAGATATGTGGATGATATATTTGCCATAGTTGACAAAAAACTCATTGACGATGCCTTAAAACTTCTAAATATTCAAGATAAAAACATTTCATTTACATACGAAATAGAAACAGATAACATGCTGCCATTCCTGGATATTAAAATAATGAAATGCCAAGAAAAACTTAAATTTGGAATATATAGAAAGAATACACATGCAGATAATCACATCAAAGCTGACAGTTTAAACCCTACAGCACACAAACATGCAGTAATTAACAGTTTAACACACCGGCTAGTTAACCTACAAATTAGCAAAGAAGAATATTTTAAAGAATACAAACAAATAGAAGAAACAGCAGTTAAAAATGGTTTTAAGAAAGAACTAGTACATAAAAAGGTGCAGAAATTCAAGAGACAAAAACATATCAAAGAAACCACAACACTTTCAGCAAAAAAAGATAAACTTACTTTTAAAAAATTCACATATCATCCATGGGCCACAAAAAAATTTCAGAACATTCTTAAAGATTTTAATATCAGGTTGGCACCGATTAATAGATTTAATGTTCAAAATTTGCTGATAGATAATGTTAATGACAGTATTCCACAAGAAGAAAAATCAGGTATTTACAAAAGAAACTGTGCAGAATGTGAAAAAATCTACATAGGGAAAACAAAGAGAAACATTGGCACACGGTTAAAGGAACATTTCAGGAACATAAAGTACAAGCAAATAGAGAAATCAGCAGTAGCATATCATTTTTGGACACAAAATCACGACATAATAAATAAAACAAAATTATTAAAATCAGTACAAGGACCTACGGAATTAGCAACCTGGGAGAAAATCTACATCTACAAATACAAAAACAGCATAATGAACTTCGACATTGTCGGGGATGAAAACATAAACTACAAGTTTATCACACCGCCACCAGAGCAGAATATACATTCCCACAGCTCAACGAATGATCCGACAGTTGAACCTTAGCATGGCTGAAGATGGGAACAAAATGTTCTCGAAACCGGTTCCATACATTTATAAAAAGTAAGTGAAGCTTTAAGAGTGTGTAGTTCAACTAATCATACAATGATATCCATTAATCTGTAATAATTATTTGCAACTGAACATCATTTACCGCTTCACTTATGCCATTTTAAAAAATGCTCAGTATTGTAACAAAAAGCTTCAGTCCAAGATTTTGTCTAAGCACTCTGGATATGTTCATCTCAGGGGCTATCACTATCTGCTTCTGAACAGGATTACCTTGCACACAGCCTGCCACTGCTTTCACAACATCTATGGTCCCCAGAGGTCAGGGGTCTATCTCAAATGCTCATCAACAGAATCAGTCTCAGTAAAGTGTTGGATGGTGCAATACACAAGCATCTTTTTATTTCCAGCTTTTTAAGGACCTGGAAAACCTTGATTTGTGTTTTTCAACCCTTTGAATGACTATCATATCAACACTAATCATAATCTCTCTATTCCATGGTTAAACCTCATGTAATGTGCTCTTTTTGCTGCACCTGAACTCAACAATGAGATATTGACAGCAAAACTGTTATTATCTGATTGCCAAAACATCTGGTACAATTCCTTTTACAAATTTGTAAAAATATTTATGGTAAAACTAAGTAGGTATTTCCATTTCAATACATTTAACTTTATGTTAATTAATAATCTAAGGTACGAGTAAGCTCTACTTTTGAAGATTAGGAGCACACATTGTATTTACCTTTCAGGAAAAACTGAAAAAGTGTTAAAGTAAAACTTCACATAATTCTCCAACAAAATATGCAAAGTATGTACCTGAGGGAAAGTGGAGTGCCCTTGCTGGGTGGATGAGCAGTACTTCTGTAATGCTACATCTGAGCGTTCTATTTGTAGCTTGAAGTTATAGCAAATATTCACCATGCTCTCACACTGATTGCACACCAGTGTAGGCAACCCATCTCCTGGATGTATCTGCAAACATTACATTAGAACATTTATTACAGCAGGCAAGTGAGCTACAGTTATGAATGATTTCATAATATTCACCTAATATTAGGATCCAAAGAAAATTTTTGAGGGATGACAATCTGGAAGAAGCTGCTGATGTAGTTAATATAAATTGAAAAAGACCAATACTCAATCTGATTTTACTAAAAAGATAATGGGCCAGTTCAATAAAACAAAGGAAATTCACTAAAATAACAAAAAAAGAAAAATGATGCAATAGATCATAAGTATAGTACATAATGGTACAATTTACATACTTAAATAGAAGAATCATAATACTTATTAAACAGATCTTTTATTTCAAAATTGTCAGTGGAAATAATTATCTATTTAACATAAATGTAATTTAAAAAAAGAGCATGTCAATTTAGACATTGAGAGGTAAGTTTAAAACCAATATTAGTTGCTGTCAGAATTTTAAAAGACTAATACTAGTCAGTTTTTAACAGTAAACCTGAAGCTGATAGAAAATTTAATAATAGTAAGTATGAAATGGCACCTCAAAGGGAATGTTTTTAAGCAAATATTCTGTATGGCATCTTCAGTAGTTTATATGATTCGTTTTTCCTTGATTCATTGAATTAACATTAGGAAAAAATACTTTAAAATAAAGAAAGAAGTACATTAATTATACTGAAAGAGAAAATATTTTCCTATGAGGCAATTATACAGATGACGAAAGACAAATAAATGCCTGATCATATGCTACAACCATAAGGAACCATCTTTACCTTGCAAGTGGTAACACATTACGTGGTAAGAACAAATAAGGCTGCAGAACTTAATACTATGGACAGAAGCAAAGCTGTACCTCTGTAACACAATTCGGGCCATTGTCTACTGCATAACATGTTATACACACTGCATATTGTGCAACATATATTTACTACAAATAATAATAATAATAATAATAATAATAATAATAATAATAATAATAATAATAATGCACAAGAGGCACAATAATGTATCATATTTACCTTCACTACTGGCGATATTCGTCTGATTTTCATTAGCAGGCTTCCACTTTCCTTCAATGTTGTGGAAGGTGATTTTATCTCTTCTAAACAAAGTCTGCATATTTCTGGAAAACTGCCTGCCATGGTGACAGGCACCTCCCTGCAACGATATGTTTGCATTTAAAATCACAATGAATGCTAATCCAAACATGAGAATCAAGTAGAGTGAACTTCAAATCATACACTGTCTACTTTGAGCCTACTTCTTGATTATCCAAACACTGCAGAGCCATGTTTAAGCTGAAATTACAGAAGTCACAATTTTATACAACTACACTGCACCATCCTTTATCATGCATTAAATCCGCTGTTGCATTAAACCATACATGAGTTTGAAGAATGCAATTAAATTCACTTCAATGCACGCTTTAGCTCTAACCACTCATCTCTACAAACATAACCTCACTTATGGGAGTTCGTTTACCTGGAAGAGAATTCCTCTTGTGTAACAGAATCGGTTCTCGTTTTGTTAACCATTCATTAGCCTGCAGTCCCAGCTGCGGTACTAGCTCATTAAATTCTTGGGATCAGTACCAAAACTAATTTAACCAGAAAATCCAAATCTAAGCCTTCTAAAAGCCACGTTTATAAACAAAGTGTGCAGTGCACCATATATACGTTTTCGCATTACAGATTATTTTACCATTGCTATTAGGTATAGCCAAAGAACTAATAGTCCAGAGTATTGCCAGTAATATTATCGAATGCCAAAAACATGTCTAAAATTATTAAGAGCAGACTTCATTAGTAGTTTTCATATATATGGGAATATTAAAGAATTGATTGAGGATTGCGCAGGACCACTTTCCGCAAGAGAAGCAAATAAATAATTCATACTCAAAAACATGTATTCCGTAAAAGAACAATGTTCGGAATGTTAATTCTTTCAATCGCATCACGAAATAGCACTGCTAATTATAGACTCATTGCTCTATAATTCTTTTTTTAAACAATTTGAAAATAGTGCAAATCTTTATCAATTTCTAAATGGGAGTAGAATAGTTTTATTCTGCAGGCGTTTAACTAAGCGCATGTATCATCTTTTACTGACAAGTACTATGCCTAATGCCTGTCCCCGGCGAAGTTGGGCCATATACACCTTTCGACTTGACGTTACACCCTGGACACCCCTGGATAGAGATTGGCACCTGCACCTGGCTGTAGTCCCGAGTGACAGTGGAGAGAGCCGAACTTTTACGATTGTTTTCACTACGTGGAGCACGTGGCTGCTGAATGCATTGCATGCAGAGGGTTAAACTTGTGCTTTTCAAATTTCTTTTCACAAAGTCGCGGAAAGTCATCTGGTTGCTTGCTACAGTTCCGAGCGACTGCAAAGGTTCAGGAAATACCAAATATAATGGTTAGATATTTCTACAATTTTTAATAATATAATTTCATCCTTAGAAACCCCTATTCACGCAATAATTGCCTTATTGCACTGAAACAGAGAGACGAAAAATACACATTCTTATGACTCTGTGCTTATCACTCATTACGAGTGTAGTATGGACTTGAAGTCAATTTTTTTTTTTATTCGTTTTATTTAAGGACGCTCTTTAACATCTCAGGTCACCAACGTCCCATTCAATTCCGGATGTGAAACGGCCGGCAAATTTTGCTCAGGGGCCTCTCTTTCAGGCTTGAGGTTTTTTTTCGTGCCGTAAATGTAGGACACGGGACCCACGGCTTTACTTAGGCATACTTAAGATTTTTACGCCCGAAAAAAATCCATCGATCCTGGCCGGGTTTGAACCCGCGACCTTGGATTTAGAAGGCAAGTATGGTTACCACTACACCACCAGGACCGACTTTTGAAGTCAAAAAAAAAAATGTGTACACTCCATACTTTTACTTTAGATGTATATGCATCAAATACATACATTCGCAGATACTCTTGGACGTGTATTGATTAAATGGAATATGTGTAAACACATATACAACGCATGTCAATTTCTGGTTCGCAATGAACACTCTATAGGATATTCTGAAGATATTAATGATTTGATAATAGAAACTGAAGATGTTTTTGTTCTCTGAGCAAACAAGAAAGTCGCAAGTGTTCTGTGCCCTATCAGAACAAAAAGAAAAGTTTATTTGCTTGTTTTCGGATGCCATTATGGGAATTTCCACAACAATGGAACTTGAAGTTGTTAAGAAACTCGCGGCATCCTTAAAAGGCAGCATTAGCTGTTGTTCGCAACGAAAATGAACAAGTGCCCAAAACTAAAGAAATGTCTCAAAAGAGGAATATATTTCCACAGAAAAGACTCTTTGGTACCAAAAAAAACTTTAAAAAAATCTCATTGTATTCCCCATGAAAACCCCATTAAATAGAAAGGAATACCGCCGCCTAACTGACGACCATAAAGATCACAGGACCATCTGTGCGAAATTGATTGTCTGTTATGAGGCTGAGGGTGACAATTTTTTGTCAAATAATGTCACGGGCGATGAAACATGGATTCATTATTTAGAACCCGAAACAAAACGGCAATCCATGGAGTGGCACCACACCAACTCTCCTTCGAAGAAAAAATTCAAAGCCGTTACACACCAACTCTCCTTCGAAGAAAAGGTTCAAAACCGTACCCTCAGCTGATCGTAAAGTCATGGCTACGTTTTCAGGGACTCTGAAGGGGTTATTCTGTTCGATGTCCTCCCTCATGGTGAAACGATCAACTCTGAAGTGTATTGTGCTACTCTAAGGAAACTGAAGAAATGACTTCAGCGTGTTCTTAGCCACAAAAATGCAAATGAACTTCTCATTCTGCATAACACAAGGCCTCACAAGAGTTTGTGCATCCGAGAGAAGCTCACAAAACTTCATTGGACTGTTCTTCCTCATCCGCCCTACAGCCCGGATCTCGCACCTTCCGACTTCCACCTGTTTGGCCCAATGAAGAATGCACTCCGCAGGAAGCACTACATGGATGATATGGAAGTTGTTGATGTAGCAAGACGTTGGCTTCGACATAGACCAGTAGAGTGGTACCATGCAAGCATACAGGCCCTCCCATCAAGGTGGCATAATGCTGTAACGTTGAAAAATAGGGTTTTGTAGCCAAAACATTTGGGAATAACATGCTGTATTTGAATCCTGAATAAAATCAACCTGCTTTAAGAAAAAAAAATGTGTTGCATTACTTATTGAATGCCCCTGGTAGTTTTGCACATTCTGTTGCTATATACTATGTATGGATAATTTTTAATGATGTGAGCTTTTAAACCGGATTTTCTCTATAATTTTCACTTTATTTTATAATCATTGAGATTATTTTCTTTATCTATGTTCTGATAACCTTATGTTGTCCTTTTTACCCTGAGTTATCTTGGAAGATAATTATAAATAAATGCTATCTACCAACATTTCTATTTTCAGAACTGTTTCATTTCATGGTAACTAAGCTCTAATTAATTTAATAATGCTTTGAAGCGAAAACAGTGATTATATTTGCTGCAAAAGTGATAATAGATTGCATTTAATATTTGATCATATGTCATTTATTTGCTTGCACAACCCTTTTAATCCCTATGGACTATTATTTGTATTAAAGTAAAATTGCTTTAAAGTGTCTGCTTTGTGTTTTTACATTAATGAAGCACATGTTGAAAAAAGTGTCATGAGGCAAATCTGTTACTGAGCAGTTATCTCTGTAAATTGCATCATTGTCAATAACTATCTACATATAGGAGTTTACAAAAGACTGCATATTTCAAGTGAAATTTGGCCATTCATTTGTATTACTAAATTTTTTTCTCAACCCATGACATCATCTAGGATCAGATTCAAGTGCCCAATTTCAGTCAGTGAATAAATCTGTCATTAAGCTATTTAACACCTAAACCCCATTGTTCAAAGTGTTGTATGTACAGAACTTGCTTCAAATGTAGGTAGAAACAAACTTTTTTTTTTTTTTTTTTACCTTAGGCACAATATAAAAAGTAGTAAAATGCATGTTTGTTAGTTTATTATAAAAATTTATTCTCTTTCTACCTTTGTTAGGCACTGGAGTTACATTGCATTGAATTTTTTACCTTTTTCATCTTTAAGTAACATATGTATCATTGAATTATAACATTATCACAAATTTATGAACAATAAATAAAGTGTATAACAACTCAAAAGCCTTATACAGCTCAAACTCAAATATTATAAAGTGTAAACTTTCCATATGTCAAACAGTAATGTCTAACGTTTCACTGGTGTCTTTCACACATAATCTAAATAAATATTACAAATTATTCTGCAAGTTAATTATAAAACAAATGTTGAAAAAAATAAATCTACAGAGGAGAACAGAAAATTAATATAAGGTTAGAAATCTTAAGTATAGACATTCTGTCACTATTTTAAACAATGGCAAATACATACACCTTCTGCAGTTAATATTGCATTTTTTCACTCTGAGCAGATGGATTGCTCCAGATTATGCTTGCATCATATTTAACAAATGCTGTACATCTCTTTGTATGCTGCAGATCACCAAGACTACAGCTGGATGATAATATACAATTAAAAAATTGGAGGAAAACAAAAGGGGGGGGGGGAGGAAAGACAGCTATGAACCAGTGGCTATTCAAATGTGACATTTAACTTTCAAACAATAAATGTTAAACATATATCCAAAATCAAAGTACAGTAAAAAGATTTCAATTCTATATATCTTAAATTAATATGCAGAAAAATATATTTTAGGAATATGTGAATATTTATGGAAGCCTTTAAATGATATGCTAGTTATCTCTGGTAAATAAATTAAGATATTTAAGTGCAAAAATTTCTGGTAGAAAAATTAGGATATTTAACTGCAAAACTCTAAGAGAGCTGCTTCATGCATTTTCATACCTGCCCTTTGGGCATACACAAACACACAACATTTTATAACATCAAAATAGGCCCAAAATTACAGTTTACCACCATAATAGAAAAACAATGTTAAACTAAGAGGTAAGATTGTGCAATTATCTCAGTATGAGAAAAAAAAATATCACTTCAAATTAATTTGTGTGTCTTATCATTTCTGCAAGAAGGAATATGTTTAGGGATTTCACATGGCCAAGTTATAATGCTTTCTTTTTTCTTTTTAAGTAGTGTTTAACGCCTGTTTTTACTACTGAGGCACCACAGGCAGATAATGCTTTCTGTAATATGATTGTAATTATGTAATTTCAAGTTGCTATATTGCTGAACTCAAAAAACATGTTTAAAACTCTCAAAATTATTGTTATTTTGTTTCAAATGCACAGTAAAAAAAAGCTAAATTTCCTCACCCTGAATTATGCACATTAAATTTTTCCTCCTGAAAGGTTACTGGAGAGTTTCATCAATGATTAATCATAATTATTAAGTTACATAAAATATAAAAATTAAGAAATAGCACTTTACATAAACTGCTCCTATATTCATTAAAGTACAGTGAAGTTTCACAAACAGATGTTATATTATATTATTTATAAGAGTTGTGTTTATGTATTTTTACCACAAAATGTTTAAACTTTCTTTAACCTTTAAATATGCCTTATAGTAATTGAGCAATACTGTTGCATACCATGTTACATGGTAGATGGTTTTATTTCTTTTCAGAACACCAAATTTTGTTTAATGTATTATTTATTATTGCTTTGACTGCATTGATTTTCTTGTGGGTCTACAGACCCACAAATATGTCATTCAATCTGTAGAAATACTTCTATAGATTGAATGTGAATTCTGTATGTATAAGTCTGTAGTGATCATGAATGGAATGAAATAAATTAATGATGATGAAAATGAGGTCAGAGTTCTTGGCCCCTGGCATTCACCTTCTCAAGGTAAGGAAAAACTCAGAAAAAAAAATCTTACTCAAACAGCTTGAAATGACTAGGAATCAAACTTATCACTAGACATTGGGGGCAGTCTATCACATTTTATTATGAAATAGATTGTACGGAAGTGTAAATTATGCTCTATTACTAAATTCTGTGGGCAAGGAAAATAAATGCAAAATCGCTACAATGATAAATGTTGAATATCTGAGAATCTTCTACAGTTTTGTAATATATGTATGCATTATACTCATATATTATAGTCATATAATATAAAAGCATGCTAACTTTTTTTTAAGAAAAAATTAATGCTATGCAATGTTTTGCTCACTTTAATCTACATTGTCAACAAATTTGAAGCCTACAATTACTGATACCAAGTATGTGAATGTATTCAATAAATAACATGTATTATGTAAATATGCTATAAACTAACAAGCTGAATAATATATAAATATAAGGTTTGGTACTTGGAACTTAATTAGAAGATTTTGTAATAAACAGGGCTTTGCAGTTAATTAATTAAGACCAATAATTAATAATATCAATTCACCTACATACAAAATAGCAAAAGCCTTAATTGACTATTTAAATTCTTTTAAAAGATTTCAAAGCTTGAGCATCAAAAATTATTTGATTTATTTGAAAAACTTCAAAATATCAGAATTGCAGCAGGAGATATAATGGTGTCTTTTGATGTAAAAGCATTATTCCCAAGCCTACTAACAGAGTATCTTATGTAAATGTTATGGAAATGGTTAACCTCCTTAAACTTACAAACAGAAGAAATAGAAAACTTACTAGTTATTCAGTGAAATTTCTTCAGTTTTAACCAAAAATTTTACCAACAGGTTTCTGGCCTACCCCCTGTTTCTAGCAGATTTATTCATAAGCTCTTTTGGAATACTTATAAACAAAGTCTTTCCATTAGTTTTCAAAACATCATATAGGCATGTGGATGACATATTTGCAATAGTATCTAAGAACATTTAACTGAAACTCAATTTACAAAATAAATCTATACTGTTAAGGGAGGGAAGGTGGGGAAAATGAATGACTCCCATTGCTATATCTAAAAATTATATGCAGTGGAGACAGACTGAACTTTGGAATCCTCAGAAAGCTGCAAAAAAAAAAAAAAATAATAATAATAATAATAATAATAATAATTTAATAATAATCATCATCATCATCATCATCATCATCCCAACCCACATAAATATGCAGTGTTCAACAGCTTGACATACAGAACAATTAATATTCCACTCACAGAAACAGAGTTCAAAATGGAATACTAACAGTTGGTTAATACAGTAATAATCATTGCTTTCAACAAAGATACAGTAATAAAAATTATCAATAAATTTAAAAGACAAAAATCTACAACAGAGGTTTCCACATTGAAGACAGGGAAAGATACAAATTTAAAAAGTTTCACATACCATCCAACTTTTCACAATTTCAATAAGATATTCAAAGAACATGGCATAAAGTTGGCCCAAAAGAGCAAATATAATATCAAAAATTTATTAGGTTTCATTAGTAGAAGACACAAACATTTGGTTACAATCTCCACATTACATTGGAAAAATGAAGAGAAATTTAGAAATTCAGAGAAAGAAACACTTTAGGAGTATTCATTTCAGACAAATTAATAAATCAGCAGTGGCAGCTCACTTTTGAACCCAAATCATGACATTAAACCAGAGTCTAGCTACTGAAAGAACTTCACAACTCTCAGCTAAATACTTGGGAGAACTTTTCATCATAAAAGATAGGATGGACTTCATGAAATTCTATGTTCCATCCATCAATGAATTCAGGAAGTTCCTATTGAAACCATCAGAGATAACCACAGAAGCACTTGGGATCCAGCTGCCAAATCAAGTAGTCAGTCAACGGATGAGGATTTAAGTGACGGCCCCCCCGGAACATGTCCTAATATCATATAAGTAATTGGAGTTAGTGCCAACATATTTAATACATTCTTTAGGGATTTGCAGATTTTAACAAGGATGTTATTTTTTTTGTTTATTTATAGATGCTGTTTAACATCTCAGGTCATCAGCATCCCATTCAAATCAGGGCATGAAATGGCCTACAAATTTTGCTGTATGACATGGGACCCACACTTTACTCCCTTTCCAAAGGAAGACATACTTAGGATACAAGGATGCTGAGCAGGTATATGCACCATTTATGGCAATTAATATTTTGATTAAATGTCAAAGATAAATAAATGAATAAAAATATGGATTCAACAAATATGGATAAAGATCATGAAGTTGGTAGCATTTAATAAAAATATAAATATTACGCAGTTAAAGGAGTTTTTATATAAATTTTTTTTTTTTTGGAATGATTTATTTAAGGACGCTCTTTAACATCTCAGGTCATCAGCGTCCCATTCAACTCAGGGCGTGAAACGGTCGACAAATTTTGCTCAGAGGCCTCTCTTTCAGGCTTGAGGTTCTTTTTCGTGCCGTAAATGTACGACACGGGACCCACGGCTTTACTTCCCTTCCGAAGGAAGCCATACTTAGGATTTTTACGCCCGAAAAAATCCATCGGTCCTGGCCGGGTTCGAACCCGCGATCTTGGGTTTAGGAGGCAAGTATGGTAACCACTACACCACCAGGACCGACAGTTTTTATATAGGGCTAAATAAAAGTAAATATGGTCAGTTTTATAGGAATATTGTGAAAGTTATTGTTTGTATTTACAATAGAACACTGGTTATCCAAACCCACAATTTTTTATTTTGCATTTTAATGTTATTGACTTTTTAAATATTCAATATATAACTTTTCTCTTTCTCTATAAAATTTGGATAAAAATCTCATGAAAGGAAAACACTTATAGGATTTTAAGAGACTGCAAGACTTTGTTTAGATCCATCTACTACACCTCCTTATCAGAAATTCCTAGAATAAGTTCTTTATTATAGTAATCACCTGATTTTAGTAAGCCTCATCAATATCATTCTTAAGCTTAAGTTCTCTCTCTTTTAATTAGTGGCAGCCCTTGAAAAAAGTTGGTGCAGCCCTACCTCCATAAGTTTAATTTGAAAATAATGTTTAAATGCTAATATAAACAATTATATCTACTCACTGTTTTGGACTACTTATTTCAGGAAAGAGGGCTGATAAAGTAAATAGTACTATTATAATCTTAAAAGAAGTTAGGAACAATGAAGTTGTTACATATACAAATGAGTCAGTATTAGGTGACACTAAAACTTCACTAACTGGTTAATTCTTCAGAACATGTTTCAAGAGCATTCGCTCTCATCTTCAGCTGGGGACCGACTAACCTGCTAGAGTATACATTTTCTTCACACTTCAGCATTTGATATACTGCACCATACATCTAATAAGGATGAAGCTTTCAAGTATATTTTTTTTATATCAGGCTCATCTTTGCTACACAGAGCTTAGCACTAATTATTCAATTAGCATGTATGCTTAAAATGCGACATGTACAATTTGGACTATTGTGCCTCATGTACAGAGTGGGCAAAAAGTCACCTTATACCTAAGCAATGATAACAATTAGTGAAATGAATAAAATATAAACTGAAAGTTTGATTCCCTTTCGAGTAGTTCAAAACAAAATATGCCTTGCAGACATTACACTGGGAGTTTAGGAAGTAGGAGGAAATCTGCTTGCCTTATATAGATAGTTGTTTCGTTTATCAGTAGCATCATGTGAGTTCAAAAGCCACACTCATTGATTGAAAATGCATTATTAAATATTTTGCAAAGATTAAGGATACAGTTTGGGAATAGGATGCTGTCTAAGACACTAGACAGTCTAAGACACTAGTGTATTAGTTGGGCTAAAGTTTCAGAGAAACTGTGGAAAATTAAATTTATGAGCATTGACCTGAAATGATTGTAATGGATACAAATATTTGCATCATTTGGAACCCTCTCAAGTGTCACCAATGTTTGACGATTTCTGAAATCGCTTCTGGTGTTGGGATAAGTTATGGAAGTGTTCAATCCATCATTCCAGATAACTTGAATGACCGAAAAGTTTCAGCAAGGTGGGTTCCTTGAACTCTCACTGAGGATCAAAAGGCTATACATGCGGAAATATGTGAGAGCCTTTGGTTTATTACCTGGATCAACGAAAAATATTTCTGCATCAAATCATAGCCTATGATGAAACTTTGGCACACCACTATACTCCTGTGTTGAAGCAAGCCAGCATGGAGTAGAGGAAAAGATGGGAATCCATTCCTTTCAAAGCAATAACTTGCCTGTCAGATGGGAAGATTCTCTTGACAGTTTTCTGGGAATATCCAAAGCATTTTGTTAATCAATTTTCTTCTTGAAATCTAAAAGTCAATGCAGTTTATTACTGCCAGGTCAACAACTGATTCGAGAAGTTCTTCTCCTCCAAGGAAATGCCCATCTACATACAGCAGCTTTGACAAGGGAAAAACTCAAGGAAATTCAGAGGACAGCATTGAAACACTCTTCCTATCGTACAAAACTATAGCACATGTTTTGACCATTAAAAGAAAACTGGGAGGCATACAATCCACTAGCATCAAGTTGTGGAAGCATTCGTGGTTACTCACTGGAAACCAAATTCCAGTATTTCTTTGATGATGGATTAAGAAGCTTCCTATCCACTTGGGAAAATGTGTTTGTAAGTTAGGAGATTATATAGAAAAATGATATGCATCTCATTAATTTTCAATATAAAAACGTACATTTAAACATCAAGTGGATCTATATGTGGTGTTGATGCTCAAAGTACAGTCTGATGCATCTTTATGTTCCTTTTGATATTTGTTGCAGTAATGTGAGATAATGGTGGTAAATGCCACTTAAGCAGTTCATTGTATTATGTTATTTTGCAAAAATGGTGTTAGCAAAATGTGCAACTCCAATCATGCTGCAGTTACTAATACTCATTACACCTCTGTTTCTGTGGTATAAAACATGTCTCTAACCTGCACCATCCTTGAGTTCATTAAAATAAAAGGGCTAATCATTTTCTGTCCTACCACCCATATTTTAAAATGTAGTGGTTTATGTTTCAGCTCAATTGTGAGGTGCTAAAACACTGTATTCTGCCATTAGAAATGAGACAGATGGTGCATTCATTAGTAAAGAAAGCTTTCAGCAAGAAAGTTTCTACAGCATGCTACATAACATCAGTTCAATTTAACATCTTATAGAACTTTAGTGAAAGTTGATTCTTCTTCTCTTCTCATTTGGCACTACAGTCCAGGGTGAGTTCTAGCCTGCTGCAGTGACCTCTGCTTCCTCTATCTCCATCTTATGACTTCATTTATAGAGGGTGATATTGTGGGGGGGGGCATATATCAGCATGCCACCCAGCAGGTGGCCTATTATGTGGTTTCTTGATCAAAGAACGCCACCTCTCCATTAGATAGCTTCCAAATTGTTCTCATGAGGTTGGGTGAGCCCCATTCCAGACCTCCCTAACTTAGAAAAAGTTCTAAGCAGGTACCAGGAATCAAATCCGAACCTCACGACCAGCAACTAGACCAAAGAGGTGGTCAATGAAAGTTGATTAGTAAATATAACATTTAATTTTGTGTTGGAACCAATACAGTGAAGTGACTATTATGTTCTTAATTATCCAGTGAGTCGATTTGATAATCTTATGCTCCACTTACTGTTGAATTATGCAAAACTAGTTTTGCAGGCTTTTGCATAATTTAACAGTAAGTAGAGCATAAGATTATCAAATCAACGCACTAGATAATTGATTAGTACAGTTTAAATTAATTAAAATGTGACAAATGCAAACTTTTGTGCCATTGTGGGGCAAAAGTGGCATAATATGAGTAAAAGTATGCAGAAAACATAATATTTACTTTTATTACTTAATGCTATGTCTTTAATAACAATATAAGAATACATCAAAGCACCATATTCTGACTTATATTAATCATTAATCTAAAAAAATAATAGGATGATAGCAACCTAGTATAAAACCCAATTTGAATTAAGAAAAGATTTTCTCATAGTCTTAAGTCATTCTAAACAGTAGTCAAAGAAAAATTTGTTGCTTCCCTCATGATTGGAACACACTTCATGCCACCATTCTCTGCGATTTTGGCATTGAATCCAGTCCTCTTCTAGTGGTTCAACATCTCCTTTTCACCTCCTGAAAAGGATCACTTGTGATCACTATATCACTATATCACAAAATATAGTGATATTTTGTCTCTCAAAGTTAAAGTTAAACTTTGGGTGGCATTGAATGGCATTTTGTTTGAACCTCATTTTGTTATGTGATTCCATTAAATCATACTTGACACACTTTGAGGCACTGGATTAATTAACAGCTTGATTAATTTCCAACTTCCTTTTAAAGGGTAAGCTGGTCAGCACTTCCAATCTTTGACTTCTCTTCCTTCTTTGTTGTTTCTCTTTCCTCTTTGGTAAAGGAATAAGTTCCTTGGCCTCAAAATGTTTTGGTAAACAGTCATTTCCTTCAGTAAAAGGTCCTAGAGTCCCATTGGAGATTTCATCCCTGACAACTCAAAACTGCCTTTCACAGTCTGTTGCCTCTTCTCTGATAACAGATGAGGGCTCTTCATCTTGATAGAACTGAACAAAAATTCTTCCTCTGAAAATATGTGCCTATTCACTGGATATACCGCACAGTCCTTAAAACTTTTAATTCTTTCCCAATTGTAGCACATTTTCCATAGGCTTCACCAAACAACTCTGCTATTTGAAATTGTGTTATGACATGTCCAGGTTTATTTAGTAACATTTGTCACACATGGCAGATTACAGATTTTTTAACGGCTTGAATAAAGTTCTTTCAAGAGGGTGCAATTTTTGTTATGTAAGGGGAGAAATAGACAGAAGATGAATCCTATTTGTCTGCAGAACACTATTGTTTCCAAGTGTATATGTGACGTGAGATTTCCTAGCACAATAAGTATTGGATTCTCAATGCTTCCCCTTATATGCTTCTGAAAATGCTTCAGTCATTCAAAAAATAAATCCTTATTGGTGTATTCACTATCTGAGCACATCAGATTGCACTTGGTGAAGTTCCATGCATAAGTTCTTGTTTAGCTCTCCTTCTAGCAAATATTATGGCTGGCAAAACATGATTTTCACTGGTACTCACTGCTCAAACAACAGTTGTTAAATTTCCTCTTTCTATACAAACTATTTTTCCATCTGCTTTCTTGCCAGTAGATGGGACAACTTAGGAGTCTTATTAGGAACAGTGTTGATTTTTGACTCATACATATTATAAATTTGTGATGGACAGAACTTAATTTATCCATCATCTGCTCAAGGTAGTCATTAAACAAGGAAACTTAGGTTTTATTAAAGCCCATAATATGTGCAAGACTTGTTTTTGTGGGAACATGGAGTGGAAGTTTGCACTTTTTCATAAATTTCAGTGTCCTGTCTCTTATCAGCTAATGTACTTTCTTTGTTAAATGGATGAGATATTTTGTCAGCAGATTAAAATTCCAATCTTCCCAAATTCTTCAATGTTAAGCCATAAAATTGTGAGCCAAGGACCCATGCAATGCTCTGCCAATTCCTTCTCTTGCTCTTCAGTAAACACTGCAGCAAAACATCCTAACTTTGATACATCATAACCCCGAAATAAGAAAAACACGTGGAAAGTGCGATATAGGTGCTTTTAATTTTATTTTTAATTAGAATATATGCTATAACTATTTGTTAGCTATATAATGTTATTAGTCATTATATTATATTATTGTAAAATATTTATGCTATAAAGTTAAAGATCACATACCAATTTAAGTCATTTTCTTAGTGCTGTATCTAAGATACCTAGCTGCTGTGCAACATTCCTTTTTGAAAAGCCCTCCTTCAATTCTGCTTTGCAATATCAAGCATATTTTCATCACAAGGTTTTTGCTCACTTTTTCTTTGATACTTCTGAAATTTGCATATACATTTCAAATATAGTATACTCTACAATTGATTTAATAAAATAAGACATCTTCTATTAAGCATAACTGGTTTGGAAAAGAAAAAAACAACAACAACACATGTGTTAAAATGTCAAATAATTTTATCCAAATTCTGGGCTTAATTAAAACAAAAATTATCAGAGAAATGCTGATTAGCAAATGATTAGCATTGGAATAGCATGTACAAATTTTATATTAAATTTACTGTACAAATGCAAGAGTTAGGCAAAAGTTTGCATGTGTACTTTAGCTCCATTCCACAGTTTGTACTCTTGCCCCATTGTCTTCTGAAAAATTTCCCAGATAGTGCTGCCATCTGTACTCAGATTTATGCAATGATCAAGGCAAGACATATTATAGAAAATTGTCTGTAAATTGACATAGTGCTACAGTATAAGTTTTAGCTATTTCATAACTCAAATACATTTCCAAAACTCAGAAAAATAATGTTAAGATGTATGATATTCAATCTTACCTCAAAAATTTAAATGTGATATACACCAGCATGACTAAACTAAGTAGAGAAGCTATTGGTTGTTATCTTTTCACAGTGCAGTTTTCCATAAATATTCCTTGTGTGTACTCATACTCCTCATATACTTTTGCCCAACTGTTTCTGCTGTTTATAAATAATGAAAATAAATATTATAAATAAATATGATTACAATTTTGTACTGTTTATAAAGTTAAAATATATATTATGGGGGATAGAAATAAACGCTGATTTTTTTTTTCCTTTTTTTTTTTTTTTTTTTTCCCCCTCCCTCATTACACAGTGGAGACTTGGTCAAGAACAATTTTTCATGAGAACAGATTCTATATAATTGGTGGAAAAAATTTGAGACACATATATACCTGTGTCTTAGTACAGGGGCGCCGGTAAAGGACGGGGGTTTGCGAGCCAGCTGTGTAAAATGGAGTCACTCCATAACGAGCAGTACACTGCAAGTATATGGGGATGATGTTCTACCACAATCAACTGCATTTCGCTGGTTTAAAGAGTTTAAGCAGGACTATGTTTCAATAACAAATCAGGACGATCCAGGTGCTCCAACCACTGCAATGACCGAGACCAAGATTAACACAGCTGCCACTGTTGTTCGGAAAGATCGACGAATAACAATAGATAGACTAACGGACGTGTTAGAAATTTTCCATGGTAGTGAGTTCACCATTGTGCCAGATGAGTATCGAGATTTCTGAAGCCTGAATAGAAGATGATGTGAGTGAACGTGTGTCAGAAGCTTCAGCATCTGGTAGCGGAGATTAGCGAGGCATCTGAAATCCATCATTATAGATGATGAGACTTGGTTTCGCCATTAGATTCCGAAAGCAAACAGGCAAGTTCAGTTTGGAAGTCATCTGGTTCTCCGACACGAAAGAAGACCAAGGTTGTTTCGGTCGGTAGAAAAAGTTATGGTGATTTCGTTCTGAGTGTTGTGGATGATTTATCAACATGAAATTCCCCTACAAAAAACGATTAATGGGGAGTATTACAAGACTGTTTTGAGTGTCCTGGTCGAACACTTTCGACGAAAACGCCCTGAGCTGCATCCATCTGGTAGGCGCCTTCATATAACAATGCACGCCCTCGTGTTTGCAGATTTGTTGCTCAACATTTAGCAAAAAAAAAAAAAAAAAAAAAAAAAAAAAGCATAGAATGTGTGCCTCGCCCTCCATATAACCGGAACCCTAGCTCCGTATGACTTATCGCCACGGGTGGCCGAGGTTGTTAAGGCACGGACTCGTGAGCGGAAAATCTGGAGTTCGAATCCCGCCAGGACCGTCCTACCTGACAGGTTTTTTTTTTTTTCCCTCAGTCCTCATCAATGGCAAATGCCGGGGAGGTACCCTAAACTTAGGCCTGGAACGTTTCCTTCCTAAAAAAAATCATTTCCCAAAGTATCATTTCACCTCATGTATCACCAGTATCCACCGCTGTGGTGCCTCAGTAGTAAAAACGGGCGTTAAACACTAATAAAAAAAAATCTGTGTGACTTGTTTCTGTTCCCTCGTCTCGCAAACAAGCTGCGGAGCCAGCGCTTTGGTTCATCAACGGCTATCGTGAAGAAGACGGAGGCGGTTTTAAAAAGATGTAAAAAAAAACTGTTTCCCGCACATCATCCGGGACAGGCAGATATGTTGGGCCAAGTGTATACAACTCAATGGGAATTACTTTGGAAAAGACCATACCACCCTTGATTCTGCCTAGTGTAATTTGTAAGTATAGAAATCATTCTTAGGCTTTATTGACGAGACCTCTTATAAATAAATAAGAAAATATCATTTGACTTTTAAACTACATAAATTACATTTTATGTAGTAATGGTTTAAATTAATTGCTTTTATATATATCCAGTACAAAATTGTAATGATACTTTTTTATTTATAATATTTACTTTCATTTAATAAATAATGTATTACTCTATTATAATATATATTTTACATTCTCTTTCCATAATAACATTTTTTATCCTCTCTAACTGTTCCTGTTGCTCAGAAGAGCAAACCTACTTCATGTTTTCATTTTTGCATTTACTGTTATAATAATGGTGCATAATGTTGGATGTACTTTTCCCTTGCCATTTTAAAATGCACTCCCCAATCTTACATTAAACACAGCTTGTGTCCTCACCATTTTCTGTTAACAATAAATAAAATCTAGTCCACACATTACTCTAACCTTCTGTTTTCTATTTTGATTTATACTCATTTTGTTCAGTATTTGTTAATATGTCATTGTAATCCATTGTACACTATACATAGCAACAGTCTGCTGAATACTAGTAGGGACAAGGCATCAGGTTAAAATTATAACCATTCCGTTCATGATGTCTAGCTAGTTTTCAGTCTAGTTTGCTATGCAGGTGTGCATAATTGCTAAAGGGTCTGAATGTGTGAATCAGATGCCTGTAATACATGCTGGCTTGTTCATCACTGTACCTGATGAGCCCCATTGTATTAAGCATGTGCTGACATTAGAGATATTCTGAAAATGAACATTAACATTAATGATATAGAACATTTGAAAATACTCCATCAGATAATAAATTTTGTGAACAGCTAGTAAAAATATATATACTGCTCATAAATTTGTTCAATAACAAACTTCATTTCTTACTAAAGACAACTATATGCTTGTAATGAGTAAGATCAACAATGAACAACAAAACTTCAATAACCATATACTCCTCAATTTTTAAAAAATATAAACATTATAAAAAAGAACATTTTTTCAATGTGACTTGATTTTCCTAAGTCAATTTTGAGTTTGATTGATAAAGAATATTACAATTACATTATTAAAAATCATGTCTATGTTTTGCAATGTACACTTTGTACTTTTTGGCCCCTGGGCACTGTGCATAGTTTCAGCTTACCAATTACACTGCATTCACATAAACTAACTCCCTTTCCCAATATATTTAGAATACATCACAGCATGCAGTAACAATTTTACCTATTATATTGTTTGATCATGTTGGCCATGAATGTATGAGCACCATCCATGTGTTATTTTTTGACAGGACAGCATTTGATTGACAAGTCTGCACTTCATGCTGCTTTTTATGAATGTTTAAGCTTTGTTTTGATTCAAACTGTGTATTACACACTTGGCAGGAGAAGGTTTGTAAAGTCACAAGGTCACAGGAGTGTTGTTCCAAATATTTCCTGCTGGCGAACACTTTGCTGCATTTTTCACACCTGAACAAATGATGGCTCTTTACTACAGCTCTTAAAATGTCTGATTTTAAATTTAATGCATATACTTATGAAGTTGTTATATCTGTGTTTTGTGTCTATATTTATTTATAATATACAATAAATATTTAGATACTTACATATCTAAAATTGTTACAATAAAAGATTACATATTTGTTCAAAGGTTGATGTCAACTGAAGAGAGATATTTTTAAAAATATCAATTATAAGCTGGACTAGGATTTATACCAATTAAATATCTGCATACATATGAACTAAAATTACCAAAATATGTACTAAAATATGAACAAAATTTTTATAAAATTGGTACAAAAATTTAAAGAATTTCTGCATTTTGTCAAACTTCATGCTATTAAAAAAAGTACAATTGATTAACAACAGTACAGAAATTTGCTTCTTGACATGGTATTAAAGTAATTAGGGAATATTTTTGTACTATCACAAATTTATTCATCTTAATCTTTCTATAACAACTGCCTATTTACAAAGCAGTTGGTTGAAAACCATTATTAAAATTTCAACATGAAACTGCATCTATTGTTCCTTAAAATTACTTTGTACTCACTTAAACTCCATTCGACATTAGAAGAAGCAATGGGGACTACTATAAATCTAACATCTTATGAAATTAATTTCAGATCTAGTTCCACATTTGATTCATCACTTAAAATATTTCTGATATTGTACAGTTGCCTATACCTGGATTCTTGGTTAGCTTTGTATTCAACTTCACTTTCATAACTTCTGCTGCTGCAGTTGAGATATTCTATCACTTTCCCCAGGATGTTAAAGTTTTCATATGAAAGGGTGTGTTGCTTTTGGAGAGTATTTAATGACAAGTTTGTTGAATGTATGGTACATCATTTTTACTATTTTATCACCAACAACAGGCTTTGAAGATTCAATTGAAGCTGCACTGTCAGATTCTAATACACTGAACACATTCTGGATGCCTTCAATGTTAACTGTATAGTGTTATGCTGCCTCTATTTCCCCATCTAGTTATGATGGGTTTCATGCTTTCCACATTTTATGGAAAAATTTAAAACATGGAACTAATGAAATGAAATAAATGTTAAAGTATTATCTGAAAAGAATAATATTTAAATCTTAATATAGAAAAGGTATTTAAAAGGTATAATTATGTAAAGATAAGTGAGCTTTCCTCAAATATTTAAAAATATGTACATCACCCGGAAATATGGACATATAAGGAGAATGAAAATTGTCTAAATCACCTCAGTTATCCTTATTTATCAACATCCAAAAATTTAATTGTAACTAATGAAGAAACAAATATGCATTTGTATGTAAATCCTAGCTTTGATTATAAGTTAGCTGGCCAGCAGCATAATAACTGGCACACAGAAATACTGAACTAACAGAAATCTGATGTCCCTCAGTGGAAATATCCACCTTCATGCTTAAAAAAACATCACTTATAATAATTAAAAGTTAAACACATATTGATTGTAGGTTACAATTAGAATGTGGAATGCCTAAGTGCAGGACTAACTTTAATGACCTTATTACACCCCACCAACTTCTGAGTGCTTCCATTTAAACAGTAACATACTACCACATATCTGATAATTCTCCAACATTGTTACCAGATCAAATTCTGATGCACAGCATAATGCATACCATATTAATGTAAAATAAATAAATGGTTGAATAAATGAGCTGCAATCTTAAATCCAGAGAAATGACGCCATCAAGACTTGTCCTGTACTATACCTGCTATAAGAGGGCTGTTTAATATGTCATGCAAAAATAACGACACTACTTTTATGGGGGAATTTTTTTTTATTTCTCAACATAATCTCCTTTCAAATGTATATTTATTCTAGCGATTTTCTAATTTGCTTATCCTACCCACAAAATGTGATTTCTTCAGCTCTGCAAAATACACATGCACTATTTTCATTTGATGGAATTTCTTTTCTGCTTGCTTCTTTGTGTTGGAGAACAAGAAATAGTCCAAGGGAGCCAAATCTGGAAAGTAACGGGATGAAGAAGAGTATCATACCTCTAGTCCAATAATTTTGAGGTCGCAAAACAGACTTTGCGCTGGCGCGTTATCTGATGCAGCAGGGCTATTTCTTCGTCAAATGAGGATGATTCTTTTTAATCACGTCGTTATGCTCGAGTACCATAGCCAAATATTCATCGGTTTTGCCCTTTTCCAAAAAGTCAAATAAAAATATACTGTGACAATCCCAAAACGCAAATGACATCACTTTTCCTACTTGAGTACATATTGGTTTTGTCTTCTTCGCTTTCTCAAGTTGTAACCCAATATTTCGATTGTTCCTTCGTTTTCGGCATGTGGTGGTAGATTCACATTTCGTCGACTATCACACAACCCTCTTCGAAATTCAATAGGTTTCAGTAGTTTCAAAATATGCACTCCGGGTAAGTGATAACTCGTTCACTATTCTGGTCAATCATTAGCAAACGCAGCACTCATCTTTCCATAGCTTTCTCATTTGCAAATGATTGTGCGAAATATTATGTATCCGATCTCCAGATATGCCCACATCTTCACCGCACCTTCATCTCCGGTCTCTTAGCACTATGTCGTGATTTTTTCCAATAATTTCGGGAGTCTTTACCTCGATTGGAAATCCGGAACGGTCCTCATTACATCATTCTTAGTGAAAATGCAGATTCGTCGCAATGTTTGTCCAGCTTTGCCTTAGTTTCTGCTGGCATTGCCCCTTCCAAAAAATAATATTTTATTAATATATGAAATTCGGTTTGTCCATTTTGAACACTTGTTTACAAATTTAAGAATGAAAATGGCTCTCAAATACATACCAACTTCATAATTGTCTATAACCATGTACAGCACCCCTTATTGGTCACCACGTTGCCAAGGTAACGTTGAAAACAATCTACTGATGCGACCTTTTGAGTTTGCACTTATTTATCGAACAGCCCTCAAAATAGTACAACAAAATTAATACTTTCTACAAGATGTTTTTGTGCCCAGAAATTCACCTAATAAAAGTTCAGTGTTTCCGCATTCCGGTATTCAAACGGAGATTGATTTTGCCGACGGGAAGTTACTACATAATGATCTCGTCACCTGCTAAGGGAAATCATGTCGAGTGGTCAAAACTCATAGCGTGCATTTTTGTTTCTTTCATTATTTATTAGTAATAAATAGCAATTAATTTTCTATTCACCATCATAATAGATGCTCGACATGTCTGTTCTCCACTGTGAGATATGTCTGAAAATTTTTGAAAATTCTGCGACACTTGTTACCATTCATCCTTCCACTGCCTCCCGGATATTTTGTTTCAGCGCCTCCATTGGTTTTATTACTGGCACATCAGTTGTTTTATATGGATGAAATGCAGCAGTTAAATGACTTTACACGCACTGCTGGCAGATACAGCAACTTGCTGGACTTAACATGCTTTTGAGAAGAAGATTATAATCATTAGCCCATTTGGGTTTGAGCTTTATTCTTTTAAGTACCGATCTAAAAATTGCACTTCCCGCTGGAATGTTACTCCTTGGAATTTAGTAGCACCGAATTCAGCACATGTATGGTTTCTATTGCACATAACAATCCTAAATAATTATTCTTTGCTCTAGCATATATCTCACTCTCTGCAACTCCACAACACGTGGGCAGATTGATAAGTCTGTTAAATTTCAACGAAATAGCAAGAAATTATTGCTAAACAGCATGATGTTGATAAGCATGATTCTTGTAACTATTTATTTCAAAATTTTAATAAGATGCAACATGTACATCTTTGCTGGCAGTTATCTTAAGTGATCGATATAACACGTTTCGTAGAAATGGATAAAGACGAGTATCCTGCAATGATAAAACTTTTTATTTAAAAAAATGTAGACTCCGTTCCATATACAAACTGAGCTGAAAAAAAGTTCATAGGACTCTGCACCAGCACTCAGGATCATTTATTATTTGTTAAATGAATTTAAACGTGTAAACAAGCAATGCAGATACCGCACGTTCCGTTCGCCCATTGAAGTCTCTTCTGAAGAAATGGTCGATAAAATTCATAGTATCGTGATAGATGATCGTCGCATTTAAATTGGTGTGATTACTGAGATAGTAGGCATCTCACTGGTACATAATATCCTGTATGACGTTCTGCTTGTGAAACCAAGCGCATGATGGGTGCCGGGTTTATCGACTCAAGACGAAAAATGCTTGAAGAAGGACATTTCAAAACCGTGTTTGGAAAAGTTGCAGTATATTCCGAAAGACCTCTGACGTCGTTTTGTGGCTGTATATGAAACTTGAATCCACCACTACACCTCGTAGATAAAATGACAGTCAAAATAATGGTTTGGCGAAGGTGAAAGTACACCGAAAAAAGTTAAAACTGTTTTACCGGTGGGAAAAGTGGTGGCAACTTGTTTTTAGAGACTCGCAGGTATTATCATGATTGACTATTTAAAAAATGGTAAAACAGTGAATGGCTATTATTACGAAACGTTACTAGGCAGTTTGCACAGTGTGTTGAAGCAGAAGTCACCAAGATTCAAGATGGTTTGTCACCAAGACTTGCGCGCAAAAAAGTACTCCTCCACCACGAAAATGCGCCTGCTCATACAGATGACAAAAGTGCACGAGATGGGCTTCAAAATAATTCCCCACCCACCATATTCCACAGATTTGGCCCCATGTTGCTTTTTTCTCTTTTCTAGCTGGGGGGGGGGGGATTTTCGTCGAATAAAGGATTATCTGAGATGTAAACGAGCATTATTTGGAAGATTTTTTTTCTAAGTGAATAAAAAACAAATGAAATCTCGCTGAACCAAATTTTTGAGCTCAATGGAGATTACATTGAGATATAACTTTTTATTTTTGAAAAATGTTATTTTTTATATTTTTTACCAGGCTTATCAATCCGCCATCGTATACAATAGAAAGCCTAACAAGCACCTCCTATAGAAATGTAAATTAAATAATCGGTGTGATAAATACGGCTGAACAAGCTATATTGCCTGTGTCGCAGAACTCCATTCTTAGCGGCAATTGCACATAGATTTGAAAGTCAACCGATTTCCACTGCTACAAACAAACTCCCAATGGTATCAAAATAAGGGAATAGCATAATTTTGATGAACAAGCATTTCTTTTGTGTGGCAAGAAAGTATCTCAGTACCTCTGCAATAATTAAATAAAACTCATTCTCATTGTGTTGCCAGGCTGAGGAGGCTATGAATAACACACTGTACCTAACAATAATCACCTTTCCTTTTAAGCCACAAACCATCATGTCATAAACCGCAATTCTGAAACGCTTCCAGTGTTGCTTGCGCTTAAAATAGAGGAAACATGCGAGCAAGCTCAAAGTTTGACTTGTTCATCATCTGGAAGAAACTGCAGAATAAACATAAGCTAACTGTATTTTCTTTCTATATCTGCATACCATGGAGCAGCCTTTCTTGGATTTTTTTTTTCTCACAAAGTCAGAATTTTACTTGAAGATGAAAATAACCTTACAAGCTACATCCTCATCATACATGCAAGATCAGATTAATTGGTCTGCCTCTATAAAATGTCTAACTTCCTGTACAACCAATTATTCTACCACGTATAGGCAAGAAATTAGAGTAGCTGATTTTTTTCCAGTTCATTCATGTCACCGTCCTTATGTAGTGCAATGGTATCAAGAGCATAGACAGGTTTTCCTTTGAATATAAATTCATTAGGCGCAATATAAAATTAACGAAAACTCTCTGTTGTAGGCACCATAGATGAAGGAATATCAAGGTCATTGCAGAAACGTACTGGTGTGAAGCGTTAGCCAATCGAATCTCTACACCTCTTTCCAGTTTTCTGATACAGTATCTCGAAGTTCTCGCTATGGGTGAATCATTTCCTACATCTCTCCCACGCAAAACAATGGACACCCACAAATTGTCCCTGCGCATAAAGGTTGGCCTTCCGTTCACGCTAGTGCAAATCTCAAATTGTTATCCCTAATGACTGTCAATATTCTGGCGCACATTGTTTAAACAGAATGTTGACAGCTTGAATTCAAGATGCATGTTGTGTACAAACGATAAACATAGACATGCGCAAGAAGAATAAACTGGGAAGAAAAAAAAAGCATTTCCTACATCTCTCCCACGCAAAACAACGGACACCCACAAATAGTCCCTGCGCATAAAGGTTGGCCTTCCGTTCACGCTAGTGCAAATCTCAAATTGTTATCCCTAATGACTGTCAATATTCTGGCGCACATTGTTTAAACAGAATGTTGACAGCTTGAATTCAAGATGCATGTTGGGTACAAACGATAAACATAGACATGCGCAAGAAGAATAAGCTGGGAAGAAAAAAAAAAGCATTTCCTACATCTCTCCCACGCAAAACAACGGACACCCACAAATAGTCCCTGCGCATAAAGGTTGGCCTTCCGTTCACGCTAGTGCAAATCTCAAATTGTTATCCCTAATGACTGTCAATATTCTGGCGCACATTGTTTAAACAGAATGTAGACAGCTTGAATTCGAGATGCATGTTGAGTACAAACGATAAACACAGACATACGCAAGAAGAATAAGATGGGAAGAAAAAAAAGCTGAAACACCGTGATTGTATTAGTTGCCATTAGAGAAATACAATTAGACCTCTAAAAATATATAGAGGAAAGATTTATGTTTACATTTTTTCCAACAATAGTAATTTTATTAGATGATTATCGTTGATGTTTTGATTAAAAATGCACCCATTAGAATTCTTTCTTTCCTTTCCTCTCATTCTTTCTTTGAATATGTCGCTAGAAGCTAGGATAAGTAGTGGTTTAGTAACAGGGAAACGTGAAGTTATTCAGGAACATTGCAGAAGCATGTTTTGAAAAGGTTCTGGTCTACAAATGAGCTTGCAAAAATATATTTTCCGAAAATAGGAATGAGCTGTTTAAGCATGTGGTATTGGAAGAATTCAGGAATGTAAGAAAAAATATATAAAACAGGACATCACTTATTGCAACATTTTCTTTAAATGGCAGTACATTCATTTGGAAATAGTTTCCAAGGAATTTAATATTTGTTATCCCTGTTCTCTGATCTATTAATAGCAACACGAGTTTCGTTTAAAAGTGTATGATTGGAACCTTAAAAAAACCAGTTGTGTGGAAACCAGTTGAATCAACAACGGATTCTTAAATCTTGTAATGACGAGTCTCTTGTAAGCTGGGAACCTATTTTCTGTGACGGAGTTACATTTTATACATATTGTGATGATTTTTTTTTTTTTTTTTAATTCCAACTGAATCTTATAGCTGTGGCCCTATAACGCCATGCCAGTTACCTGGCCTAGGCATACATTAATCACATCTTTAATGAACGCATTTATTTTTACTGTTTAATGTATATTTTCCATTTGAGTTATTTTAATTGTGTTTAACGCCCGTTTTTACTACTCAGGCACCACAGGCGGTGGACATTGATGATACATGAGATGAAATTATATATTGCGAAAGGATTTTTTTAAAAGGAAGGAAACGTTCTAGATCTAAGTTTAAGGTACCTCCCCGGCATTTGCCATTTATAAGGACTGAGGAAAATCTGGGAGAACTCTGTCAGGGAGGACGATCCTGGTGCATTTGAATCCCAGACCTTAAGCTCACTATTCCGCGCCTTAACGACCTACGGCCCCCGTGGCGGTCATTTCAGTGCTAATCATGAATGTATGCTTGGCCTGGGCTTCCAGAGCTATCATCATCATCATCATCATCATCATCGTCGTCGTCGTCGTCGTCGTCGTCATCATCATTATCATTATCATCATCATCATCATCATCATCATCATCATCATCTTCTACTCGCCGCCAGTATACCTTTATTATCTACCTAAGTGTATCCCCGAGCAGTTAAGTGGGTCACCAGTAATTTTCTATTATAATGTTGCAGACTGGAAATATACCACAAAACTATTATCTTTCTTACATAAAGTGAAAAGAGATTTGTGAAATTTAAACAAAAGCGTAAAATTAAAAAAAAAAAAAAGAAAAGAAAAAAGGGCAGAATTGTTCTCTACCTACAGTACCATTACTAAAATGAATAACAATTAGTAATTTCTTTGGGAAGAGAACATAGAAACCGCCAAGGGTAGCCGAGGTTAAGAAGAGGATTCGTAAGCGGAAATCTGGGGTTCGATTCTCACTAGGACCATCCTCCCTGAATGAGGTTTTTTTTCCAGGTTTACCTCAATCTTCATAAATGGCAAATGCCGGGGATGTACCCTAAACTTAGGCCTGGAACGTTTCCTTTAAAACAATCCTTTACCAGTTTATCATTTCACCTCATGTATCATCAGTGCCCACGCCTGTGATGCCTCTGCAGTTAAAACGGGCGTTAAACACTATTAAAAATAAAAGAACACAGAAAAAAAACAAGTACGTTGGACAAAGTATATTCACACAAAAAAAAATATACTGCAGTGAAAATAAGAAATGTAAATGGTTTATCCTGAATTACACTTTCAGAAAATTAAGATATATAGCTTATGTACGCTGGAGTATAAAATAAAAACCGGAAGATTGATTTTAGATATTTTGGTAGTATGGAACAAGACCTCCTTTGAGACATTAAACTGGAGAATTGAAGAGTAGGGGAAAAAACCGTTCGCCTCGCATAGCCGTTTCGTTTGGCAGTAGCATCATGTCCGACTGAGATACATTCGTGGATTACGCAGCGCATTATCAAGATTTTGGCGCGAGATAGCCTAAAATCCAATGGAAAAGTAGCTGGTATTAAGGATACGGTTTGGGGATGAAAAGCTGTCTAATATAGAGGTGTATGAGTAACACAAATGAAAGTCACCAACGTCGACCTCGGACAAAAGTAACGAAAACAAATATTTGGGCCGTTTGTGACCTTATCAAATGTCGGTCACACTTGAAATTGTTATTGATGTTGCCCATAATTTCAGATGACTTACATTACCAAAAAGTCTCGCCAGGGTGGGTTCCTGATGTTTTTGTGAATCAAAACGCTGAGCGTGTGGCATCGTGTCAGAGCTCAATACCGGGATCAAGGAGAAATGTTCTGCATAGAAGCGTAGCTGCAATGAAACATAAGTACACCATTATACTCCCAAGTCGAAGCAAATGAGCATGGAGGGGGGGGGGGGAAGAAGGACGGAATCAGCTGCTGTCAAAGCGAAAACTTGCCTGTCATTTTGGAAGATTCTCTTGACATTTTTTCTAGGACTGCCAAGGAATTTTGTTCATAGACTTTCTTAATGAAAATCGAGTAGTCAATACGGCTAATAAGTTGACAAATTGTAATTTAAGAAAACGGACTTAAGGGCGAGAAAATCAGCAACTGATTAGAAAAGTTATTTTCCAAGACAACTCCCATTCGCATACATCTGCTTTGATAAGGAAAAATCCCGAGCAAACCTACTTGACGGAATTGGAACACCCTGCCTATAATCCAGACTTATCGCCTTCGATTACTGTAAGTTTTTGGATGGTTAAAAGAAGCATTTCGATATTGACGATTCGAAGACTGTGTGTACATTCTTGCGCAACTGGCTGAAAGCTCACCCATTCTTTCCTCGATAACGGGACTAAGAAGCTCCCTATCTGCTGAACATATCAGTAAATTATGTACAAAATTTTTATGCAACCCATTTTAATTTAATTTGCTTTCAATAAATTACAAAAAAATCTGTTAATATCTTCCGGGCTCTTTTTCTGTGGTCCATGGTTTAATATGCTACAAGAGTTTTCACCAACTACAGCGGTTGGCATCATCAATGGATAATGAACAACACCTGAGTGCTAAAAGACGACAGCATTGATCTCGTCTCTAGAAGATCGATCATTATTGTGTGTAGTGAAAGAGGAGAGGAAGTGTATGCCATGGCATTTATTGTATGGTATGTTCTGCTACGGCAGATCATTCAGGATGATTAAGGCGCAAATGAAGTTTATGTTCTTCCAATCGTCTTTTAATCGATCTTTCGGTCATGCCTATGTACACTTTGGCACTCACATAGTAATTTATAAATTGCCGTTGCGTCAAAAGGATGCCTTGTGTCTTTGGCATTATCAAGTATTTGCCCTAATTTAACAGTAGGAAGACAGACGGTACGCTTTTTTTTCTCTCTCTTTAATATACATGCGATAAGCACAGTAGCTCTTCTATGAATTTTACAAAAGTCTTGGGTTCTTTTATTTGAATAGGTGTTAGATGTTGTCGTTTGCTTAGGACTGCCGGCTCTGTCAATATCTTTTTTGTTATTTCCTTTTTTTTTTTTTTCTTTTTTGTACAGGATGGCAATTCGATCTGGCTTTGAGATGTCTTTCCGTATGTGTGTGTTTTCTATAAACTTGATGACCATGGACCACGACATAACAGCCCGGAAGATTAACTGTTTTAATCATAACACGGGCCGTAAAAGCCTATAAATATAAAAAGTCCGGTTTATATCTTATTCTCCCTCGTAGAGAATTATTTTCTTCTTCTTCTTTTTTCAATCTTGTAGTGCTCTTGATAACATATTTTCTTTAATAAAGAGTGTGTTCTTAGTAGGAGTTTAAGAATAAAATGCAGTTGTGCGACCAATCCTTTAAAACTAATGAAATTAATTATGCTTAAATATAAAACTATTAACTTATAAACTAAACTTATTAATTACGCATGTTTGCATGTTATCTTTAGCATTTTCTTGCATTTGAATGATTTTGAAAATAATATCTGGGTTTTTGTAACTCAACTTTCGGTACCTCAAAAACTAATCATCTTTAAGTAAGTTCTTCAGATACCTAATGTTAAATCTTACCTTTGATGCTTATCTGGAGAATGACTCTGCTCATGAGATTTGAGCTCCTCCTGTTTGTTTATCTCCTTCCTACAAACTTTGCATTTATAGTTGTGTGTAGGTGAGCGGTTCTTCAGAGAAATACTCCAAAGAAACTTTTACCACACACAGAGCAATAATGTAAAGCAGATGCTGCAGTATGACCATTGGCAATATTGCTGCGCTGTGGTCGACTAGACTGCAAAACTCGCTTGATGTCATGTGTGCGAACATGTCGCCTCAAGCTCCACCGGGACTGAAAACACTTGTTGCAGAATGGACATTTGTGGGGCTCCTTGTACTTACGATGCTTGTTCTCCTTCAGTGCCAAGTGCCACATTTCTGAAGCGACTTGCGACTCTGCATTACACAAATAAAAGTGCAATTTTATCAGCACAAAACTCTTAAGTGCTAAGAAAGTTACATTTAAAATACGCCAATGGATTAAATTTTTATAGTGCCAGTTTGCAGTTAGAAGTTGAAATCAATGTGACCAAAAAAAAGTCATTAGCCCAAGAAATACCATACAACCCGAATAAAAGATGAGCCTCTTCTCGATTTTATCGGGTTTTTTTTCTATTGGGACTCGCGTTTTGTTTGGTATATAGCTAATTGCCCTTTCTGAGTTAAAGCGTTTAAATCGAGTGTAACTAATATTCCCTTCCTATTGCACATGAGCCAATAGATTCATTACTGCTAATATTTTCATTTCGCTCGCTTTCGTTGAACTATGCTCCCCGGATAGGATCCCTAAAAATGGGTGAAACCCCGCATCTGGGCAACATGATCCTTTGTGATAAGAACGTCGCAAAGTTTTTGAGGGTATGCTAAATCACTTTGCAGAAACTGGAGCATTAGGAGATTCCGCCCGCAATTGCATCAACATAAGTGAATGCTCTCTCGGCGTTTCACCTGTTGGTCCTAAGAGCTCCATTGATTTTCTATAGAATTAAAATCAGGGGACTTAACGGGTCAGTAGAGATGTGAGAGCGTTGCAGAATATTCATTGTCATGCCTTACAGGAAAATGCGACTCTAGTACACATAGCAATTGTCACCCTGGTGTGTATGGTGGATATATTACCTAAACAGCAACATTTGGTCATTCAGAATGCCGGAGTAACATGCTGGTTCAAGGCTATAGTAAAATCTCCAGAACCTGAAAATAAGTAGCAGTTCATATATCGCTCTGTCCAGCGCTTCCTTGAGACTGGAACTGTGAAAGACCGCCACAGGCAAGGAAACCACGGACTGTGCGCACTCCAGAAATGATGAAAGTAGTAGCGGTTCGTGTGCGAAGAAATCTGGTATGGAGACAGTCAATGATGGCTCATGAGCTGAAAATTAAAAAAAAAAAAAAAAAAAAAAAAAAAAAAAAAAAAAAAAAAAAAAAATATGCACATTGAGCAGTTACTTGGGATTCCGTGCTTACAAACGACGGAAAGAATAACAAGTAAGCTGAAGCGCCAGAGGCTGTTAAAATTAAAATGCTTACTTCAGCGTTGAGCAGCAATTTACCATCGAAAATCCTCTTCATTGATGAAAAAATTGTCAGAGTTGAAGAGACTTCCAATACCCAAATGGCACAGTATATACCAGATGCTCTACAGAAACTACTAAAAAGGCTCAAAGGGTCCAGAGGGGCCATCATCCTCTATCTATTATGATACCATGGAGCTCCATTTCGGCGAAAAAATGTCAAAACATTCGGTCAAAGTATGCAGGGATACAATGCTGCAGATACTGGTATAGAACCTCAACAACACCCTCTTCCATGGACAAACTGGAGCTTCCAGCAGGATTCAGCGCCAGCACATGAGGCTCAGACAATCTAGGAGTAGTTTGAGGCCAATTTTCCTGACTTTATTTCGACCTCAGGTTGGTCTTCTGCAAGTCCGGAACTACAAATTTTGGGTCCAAGCTTCAGGAGTTGACTTGTAAGGGGAAACATCCAAAAATTGAAAGGCTGAAGGGTTCTCTTTGAAAGACAGCAGGAGATGTTGCGTAATTCAATAGATTAGTGGCCACAAAGACTTAAGGACTGTGTGCGTGTCAGAGGTGGTCATTTTGAATTACATGCGATTAAATTTAATGTACTACAATTTAACTAATATTATTAGGATATTAACATATCTCACACCATTTTGTGTACATTTATTGGAAACATTGTGAAATATTGTAAGACTAGGCAGAATCTCGCGTTAATCCTTTGGAAGTGGTGGCAGAAAGGCGAGAGCATTAAAATCACTGATCTAGATGGATCAGAGAATAAATTATGTTTCAGTTTCATAGTTTGAACTATGCAGAGACCTATGTGTCTTAGTAGTCATGCTGCGCTAAATTTGGAGTTACATAATATAATGAGCACTTGGCAATAAATGATGGATCAATTTAAAAACTACGTATATTGGCAAAAATCCACAGATTAAAAAAAAAAAATGCATTCCCGCACATGCAATGGAGTTGTGCAGTACATTACAGAAAAAAGGTAGGATTTCAGTTTCGCATGAAATAAGGCACAGGATTGCAATGTAGCTCATTCGTGAAATGGAAGTACAGGAGTTCGGAGGCAGCAAAGTTTGGTGTACACTTGATAAAATGAGAAGACTATGGTTCGGCGACATAGACTTTAACGGTTAGATAGTGAATAATGAATTTAGAAAAGGGTTAGTAAAATACGAATTATATGACCTAAACAACCTGGAAGTGATGCAATAAAGACATTGCTGGTGTATTGCTTCTGCTGAGTAATGATCATTTATGAAATAGAACGCATACTCAGGAGTTAAATTCTCAAGCTTAATAAATATTTCTTCTTACATGCCAAGTTTTGGATGCCATGTTTCTTGCATGTTAAATTTTGAAATTTTAAACAACAGGTACCTATTGCAACTGTGAAAATGTGTACTACGTTGTGTAAAATCGCATTCAAATCAAAATCCTTAGTTGTCACTTATGAATTATACTAGTGTCCATAAGTTAAGCATAATCAAGAATTGAGTAAATATTTTCTTAACACGATATCAGAATGGTTACAGAAAAAAATAAAAGTAAACCACAAGATATTTTGCATACAACAGTATTCAAAGCAATAAATTTAAAAAAGTTATATCTCTTCCACGCACCAAAACAGTTAATAGGGAGTGTATTTACCCCTAACTGCTGCACATGCCTCGCAGCAATGTGGCATGTTCTCTGTCAGATTGGTCAAGAGATCTAATGGCAGCAGGTGCCATTCCTCATAAAGAGAAGTGTGGAGGTCTGAAATTGCCCTTACTAGAAGTTGATGGGTTGCTACTGTTCTCTCAAATGTATCCCAGACATGCTCTATAGGATTCATATCCGGGTGCCTGGTTGGCCTATTCATCCGGTGGATATTGTCACTTTCGATAAATTTATTCACGAGTTGAGCTCGGTGCAATGCGTTAACGTCCATGAAAAGGAAGTCTGAACCCACTGCGTCTCTGAAAAGTCGAGCTGCGGTTACAATAATTCATCTCTGTACCCTTGGGTGTTAATATATTCCTATAACTACCATCGAAAATCTGCAGCTTCGTACGCCAATTCAGCATGATACCTCCCCATCAATACGCCTTACTACTTTTTCCAGCATGTTCTTGAGATTATATCAGCTACAACGTTACCTCCAGTGTAGTGTGAGATGAGAATTATTCTGTAAACTAGAGCGGGATTCAGCTGTGAAGAGTGTATTTCTCCATTAATTCATGGTTCAATTTTGATGTTGCTGACTGCTTAATAAATGGGCCTTTCTCGGCACTGGATTGAGCGGTACACACACACTGCTGGAATTCTGGCATACAGACCGACTACTGTTAGCCTGCGATACACATTCAATCCGTAAACTGCAACTTCTGAAGCGGCTGTAAGCTCTGCAGACAATTGTCTTGCAGGCATCCTTTGATTTCGTTTCGCAGTTAATGCCATATATCGGTCCTGTTGCGAAGTGGTTACTCTTGATCGACCTTACACTGGATTACGATGAACATTTCCTCTGTCTCGGAAACATTGCCAAAACCTGTAAATAGCCCAAGGCTGCTGAGCCTTCGGGCTCTATCTGGCCTGCTTCAAGGCATCCGATTTTTCTACCCTTTAAAACAGGATTCAAGTGGGGTCTTTGTGGCATTTGGCTGTAAAATTAACCAAGAGAATGCACTCCGCTCACAATAAGAGGTCAAATAGGATTGAAAGCGCGAGTCTAATGCATTGGTTTTGTTTATATTTCACTCACAGGCCCATTTGAAGCATGAAGGACTTCTTTGCTACGCAGAGAGAACTATTAAGGTTCGTAAGTCGATATTTTTAATTATCGCTTATTTTTTCTCTTACAACCTTCTCCTTGATTATAAACATAATGCTTAACTTTTGCACTTTGCGAAATTAGGCTTTTTTATATTTTCTTATCACGATATTTGTGCACTATGTAGTTCAAATGCTAAAATTGATACATTTTGCCTTTTTAAAAGCTGCTAGAGGACCAAGCGCGTTTCTGATATTGCATTCAATTTGGCGACGTTTAAAAGCATTATTATTCTATCATATTTAGAGCTTAAGGAAACAGGAAAAATTATCCATTTTACAATGGTGCAATTAAAAAGTTTGATGATTTTAGTATTTCCCTTATACGAATGCAAAAGATATTGGAATTTTGGCAGTTGTAGAATAAAAAACAGAAACTTGCTTATTTAGGAGCAAAATCTTGCTATATAAATACTATGTATAACCGAAGGGTGACAGCAAAGAAAATGAAAACATGCCAATACAGTGAGAGCAGTTTAAAAGGCCCAACACATAGTTCAGCTGGTCAATGGTTACACTCCGCGTTGACGCCGGTATTTTCTTGCGTAAACTCGAGGCATTCAAGCGATTCATCATTTAAAAACTTGGGTACAACATACTAAAAAGCATAATTTTGTACTCACCCTGTTTGCGTAGATGCTGGAAATGTTGGCCATTTTTCCTAACGCACAATTCACATTTTCTTAGGAACTTATCACTGACATACACCAATTTCCCATCACTTATAACCTTGGTCAGGAATGTTTAAGTTCCTCCAGTGTGAGAGAGTTAGTTGAATATACTTTATTTTTCAATTTGCCCTTAGATAGAAATCACAACCCGTGTGTCCTGGAAACGAGGAAAACTTAAATGGTAGCTCTTATTTCATCAAGTTTTTCTTCTGTGAGCACGTGACTTCTTCGAATTTTTTTTTTTTTTTTTTTTTTTTTTTTTTTTTCCCTTAAACTTCTGTACTAGCTTTAATACTGTCTCTCGTGTTTGAACCAGGCTACCAAGAAATTTACAGCTAAACGCGTCTCGTTTTGCCATACTACTCTCTGTACCTGATGCATCGTTGAAGATGCATATACGACGATACAGTAAATATCATTATACTATAATATTATTGCACTTTTTAATGAAATCTCACTCTCGATTACATGATCCAGTACCCGATTCTGTAGAAATGCTTCTCGCAACTGCGCGTGCCGTGTGAAGAGTCTCAGCGACGGAAGGGAATAAGTCAGCTGGTCGGTCGTTTTAATATGGGGAACTTTTAAACTGCCTCCGCTGTATATTCTGCATATCTACTGGTAAAAATTACTCACATAAAATTGATTAGTTATATAAAAGCATTATATTTAATGATCTGCTGTCTATAACAAATAAACAGGATGGGTATATTTTATTTTATAGTTTTGGTTCGCTTATTACTACCTATATTTAACGCAATATAAATATTTATTTTTAGGAAGTGAACTCTTTACATCGTTTATATACCTTTCATAGATTGATTCCTCCTGACAGCTCCATTTAAATTCTTCTCTTTTTTCTTCTGCTTGTGTTGAGAATTTTCAAATTTCACAAACTGCAGAACATAAATACATGACATTAAAATGTAACCTTACTAATAGCTACATGATTTACTGATGGGTCATACATTTTGTTACTCTTTAGGGATTGACTGAAGGCAAGGCTTAAAAAAGACCTATTACAAACAGATTGTATCAGCTTGATTCATAAATTTATAGACATTTTTGGCAGTGATCAAAGGTTTTTTTTTAGATGAATATCTTTCAGTAATTAATATTTCATATATTCTCCTACATTATCTATGACTCCCTCCAAACACTAATTTTGGATAGGAATGGCCAGTGTTGTTCACGAGCTAGCCGGTGAGGAGCAAGCATAAATACACAAATGGCCACCCGCGCTGAATTTTATTTTCACTTAAAGCGTGTGGCACCCATACATCGGATTTTTAACCTTTCTCATGGAATACAAATGTTGCACGATTATTGACTGGTCACAATTCATCGCTATTAGTTAATTCTCGGCTTGACTGACATGGATAACAATGAATTAAAGAGTTTAGTAATCTTTTATCAAAGCCCGAAGGTCGCCCTGAAAGTGGTGAATCGCTCACGTCAAAATGGCTCTTTTTCAGACGACAAAACCATTTTCTTGCCCTGTTTTCTCCAATTATATTCTTTCCGTAGACGGCACGAATGTTTCGAGTCGTCTTCGCTGCCTTTGTTCCTCTAATTAACTTAGAAAGAATATGTAAAAAGTGTTCATTTTTTTCCACTTCACATTCCATTTTCTTTACCTCACAATGCGCGCACACTTTCTTCAAATCTGCAAAATTGAAGACGTATTTGCAAGCACAACGCTACAAATAACAAATGACAGATTACAAACTGTAAACAATGTCCAAGAAAGGCAATGTTGAGAGAGGGATCCAAAGAGTTTGGGAACTTTTTAAATAAAGCGCCAACGCGATATGGTAGGGGTGTTGTCTAAATATTTCTATCATATTTCTAATTAATCTTAATTTTATCACTCATTTTTCCATTTTCTATCGTTTGTAGATTGTGTTTTGTGAATGCCTGCACAGATTTGCCTGCACAGATTTGCTATGAATGTTTTTCACGAGCAGCGGGAAAACGTTTACGGAAACCCATTAAAGGTTGCAAACAGTTTATTGCTATCGGTGTGCCGGTAGTGCACGTTGCTATAACTGGTTCAAGCGCTTTAGGGACGATTGTCAGTCAAGAGAAGATGACCCGCGATCCAAACGCCTTACAACTGATAAAATGACACTCATATTGCTCAAGTTTGTGACTGCGTTCTAATTATAGTTATAAATTTTGGGAAACAGTAGAGGGTGCAACATAACAGTAGGACCAGTGCAGGGAATTTTAACGACAAAAATTAGAAATACATCGGGAAACTTCAAAGTTTGTTTGTGGACTTTTGAAAGAAATTCAGAGAGTCACCCGCCATGAACTTTTGGAAACCTGATACTGACGATGAAAACTTGTTGAAAAAATTATAACTGGCGATGAAACATGAGTATATGGATACGACACGGAAACGAAAATGCAAACTTCCAATTGGTCGTAAAAAATCGCCGAGACCGCAAAAAACACAAGACAACTCAAATGTGAAAGTTTTGATAAGTTTTCTTGGACATTAAAGATAATACATTTTTATTCGAGGACCAAACAGTGAATCGGTGGTACAATCTTGAACTGATAAGACGACTGCTGAAAATATCATAAGAAAAAGACCCGACTTGTGGAGAAACATCTCCTGGTTCCTTCGTCATACTAACGCGCCCGCTCACACTCCGTTGCTGATTCATGTCTTTTTAGTAAATTGTCCTTCCTTAGCCTGCACACTCACTTCACCTGTCTTCAGCAGGTTTTTTCTGTGATGCTGAGTATCTAGTGGTGATGGTGTCCATGGTAATGGTGTAGTTCTGTGCGTGATACTATTCGCTTAAAAGTCTTATTATCTAGCTTCTGTGGGAGCCACCACCTTCGACTCTCTACGCCGTCGCTCGGGACTTGCAGCAGCAAGAGTTTATGACTAATTGTACGTTTATTTTTATGTTTATGTGATTCATTGTGAATGGTTTCATTACAGTACATAGCATCTAGCTTTTACGTTTATATTTACGTTACGTTTAATTTTCATGGTTTAATTGTGAATCCCCATTCACAATTAAACCATGAAAATTAAACGTAACGTAAACTTTAACCGTACCAACAAATGGGACGTGGAACCTGTAGCCCTTCAACACTCTTAGTAAATAAACGTAATATTTGGGCGAATATAATTAATGCAAGTCTATATCTTCGTGCGCACTAAACAGAAAGTAGTGAACACGCTGTCTACTTACCCTTAGATGCCTTATTACATCCGTAGAGAATAGCAGTTTTACATATTTCGCTCGCCTTGAGTTCTATGTGTGGTGATCGGTTTTCATTTGATGTTAACTGTCGCATATTCCAGCCAATTCTCAAGACTATCTAAAGAAAACGAGTCATCCAGGAGCACGGGGGAAGGCTAATTCCAGAGGCTAATATCAAGTTCACCAGCTCGTTCTCCTAATATCACATATTTTAAGTAGCGTGGTCGCTAAAGCGGTAAATGATTGGAAGAAGCTACACATCCGAGCACCAATTGTTTCAACATTCATTTCTGAGGCTAGTATCAAGTTCACCAGCTCGTTCTCCTAATATTACATATCTTAAGTAGCGTGGTCGCTAAAGCGGTAAATGATTGGAAGAAGCTATACATGCGAACACAAATTGTTTCAACGTTTCCTGAAGATTACCAACTATTTTCTAGTTAGTCATCACTGCAATGCAGTGCTTCAATTCCTATTGCACGAAAATGTAAATGGGGTAACTTGTGCCATCTGCCGCATTAGTATGAAACTTCTGGGTCAGAGAGTTGGATTTAGAAACAGATTACTCATTCTAGTTAACAGAAAGTTGAATATATGGAATATATTATCTTCAAATAGGCTTCACATTTTTGGCGTGCAAATAAATTTATATACTAAAGTCACAGTTTGTCAATCAGTGATACTAAAGCAGAAAACTCTTTCTTTTAATTATAAATAAGTGGTAACTTTACTTTTAAAAATGGGCCGAGCATTTGCCTAAATTCTAAGTATTACAAAACATCAGCAAATGCTCAACACTTAAATTGTAGGGGTCATTTTAATAATAGTTATATTTTTAATCATTATTATATTAACCATATCCATCTTTTAAAAGCACCGTTATCTGTGCAAACAGACTTTAGATCTTTGGGAAATTAATTTATGTTTCATGTCCAACTAAAATGCAAATCATACCACTCAAATAAGCATAAACAGCAACTTTATAATAGAAGAGCTACTAAGCAATAAGACCACATCTATGTATTGTTGAACTCTGCCCAAGTTATCATAAAAAGTAAATGGTAGCTATTATTGCTTAGTACTATGGAACAATAATCGATATGTAATATGTTCATGCAAAAGCATTATTAATTAATGGTTTTTATACACATGCTCAAGTTATCATAAAAATAAAATGGTAACTATTGCTGAGCAAATAAATAACTTTGTATTATGAAACAATAATTAATATATGTGTTCATGCAAAAGTATTATTAATTAATGATTTTGGTATATACGTATTTTGGTTTTCGTATGCACGTATTAATTGCATGCGCTTGTAATGTTTGAGAATTGGTTGCCCCCATTATTCCCCCCCCCTTTTCTTTCTTACCACGAAGGCATGGGAATATAATTGCTGGAGTCAATCAGATCTTTCATATAAGGAGACATTTAAAAGAGTGCAAAATAACTGTTGCTGGATAGGGTACCTAAACAATAACAACACTGATAAACTTCCCCCCACCTACAGTATGCAAAGAATGAATGCGTAAAAATTACTCACGATTCCGCGAAATTAACTGTTTGTAAAGTCTAAGGTCATGTGCATTATTCTGCTTCACTCTCTGTTAGGAGTGAGTGCAAAAGAAGTTTTCACCAATTACCGTGGAGAAATGCTTTCAAGCATATCAATGTATTAGCATTATTTATGGCGATGTATTTCGAGTATCTACAATGCTAACTTAACTGCAATTATTCAACGCAATCGCAGCATCAACGGCTCCTTCAGGAGCCACCAAATACATTGCAAAAGGGCAGTAGTCCCATTGTCCACAATTTAATCGCCTTCAGGGCTTATGCATTTTTAAAAGGGTTTGCATCTAATCGCCGCAATCACGGCACCAACAGCTCCTTTAGGAACACCAAATATATCACAAAAGAGAATTAGTCCCATGTTATTCAATTTATTCAGACCGCCTGTGGTGCCTCAGTAGTAAAAACGGGCGTTAAACACTACTCAAAAAAAAAAAAAAATTATTCATTCCTGTGTTCTTTATATGGGTTTGGGACTATTAACAGCAATCGCGACATCATTGATTAGGTGTTCTTACGCCATGGTGCTCACTTTGTATTCTGTACAAATTAACCACTTTCCCGGAGAAAAATCCTCGGAAGTGCTAGTGCTACAGCTTTAGTCCCGGGCGACAGCGGAGAGAGGCGAACTCCTCAGTCCCGAACGGACGGGAGATAGCCGGAATAGGTATTTTTTCCTCCGCCATCACTCGGGAGTAGCTGGGGACTGCAGCTGTAGAAGGTCCTATTCTCGGAGGTGCTAGAGCTGCTACAGCTCTAGTCCCTTGCGACAGCAGAGAGAGGCGAACTCCTCAGTCCCGAAAGAGAAATACCTGGAATAGGTATTTTTCTCCGCTATCGCTAGGGTGAAGCTCGGGACTGGAGCTTTTCCTAGCACCCCTAGCACCTCCGAGAAGTTTTCAATTAATATGTTCAACGTTAACTCGAAATATAAAACTGAACAAGTTTTCGTGTCCGTTTGAATAAGTGTACACATTTGCATATATTTTGTGAATGCTTGGGAGAGCAGTTCGGCTCTCTCCGCTGTCGCTCGGGACTGGAGCTCTAGCAGCTCCGAAGCGTCGAGCTCCAAGAATTTCTCTACGGGTAAGGGTAAATAATTAACTTTGTTATCTGCTCCTGTATAATTAACAATTTTTTTTCACTCGGGTGGATCTCTACATGTACTTTTGCTTACACGCTGGACGGAAATCACTAGTGCTGCTCTTGCAGCTAGCACAACTTGTGCGCCTGCCTACCAGCAGGAAACTTTGCACCAGCAGCAAGCTTTACGCTCTTAATTTCGGTTCTGCGCGTGTGTGAACCGCTTGTAACAGTGTAAATGTTGAATGTATTTCATTTTTCTTCCTTTCTTTTTCCTTTTCTTCGTCTTTTTTTTTTTTGTTAAAAATAATGTAAACTATGCCTTGTCCTATTAAATATAAATTAATAGGACATTGTCACGCAGGTAAAATATTGTAACGGTGGGAAATCAGTTCTTATCCGAGTTAAAAATAATATAACCTGTGGGTTGTGGTATTAAATATAAATTAATAGGGCATTTTACCAGGGTAAAATATTACAATGGTGGGAAATCTGCTCTTATCAGAATTCACAACTAATCCATATATATCCATTAACGCTACCGCTAACCTTGGGATTACTAGAAACCGGTGGACCCAGTGGTTTTCCGCGGCTCACTACGGCCCGAAGGCCTGCGCTCGCCTCCTTTTCGTAAATATAAATTGATTGGAGCGGGTAAATTATTGTAATGGTGGCAAATCTTCTTTGATTGCAGCTGCTTACCGAGTAAAGCATTATAATTGTGGCAAATCTTTAACTCCGGCAAAGAGGAGGAGGGAAAAACAGACTATGTGGACGTGAGGATTCGAAACACATCTTCACATCTATAGCATTTAGCTCTAACCGCCTGAGTTACCAAGTCGTGATTGCACGCCTTATAATCTAGCCTTAGCTGTGAAAGTCACTATCTTCGTCGGTTCTTTCGGCTCGCTCTGCTGTAGCTCAGGTTACAAGTTGCACTAGCAGCAAGAGCAGCATTAGTGCTTTCCGTCCAGCATATAAGGATAAATTCTACATACTATCCGCGTACTGCCTGGGACAGCACTGAGAAATAAAAAACAAATGATTACGGAAACCTATTTTCAAGCATTACCTTCATTTGAACTGTTTTTTGCTGCTGTGGGCATTAAGGGTTGCTTCATTTATTGCATTTGGTTTTAAATTATTTTCCTATATTATGTAATTTACAAGATTATTTATTATTTTACTCATAACCCCATTATTACAGACTGCCATAACCTATCCCCATTTATAAATATTTTCAAGCAGAATTCAGCTATTTGGCACAGTATGAAAATATTTTGTTTTGATGGAGATGTAAGAATCTATAACGATTGAATTACGGCCTATTTGAGTTATAAATTGAAAAGAGTCACCGTTTCCAATAAAAATAAATTATGTTCGACTGCTAGTGATGTCAACATTTATCATCATGAAGCAAAGTGCTGATTTATTTAAAATAGTTCACTTCATATTACGGGCAGCTGAGGTGTTAGGAAATATGGTTAAGGCGATTATATAAATTATAATTATTTACATTTGTTTATTTACTTACTCCTTGTTCCCATAGTTCCGGAAAAGACTCTTCGATTCTCTGGATAGCAATATGAGGAATTCTTTTCTCCAGGTCGTTTACGTTAACTTTTGGAAGATCCATATCTTTCTAAGCTTCTTAAAAACACGCTTACAGCTTTTCTATTGCCAGTATTACAAATAAGTAAATTCATATTTTGTGATCATTTGTTACACACCTTCATATTTGGTTATTCCTGAAACGGCACTTACATAGGCTTCTTAGATACGTGGCCCAATTCCCTAAACCCCAAAACCTCCTATCAATAATAAACAAAAGGAACCGACCAAATGAGTAGCGAATAAAAATGTTTTAAATTATTTATAATATATAATGAGTAGAACATGCACAATGTGCAAAGGGAAAATTTATAGTTACCGGTTAGCTCGCAACTGAGACGTTATATTTATTATCACAAGTGGCGCTGAACAGAACTCAAAAATTGGAAGTATTTTGCTTATCGCCATATTTTGTTGCTAAGGTCAAAATTACATGTTTTATGATTTGCAAAATCTATACGACATTAAAAGCTGTAACATTATTTATGCACAAGCAGGTGCTTTTATCTTGTTTATTGTGTTATTGTCCGCTTATCTAATATAGCGTAATAATGAATGTAATATACAAATGCAATATACAGAAGGCAGTCTTTTTCGTAAATATTGGAATATGATTATAACACACACTGTTTATAATAAAATGTGTCTTCTTGGTTACAAAAGTATAGAGCTTTGTTACTCCGCCCACAAATGTGTCAATCGACTGTTATTATCTTTTTCTTAGGGAATCAAAAAAAAAAAAAAAGATTAATTGAATTTCTTCTGTAAGTCCCTATCTTGTATAAAATTACTTTTTATAGAATAATTATGCAATTCAGCGGCCTGTACCAAAAATTTTGACGATCCCAATTGTATACGGCCTATACATTCTTCTTCTTCTTCTTCTTCTTCTTCTTCTTCTTCTTCTTCTTCTTCTTCTTCTTCTTCTTCTTCTTCTTCTTCTTCATCACCACCACCACCACCACCACCACCACCATCATCATCATCATCATCATCATCATCATCATCATTATTATTATTATTATTATTTATCGCTTTGACTGCATTCGTCTTTTTGCGACGTCTTTAAATTGGATGTAAGCGCTATAGGTGTAAGTGTGTAAGTACGAATGTAAAAAAATTAATGATGGCGCAAATGCACTCGAAGTCCTTGGGGCCACAAACCTATCTGTCACTCACATTCTTAAAGTAAGGGAAAACTTCGAAAATATCTTACCTAAACAGCTTGACCTATTCTGGAATTGAACTCAAGACCTCCTGATTAGTAGTCCCAAAAGCTATTATAACATGGCTTTCCCCCCCCCCCTTCGTGTCAAAAAAATTCAATCCTACACGACTTAACTGGAGTATCCACTTCTTATCCAAATATTATGACTTTTAATGTTAACGCTCTAACTGCAAATTTATTTATTCCATTTCATTACTAATATTATTTAAGCATTAATGAATGAATAGTGTTTAACGGCCGTTTTTGCTACAGAGGCACCACAGGCGATGGACACTGATGATACATGAAATGAAATGATATATTAGGAAAGGATTTATTTTCATGGAAGCAATCGTTCCAGGCCTAAGTTTAGGGTAACTCCCCGGCATTTGCCATTTGTGAGGACTGAGGAAAACCTGGAAAAAACCTCAGTCAGGAAGGACGGTCCTGGCGGTATTCGAACCCAGACCTCCCGCTCACGAATCCGAGACTTAACGACCTCGGCTACCCGTGGCGGTTTTAAGCATTAAGTAGTAATATAACGTTATTAACTAAATGCCCCAAGGAGGGGGAAATATTATTATAATTTAAGCTTTCTACTCAAATGAATTCCTATAAAGCACAGTTACATATCTTCTGCTTTGATTTCCAAAGATTGCCTTGGGTGTTTCAAAATAGAGCGACAATTTTCTTTGTAATCGACAAAATGGGCTTAGTCTGCATTTGGGCTCTTTCACCATTGACCGCCACTTCCACTCAGGTGTGAAAGAGTGGAGCGTCTACCATCACGAAACGACGTGTGGACAGCGGTTATACGTACTAAGCACACTATACTTGAATTTAATTTTCACTTGTAGCTTTTGTTCGCTTAAAAATCATGACACCTATATCCGGGCAAAGAATTTTTAATGCCCTGATTCAGTTGCGAGCCAGATCTATTTGGTACACTTTATCTCGGGGGTCTTCCAATATGATACAATTAATTTTTTAATGAACTCTTTGTAGTGCCCTCAATTGGGCATTCAGAACGTATTTAATCTTAGGTACATGATTAAATTCACATGTTCACATATACAGATTGTTTCACAGCGACACCGAACAGAGATTAAGACGCTATTGCTGGTATCAAGGATATATAATTTACAGCGCCAAAATAATTGGTGCATTATAAAGACGCGTACTTATCATAGACTGTGGTAAACAGTGGACGTAATACCAGTAGGTTGCGCGATACATTCGCGTGCCTTACCATTTTCGCAAGTGTCTTGAATTTCATAAAAATTCTGGCATATTACGCAGTATTACGGGTTTCGTTTTATCCAAGCATAATCGTGACCAAAGTAATGTTTTAATTATATATTGCGTGTTTAATGTCCTCCAGCATCTTAGGTCATATCAGATGATAAATGAAATATTAATAACTGCACAAATGAGTTCTGGGACATTTGGCGCTAAAATTACATCAGAGGAAATATTAATTGGTAATGTTGTTAAAAACGGGAGGAAAGAAATGAAGGAAGACAACGGAGATAAACGTACTATTTACAACACTTACAAGCCTTTGTGAATAAAGATCAACAAAAACAGTTATCACGTTATGTAGCCTAGATCAAAGTTTTGTTATTTCCCTTTAAAGAAAATAAATGATCTTATATAATATATAGCGATTTTCTATAATACTTTCAAACTGTAGACCTGTTACTAAGCAAAGACGACAACTTTACAATAGTGACCTATGCAGTAGGCGCATAGGGTTTGCTTTCATTTTCTCCCATGCAATGTGGATTCTGGCTTCCAGTTTTCCTTCTATTATCATGGAGTTACATGTACTATTAATAGTGATTTCAGGTGACCTCACAGAAAGAAATCGAATGTTATAAGATATGGAGATCCAGGTGGCCAGGGATAGGACCACCGATCAATTTGTGTGCTTGGAAAGACTATATCCACGTGCTCACGAACTCATGGAAAAAGTGTGTAAAGGCCCAATCATATCGATATCTGCATCATGTTCTACTTTATACCTAAATAAACAGATTCCAGTATTTCCGGAAAAAGTTCTGTATGAAGGCGAGATATCTGGCTCATCCAGATTTATGGTACGTTATTGTTACGGGTATAACAATAATGTACGGCCAATTTTCAAGACACATTCCTCACACGTTGAAGAAGAAAATGTGTAATATGGACATAGGTCCGGAAAAGCTTTATTTCCATGGTAGAAGTAATTTTCTTCAACTATTCATTGAACTTTAATCATGGGAAACACACAGGAACAGAATAAATGAATGAATAGTGTTAACACCCGTTTTTGCTAGAGGCACCACAGGCGATGGACACTGATGATACATGAGATGAAATGATATATATTGAGAAAGGGTTTATTTTTAAGGAACGAAACGTTCCAGGCCTAAGTTTAGGGTACTCCCCGGCATTTGCCATTTATGAGGACTGAGGAAAACCTGCAAAAACCTCAGCCAGGGAGGACGTTCCTGGCCGGATTCGAACCCCAGACCTCCCGCTCACGACTCCGCGCCTAAACGAACTCGGCCACCCGTGGCGATCAGGAACAGAACGTACCAGCATACCATATGAAACTCTTTCTTTCATAAAATGCTCAAAATGCTCTCTTGGTTACATCTGATTAAACTGCAATTCTTAGGTTCACGTCTATTGTTTTGTGTTCCATTTGAACAAAGGTAAGGTTTACTTGCGATTCACTTCATTGCTTGTGTTGACATACTACTTACTTCTTTGCCTTACTACCACACATAGCATGAATTGTTTAGTGTTCATTACGTATTTGGCAAATACGTAACTGTTTACTAGTGTTCATACGGACTTGGTTTCCGATACAGTGTAATGGAAGTGTACACAAATGTGGAGTTAGCATAGAGATGCTCATTTGATGTATGAATTAGCATACGGTAATGACCTGTCGTTCAACGTTTGTATCAGGAGAGGTTTCTAGAACGAAGGTGCCCCAACAGGAAAAAATTTGAAGCAATTGATCGTCGTCTTAAGAAGCATGGGACGTTTAAGTCTCATACTCGCGACTGGGGGAGGCCAAGAATGATAGGGGCACCTTGGGTCAGCGCAAGACAATTAGCTGCAACAAATAATGTTAACCACATGACCGTCTGAAGTGTGTTACATGAGAACCTGCTGTATCCACACTATTTACATCGTGTGCAGGCACTATCAGCAGCTGATTTTCCTCCATAGGTATACATCTGCAAATGGTTTGTCCAACAAGGTATCAACCCTGATTTTAGTGCAACTGTGCTGTTCAAGGATGAGGCGTCGTTTTAACCCAACCAGGTTTAAATTTACACAATCAGTACATGTGGGCTGACATGAATCCCCACGCGATTGTTGAATCACCGGTCAAAAATATTTTTGACAATGTTTGGGCCGGCATTGTTGGTGACTATTGGGGTCTCATGTTCTTCCACCCAGGCTCAGCGGACAAACACTTAGCATGCTTTCTTATAGAAAACTCTACCTGTTTTTTCTAGATGCACCTTTACCAGTGCGACAAAATATGTACTTCATGCATGATTGAGCTCTTCTTCATTTCAGTGTTATGTCCGTCGGCTTCTAAATAACATATTTTGTGACAAATGGATAAGAAGATTGGATCAATTCACTGACCTCCACGCTCTCCCGAACCAAAGCCACTAGACTTTTATTTGTGGTGGGCATTTGAAAGATCTTGTGTATCGAACTCCGGTTCAAGATGCAGTCTTCTTGTCCGTGTTGTCGTAAAATGCGACACAATACGCAATTCTTCACGGATACATCAGCGCATCCGGGATTCAATGTGACGGCGGGTTAATGTATTATCATGCTAGCGAAGGACATTTTGTACATTTCATGTAAGAAAGATTTTCATGTGGTATGCTGGTATGTTCTGTTCCTGTGTGATTTCCATAATTAATGTGCTATGAAGAGTTGTAGAAAATGAGTTCATACATGGAAATAAAGCGTTTTCGGACCCATGTCCATATAGCATATTTTCTTTTTCTATGTGTGAGGATGTGTTCTGAAAGTTTGTCTGTACCTTAATGTCACATCCTGTACAAGGTCTAATATGCAAATCCGAGACTATATCTCCCCAAAGTTTTATACCAAATCGATGTTGTACTGTCTCTCAACAGAAATACGAACATTCTTCTCAGCACAGTAATGGTAATAGTACACTGTTGTTAGTCCGTCTCTATTTAGTTTTAGGTTATCTGTGAATAAAATATATTTAGTAAAATGGGGATCGGCATCACAGTTTTATAGCATATACTGACGAAATTCTTGCCTTTGGGGATAATTAGCTGATGTCAGAGCCTGAACTTTGTGGGTATTGTATGTAATTGCAGTTCAACAATACTGGCTGCACAGTAAGATAGTCAACACTCATTTCACCTGCTAATTCGAGGTGCTTTCAAGAATTCGTCCTTGGAAAGGCACAGCTGTTGTCCCATGTCATTTAGCATTGGTCTAAAATCGCCAGATTCTCTCAGACGCTATTCTACTGACCAAAATGTTCCATGATGAGGGTTATAGCGATTAGGAAATTGTTCTTCATAAATACGAAATGCGATCGTTGAACTCCATCCAGCTCTTCAAAGGCCAAAACCATGCTCGTTTTTTCAATATTGGCGTTCATATTGCTTGAATGGGCTGATAAACAATGGCGGTATTTTTTGTAATTGTTTCTGAAACACAATTTTAAATACAATGCGAAAGTACGAATATGCTCGTTGTTAGGATGTAATTTTTGTCATGTTCAGATCAGTATTGCCTGTTTCACTAACTTGACACAGGCACAGAAGGACAAAGGAGTTGTCGTCGGCTACTGAAAATGCATAATGAAGATCCGGGTTTTTGGGAGAGGCTAGTGACTAATGATACTACCACACTCCCATACAATGGAAAAATCCAGGGAGTCTCCGGCACAAAAAATTTCGTGCTGCTCCATCTTCGGGCAAGCAAATAATCGCAGGGACACTTCAGGCATGTTCCTAATGGACTGGCTTTCTCAAGAAACAATTGTAAACAGGAAGGTGTACTGTGAGACCATTACACAGCTTAGGCGCAGGTCAGCAACGAGGAAAGGAGAAGTGGTCGGCAGGAGTTATATGACAATGTGTGGTCCCACACCAGCAACACTACGACCGCAAAGTTGGCATCGCTGGGGCTCAATGTTGTGCCGCAACCACCATATTCACCGGATTTCTCTGCTTCTGTGCCTTATTTGACAAATGGACTCGTTGCAAGGTAAATTCGGTTAGAAAAATCAGGCAGCTGTTAACGAGTGATGGCGTAGCACTCCGAAACAATGGTTTCGCGTCGCCCTAATGAGTTAGCAGACGATGGCATATACTGAAAGAACCCATGTGCATAACAACTTACGTATAAAAAAACAAAATCTTTAATCATTTCCGAACGCCCCTCATTTAAGCTATACCAGTTATCTCCGTTCGGTGTCGCTTTGAAACAGCCTTCATTTTGCTGCAGATGCCCTTTGATCTGCGTGGACGTCTACTTCTTCAAATTTAAAATAAAAAAATTTTAATCACTACAGAGAACCTTTTGCTTTTCCTACTTTATGGCACAGATACGGTAATCCATTCATATAGCTGTAAAAGATTCTGGCTGAAACATTTTGTTGTAGACAATTACAAGAATGAAATAAATGAATGAATGGTGTTATCGTCCGTTTTTGCTACAGAGGCACCACAGGCGATGGACAATGATACATGAGATGAAATTATATTTGGGAAATGATTTATTTTTAAAGAAGGAAACGTTCCAGGCCTAAGTTTAAGGCACCCTCCCTCCGGCAATTTCCATTTATGACTGAGGAAAACCTAGAAAAAAACCTGCCAGGGAGGACAGTACTGCGGGATTCGAACCCCAGACCTCCTGCTCACGAGTCCGCGCCTTAACGACCTCGGCCACCCGTTGCGGTCATTACCAGAAAGATGCTAGCATATGAACTGGAAGTATCAACACTTTCCCCAAATGGTCTGAGTAAAATTCTTTTAAGAAACCTCAACTATCTGCCTTGACCCAGGTATAATTAAACTTATAGCCCTCTGCTCTTTTGTAGCCGGTTTTCAACACATCATTGGGATGCCCTATAAAGAGGTGTTGAAATTATAGTTATATAAAATATCCAGAGATGCTATTTTAAAATTCATAAAACCAAATTTCTTATACCCTGCACTGAATAGTTTTATATATCATACACAAAAATCACATTCTTTTCTGGCTCTTTTGTGCAAAGCTTGGGTATCAGAGTACGATTCTTCTGAAGTCATGAATGCAAAAAATCTAGCATATATGAAGTCATGAACGCAAAAAGTCTAGCATATAAACTGAATTTTAGTTTGTTCTATTTACTATCAACATTTATCATACAATATTTCAAATAAACAGGGCTGTATTTTTAAAGCTTCCACCATAAAAGCTTACAATGTTCTGCAGTAAATTTCAACTTGGTCTATCACATGTAGCAGTCAGAAAATTAAATCTCATATTCTGTGATTTTTTAATTGCCTCTAACAAAATATATTATTTGGATGCACTCAAATACTCCAAGTGCCAAATACTGAATTCTATGAATGGCAATGATGACTCAACAAATTCGTTAATCTTTCTTCTGCATACATAACTGTGATACACTCCATTTATTCACAACATATAATATAATGCTCTTTCTGCATTTAGATGTACTACAATGCCATAATTCTTCATCTTTCATGAGATACACAGTATTTTTAAAAGGTTTTTAATGGTGTTTAACCCAGTTTTTACTACTACCACAGGCGGTGGACATTGATGATACATGAGATGTCATGATATATTTGGAAAGGAGGATTTTTTTGAGGCAGTAGACATTCTAGGCCTAAGTTTAGGATACCTCCCGGGCATTTGCCATTTATAACTTAGGAAAACCTGGAAAAAACCTGTCGGAGAGGACAGTTCTGCTGGGATTCGAATCCCAAACTCCTGCTCACGAGACTGCGCCATAATGACCTGAACAACCCATGGCACTTTTTAAAGTAAAACCACTTTCAACCTATAGATATAGATTTATAATTCCATAATTATTTATGCTGTTAAGAACTACTTTACACTCTTTTATAAGATAATTCTACAAGTATAAGTTCCAAAAACTCACACTTTTTAATATGTACTCTTTTTGTCACAGATCAAGGAAGTAATCCAGTTCATTACAAACTGGTGTAATATTTGCACCAACATTTGCCACAGTTCTTGTGGTACATGTTTCATGTCATCTAAATTGTGCAGGAATAAATACCTTATCTTTCACAAGTCTCGTTATAAAAAAGCTCTACTGTATGAGTTTGGGGCTCTTAGTAACCATCATGCTTGGGAATGATTGTCATCTAATGCATGATGAATAATTAATTTCTAATATCCCAGTGCATGTGGGATGGTGCTCCGTCCTGTAAGAGGATAACATTTTCTCTGTTCTCATGCAGCATCTACCAACATTTCTTTTATTTGGTTTATTTATGGACGCTCTTTAATATTCAAGTCATCAGATTCCCATTCAAATCAGAGCATGAAATGGTTGACAAATTTTGCTCAGAGGCCTCTTTCTTCAGGCTTGTGGTTATTTTTCGTACTATAAATGTATGACATGGGACCCAAGGCTTTACTTCCCTTCTGAAGGAAGCCATACTTAGGAGTTTTACGCCCAAAAAATCCATTGGTCCTGACAAGAATTGAACCTGGGATCTTGGGTTTAGGAGGCAATTATGGTTACCACTACACTACCAGGACCGACTGCATCAACCAACATGTTAACATTTAAAGAAAAGCAACTTCATTTACTGTTCCTTTTTCAAACGGCCCATACGTCTTGATGCAACACACAGCACATAACATGGAGAATTACACAATTTAATTCTCCATATTAAAACACTTTTATTCACTCTGCAATTCCAGTGAAAGTTGTCTGGGAGCTGAAAAGTATATGCTCACTCAGGCCACTTATTTATTATATGGCAGCATCTCCATGCAGAATTCTTGATGTTTGATCTTGTCTTCTTGTAGATGCTGCAATAACTGAGATTTGTAAGGAGATATTTTCAGTCTCTTCTTTAGCATTTTCCAAACAGTTTTTTATGAAATCTGTTGCTCTTTTTGCAGAATTCTGAGAACTACATTGGTAAGCAGCATGAACACAAACCACTGGTTCTTTTAAAATGCAATTTTTTTGCCTTTGCATCTTCTGATTTTAAACTTTTTGTATCAATTGTAGATTAACTATTTAGCAAATATTGGTTTAACATCTTGTTGCACAAGTTACCAAATTTGTTCTGGTAGTTCAAGCACACAATATTTCTACACAACATTGGCAGCCACCTTAACCATTGTGCTGTGTAACAATCTTCTGCAATAGCACTTTACTATATTTCTACAGTTTCTCAATCTAACAGCATAAAATACATCTCAATACAGGGAGTTTTGGATTCATATAACATTACATCTCTCTCTTTTGTAGAAACATAATACAATAGAATCTCCACTTATTCAGTCACTAGTGATCATTTCTAATACTATTTATTTGTCAGCTCTACGCTGTTTTCCAAGTTTGCTGGACATATAACACCTATTCTTGCTGAATACGAACTGGGATATACTTGCATTATCTTAGAACATCTAAAACATTGCAATAACTTTTATATATTTAGACAACTTAATGGTTTGTTATATTAATTAAAACTTTTATGAATAGAATTCTTTTTTATTAGGCATCATTTAAACAAAATATTTAATGTCTCCATTGAGACTTACATTTCATTTATAAATATTGTTAAGATTTTCCTCATTAACATGTATTTACAGTAACACCCAAAACCATTACAACCACATAATGAAACTTTTAACCAGTTTTAACAATAATCTGTCACAATATATCATAATCCGAAAAACATAAGAAAAACACATACAACATTCTTCCTTTTTTTTAGGGCTCAAAATGGATCATAGAACATTTTGTTTATAAGATTTAGCAATATTTTGCTCCATATCATGCTAAGTAACAGAATAATCCAAAACATTATATAAAACAACTTTTTAGAAAAGTGTTGAAAGAAATCCTTCTACTTATGGCAACATTTATGAACACACAAAATGAAGTTAAATAAATGAGAATATTCTCTAAAAACTGCGCTGAAGGTTCAAATGAGTAATAAATGTGAACACTTTCAATTTTTCATTATAACCGTATAATTAGGGAAATAGAGATGGCTTAAGAGACAATAATGACTTGTCAATATAAATATTTAGCTGCAGACTGTCAAAAGTTCTTTAAGATTGTTACTGTCCAAGGCTTAATTATAAAATTGTTCTCAACTGAACTTCCTCTGTGTCTAATGAATGACATGTGCATTTGATAGTTTACTTCACTGGTGGAAATTACTGACTTGCTTTTATTATAAATACTTCTTTTTGGTCATAACATTTTCTAACTCACTGCTACTAATGTCACAACTTATGGAAATTCACTTCGGGGGAGAAGTATAGTTAACAGTTTCCAATGGTGTTCATAGATGGCAGCACAATCCAGCTTGATCATAGGTTAGATAGAAAATACAATTTCAGTTTGCATGTTTAATGGATAAAATACTTCCTGCAAAAAAATATTCATAAAGAATATCTTTACTATGATCAGCTAACTACCAAGTCTTTGGAGAAGACCATGGCCTGTTTACAAATGGAAGTAATAGATGGATCAACATGATACCATATCAGAAAACAGCAAGGTGGGTTATATATTCAAACTGACCATTCATTTTATGAAGCACTCTGGTCAATTGGAAGCGGTATGTTAAGAAAAGAAGGCCATATTTACCCCTACTGTGAAATTAGTCCCTTCAAGCTACAAAGGTAATCTGGCTGATGGTTGAAGTCTGTGGTACAATCTCATGGTACTTTTCAAATGCTGATCATGATTTGGTCTTAACAAAGAGATGTTTAAGGAAATCGTTCTTATGGTTATACATGGATTATAAATACTACCCTGATATAATTTGTACATTAAAAATGATAGTTATAAATTGTTATTCTGCCATTTTTTTCTCTGTTCTTTTGTTTCTTAATTTATTTTTTTTATATCTATAGTACATCCAACTTAATATTAAGGGAAATTGTTAGATCTTTTATAAAATGATATATACTATGATTTATATCTTGGTGGAGAATATTTTACAATAACTTCTGTGATTCAATTATTGAGAGTTATGCAATGAGATAATTATAATGATATTGGTGAATATAGAATTTGTGCCACCTCTAGCTAGCTTTAATGGTTTGTGTTAAATAAATAAGACAATCTATTTATAAATAAACTACTATGCCAAAAAAATAAGCACACAAGCTAGTTGCCGTATAATAGCTTGGGTTATGGATTATTTAATTCTTAACTAATGAACAGTTCACTGACATGGGAACCAAATTGCAAAGTTTAAATAAAATTGTCTTTTTTGATATAAAGCATTAATGAACTACACCAAAATAATTTCAGAGAGTATAGAGATGTCCATATATAAGCAATTTGGGTAGAAAATGTATGACCTAGTTGATAATTTCCAAGCTATGACAGTTTCCCAAAGCACCAGTACACTACTGGCTAATGAAGATTCCCTTGGAAAGCATAACACACAATAAGGAAGGGAGGTTTCTGAACATATCACCCTGGCACCATGGTTATGATATTAGCTTTCCAGTAAGAGGAGGTCATTTGTTTTCAAGTTTGATTTCATCACTTTTTTTATGTCGTTTCCTAACTAGGGCCTAATAATACAGCTTTTAATGTACATTTTAAGTTGGTATTTTAATTTATTCACTTAAATCTTAGCACACCAATTTACAACCCTTGCTTACCAAAGGTAGAATTTTGGGTAATCTTAATGAGTTGGTCGTATATTCAAAGATTACCTGAATTTCATTCATAATTCTGTAGTAGGCATATTGCAGGACTTCATATTAAAACAAAAAATGTAATGGCATGACAAGAATTGAATCCAAGGCCTGTGGAACATCAGCTTTTACATTATGCATTACATCACACAAGCAGTTAAAGAGCTCCCTCTAGAGTAGGTACATAATGCCAGAAGGCAGTTAAATATACGTAAGGCAAATTAAATTTTAAGCATCATGTTAGCAGTAAGCTTATTAGTTACTGTATGTTGGTAATACATTTATTTACTGTTGAGAAAGAGAATAAAACTTGAAAGCATTAAGTAAATTTCACTCATTCTTTAGAATGAGTATCACAGCATTTCAAATGAAATAAAAAAAAAATACAATGGCATGACAAAAATTGAACCAGCAGCCTGCAGAACATCATTTTTTGCATTATGCCCCATAAGCACCTCCAGAGTATACTGCATAATGCAAGAAGGCAGCTATAAGATGTTCGGTGTCGCGCTGTCAAATGATTAGTTCAAGATTTGAGGGATTTTTATGCCACTAAATCTTTAAAATGCTGATGAGATGCGGAAGATCAATATTTTTATGCTCACAAGGCAGTTTTAAAGACATTCTAAAACAATTTTTCACCCTGCTTGGTTTTAACACAGATTTATCAGCATCTGATGTAAAAATGTTTAACACCATAAACTTATGTTGTTTAGTTTTTTTTTTATTGATTTATTTATGGATGCTCTTTAACATCTCCGGTCATCAGCATCCCATTCAACTCAGGGCGTGAAACGGCCGACAAATTTTGCTCAGAGGCCTCTCTTTCAGGCTTGAGGTTCTTTTTTGTGCCGTAAATGTACGACACGGGACCCACTTCTTTACTTCCCTTCCAAAGGAAGCCATATTTGGGATTTTTACGCCCGGAAAAAATCCATCGGTCCTGGCCGGGTTCGAACCCGCGATCTTGGGTGTAGGAGGTAACCACTACACCACCAGGACTGACTGTTATGTTTAGTTGTGGACTATACATTGTCCATTTCAAATTGCTTAAATATGATGTATCCACACTCTGAAATTATTTTGATATCGTTCATTAACATCCTGTATATACTAATAGGAAGTATTCATATTTTCTCAACAATTTCTCTTTCTTTTCCATCCATCCAGCCTGGAATGGCATATCTGGTACAACAGCCATGATCACTTTTCCTTTCTTATCAAGCCATGTTCATCTATGTACTAAATACATCAAAGGAGGGTAGAATTTCTGATGGAACCAAAAATAAAATCTTTGATTTCTATAATGTCAAGTTTTGCTGATCTATGTAGTTCTGTCTTTGTTACACAGCTTGTATTAACAGGTGTATTACAGAATGGTCTAACTTGATCTCTGCACTCAAGATATTTAATCTTTAATAAAGCATACTGGAATATGAGTCATAGTTTACTTGTTTATAGATGTGAATGTGATTCTAATTAGTAAACACCAAATAGTTGTAGTTACTGCACATTCTCTTTCCCAGTCATCATTCTACAAAAACATATTAATTTCATAATTGGCCTTTTTTTTAAATAGTGTTTAACGCCCTTTTTTACTAATGAGGTACCATATGCAGTGGAAACTGCTGACAGGATTCGAACCTCAGGCCTCCCACTGACGAGTCCACATGTGATGGTTATAAATGTCTGGTGAATGCATGATTGCTGCTATACAAATAGAGGCTCCTTATATCTGCCATACATAACTTCACCTTGTCAAAATTATAACATTTGAAGAGAATGTGCAATAAATTAAACCACAATCATTAAAAAACAGTTAAAAGAAACCTAGGAATCTGTTAAGTTTTTACCTACTGATTGTTTATGCCCTGTGCCCTTCCTGCTCGGGATAAGCCTCATTATATTGATTTGACTCTGAGAATGCATATGAAACCTATTTGAGTGGGTATTGTTCTTACTTATTTAAAATGTTCATACAGGAACTAACACAGTGAAGCCATTCATACATTCACAGGCATCCCTTGGCCAAGAATGAGAGCAAAGGCTACTCAAAACTAGTACCACATTTTATAGCAATTAAGTGGAGCAATAGGAGTGTTTTAGTTTGACATATACAATGATCTGAATATTGTTCTTATTGTTCATATTTGAATAGTTTATGGCTGACTTTATTCTGGAGTTTGTGAAACACCAGGTATCTTGAGCATGAGTGCTGTATCTGATAATATTGGTGAAAATTATGTTAACTAATTTTTACAGCCATTTTGACCTACTTACTGACTTTTCCATGTATTATGAGGGTTGCTGAATATACAACTTTCCCTGGACTAAGCAGATGTTACACATAATTCTGTATTGAAATGCACACAATTGCCTAATGCTATGGATCACCTGTATGGAATGGTAAGTCATTCCTATTACATATGTAATGGCAGTAACAGATGGGCAGAAAATGGAGGGCCAGTCAAAACAGGGAGCTCATGCAAGATGCAGAATGGCAAATACATATGCATTCAGCAGCAGTTTGTGCAATGTTTAAGTACAAATGGAACAATGGCTTAGCATCCACAGGAAGCTTGTGTACACAGATAGCACAATGCATGCACAAATAATCTGAAGATGGTGCAATATAGTTTTTGAATTGCGGGAATTTTCACAGTGAAATATAGTATAACATAACAAATTATAATTGAGTGATTTCCTCAATTATAATTTGTTATGGTGCAATATGCTTACTATAGGCTGAGTAGATGTTTTTAAACAAGGTTCAATTCAGTTGCCCCTCAACAACTACTACTACTACTACTACTACAGAAAAGTAGAGATGCTCTGATCATGATAACAGACATCAAGTTTCATGATGTTGCACAAATTTGGGAACTGCCATTGGAACTGTTTTTATCATCATGTGGTCATGTGGGCTTGGAATACTACAAAGCGTGTGCATGCTAAGTGGATTGTCAATTCACTCCTGAACATCATTAAGTGAAGATGGGTAAAGCCTTGATGGTTTATCGTGGTACCACAATGATGGACATGTATTCCTCATGCACACTGTGATAGGGGATCAGAGCTTTGTTCATCACTTCACTCCTGAATGGAAGAGAACGTAGATGGAATTGAAGCATCCAAGTGCCACCAAGAGGAAGAAATTCAAGACAATGCCATTGGTTGGGAAGGTGCTTCTGACTGACTTATGGGATGTAAGTGGAATTCTTCTCATTGACTTTATGAAAAAAGGACACATAATTACAGCTATCTGGTATTGTCACACTTTTGAATAAACTAAAATCAGCTATTCAATTGTGGCCTGCAGTCAGCTGGTGCCATCTTGCTTGCAATAATGCCTGTCCCCACTTGGCAGCACAGACCTACCTTGCAGAATGGGAGCTAGGAACTAGGAACAATTGCCATGCCATACCATATAGCCCTGATAATGGTGCAACACAACTTTCATTTATTCTTAATGATGCAAGAATGGTGTTTTTAAAACAGATGCAGAGATTGAGGCCACTGTGAGATGTTTGTGGTGCCTGATCCCAGCATTTTTCACAGAGGGTTTAGATAAGCTGATGCAGTAAAGGGATAAATGTCTCAATGATCATGCAATTATGCAGCGTAGTTGTGAAGGATGCATCTATCCATAAAAATATTGAAATTTATTGGAAATGCTAAGAAAAATACAAACTACATGGGGTTTTCACCCATCTGGCCCAGGTCATTTTAGATGTATCTCCTCGCAATTACAGATATTTTAATACAATGAGGATTTTATATTAACCCTGTATCTAAATAAATAAAGTACAAAATTTGTACCTTGAAGGTATCAAACCCCAGTCCCCAATTCATCAGCAAAAGCCATAAATATATAGTTTTCATGTGAAATTATGCAATTAAAATAATACAGTTTAGGGAAACATATTGAACAACCCTCATAAATAGTGTACCATTTTTCTGTATACAGGTCTCTCTTGACATAAAGGCATATCCTGTTTGGAAGATATAGGGAATGTTCAGAAAGGTATACAAGTCCTTCCACATACCAGAATGGTTTGATAAGTAACTTGATAGGCATACCAATAGGGGCAATACAGTAAATGTGGTCGTAAAGTCTGCCATATATGTATCAATATTCAATGGTCACAAGCCATTCTGATGTTTATCATTTGGCAGTTGTTTAAACATGTTCAAAAGGGGAACTCTGTGTAAGCTTAAAGATGTTAAAGTTGGAAGCGGCAAATTTCAGTAGTGTTTTCAGTGTTAGTAAAAAATGGATAAGATTGGAATTCATGGTGTGATTCAATTCTATTCACTGGAGGAGAAATAGCAAATGAGAGAATTTTGTCTACACTGAAATTCTTCTGCATCCACACTATTCCCCTGATCTCATTCCCCCAGATTATCATCTGTTCCTAAACTGGCTGAATATAAATTTAAGTCAAATGAAGAGGTCATACAGGTGGTAAAATAGTATTGAGGGGCTTGAAAAAACCCACTTCCAGAAGGAAAGCATAAACCTAGAGAAATGACACAAGTGCATTGAAGTTCAAGGGGCCTATTTCAAAATAAAATATATTGCAAGACTGAGCATGTTCCCTTTAATATCAAACTATTCTCATACATCCAATGTCAAACAGTGGCATGTGTACACTCCAGGCATGCTGAGGGTATCCACACTGTTTATTTAAAAATGATTGCAATTTACATACAATGTTCAATATTTTTCTTTTCTACGAAACTTTCCTAAGGTAAAATACTGATGCCTAATTGATTCTGAGCAAGGTTTATTGCAGTGAGAAAAGATATTTTTAATATTAATATGTTCTTTAAATTAAGTGGAGTTTCCATTCTAGAAAATAAAAAGATACTAGATATTGTTTTGTCCTTGTCTTTAACAATAGCACTGAGAGTACCAATCATCCTCAACATAAGCTCATAAAACCTTATGCTGAGTTCCATACCACTTATATTATTTTAATTATACAGTAAATAAAAAGTGGGAGAATGTAAAAAATGGAGCTGCATGGAAGAATATAATCTTATTGATAACATTTCCCAAAAGGTTTAGTGACATTAGAGCATCATTGATTAAATTATTTAGTAAAACTAGTTCACTAATGGCCAGCTTTCTACTAACTTTGGTTATATTCTAGTAAATTCTTTTGTTTACTTCATTTTCTGTTATGAATAATCCCCTACAACATTTCTCAGATCACAGAGCGATTATGAAAAATGTTTATAATATATAATCAAAGTAATCCAAAATATTTAACTAACCAAATCTTCTTCTTTTGGATAAATGTAATAGTTTTAACTAATAGATTGAAGTAACATCTTAAATTCCATTCTCAACATCTTACACATTGATAAGTAATCCACACAGCTGTGCTCTTACATTGACATTAAACATTTACCTACAAAATAAATCAAACATGCTATTTCAATTAAATTACTTTTGAGGAAAATAGCCTTGATCATTAACAATACTGAGCATAATGGTAATAATACAGCAAACAACTAAAGTACTGAAATGTCCTTTACAATTACATTTCTTTTCTCTATTTCTTCTGAATTTTGAAATTCAAGTTTAAGAGACCAAATAATTTACTGACTCAAGACTCACTTCACTTTTGATTTTTACACCCAAAAGAGCTGGTTTTATTATTTTTATAGAACAGATTCCAAAACATAAAGAGAGACTTTATGAATTGTTGTTGTATAATATCATTCCATTCTGGTTAAAGTAAAGAATGCTTTAACTGTGCTTTGCCCCCTTTATCTTACCAACAAGTTTAGTTGGAACTATCTTGCGCTTGATGGCTTGTGACATATACTCTGTGGGTTTCTTGGTCTTTTCCTGTATCTTCTCTGAAGAGTACTTACGAGTGGCAATGCTATGTACTGATTCAATGTGAATGTTGAGATAAATTGTGGTTCTGAAGATCAAATCACATTCAGGACATGCATGTTTCTCCTCAAAATGTGTTATCTTGTGAGAGACTAGATCCTCCACATTTGAATGGACTTGGCCACAGAAGTTGCAGGAATATTTACGGTTTCTGTCATTTACATTTTTAGTAATCGTTTCATTTTCTTTTTTGGTATCTGCAAAAACAAAGTTTTTAAAAATATTAAATAAAAAAACTAAAATGGTTTATCTTAATCATTATTACAAACTCTTGCATGCACAGAATAGTAAGACCATAAATACACAGTTACATGCTTATGCTAAGATTACATTTAGATTGATGTTGCAGTGAGCAGTGGCAGTGGCCCCTGCCAGAAGGGCCCTTTGTACATTCCTTCAACCTTAATTTTGAGTTTCAGATCTAGAACTTCAGTAACACTAGAATTTTTCCTATAAGTTTAAGAATCGTATCTCCCAAAGGACAGAAATTTAATTTGTCTTTCTAGAGCTTTATACTCTAGTAAGATATAAATTTTGCAATCACATTACATTGTTACCATAGCCTGCATATGAGATATCCATTATACAGTCTGATCATCTGCAGGTATTTTCTATGGCCAATGTGGTCATTCAAATAGCTTTCCTGGTTTGCTCCCTATCCCTACTCAGTAGATATTTAGTCAGGGTGCTATCGGATATTATCATAAGAATGTTACCCAGTTCTTGATTGGAAAAGTTCTTCCATCTTATATGTTACTATTTTTCAACCCACTGATTTAGTGCAGTTTTAGCCGTTTTCTTCTATTATTGCAGAAGGGTTCTGGTCCTATCGTGTCCATCTTAATTCCTTCTTTTGCCAGTTTATCTGCTGCTTCATTACTTCTATGCCCTGATGCTCAGGCACCCAACAAAGTTCTTATCAATTCTTTGTGAACAGAATATAATGAGAGCTGGGAGACATTCCTATACAAATCTAGAGTTGACAATGACATTTAAGTGCACTGAGTGTAGCTTGACTGTGTCCATTTTTAATATATATCGATTTATGGTCTAATGACAGCATATACAGACTGAAACATAACTTTGTCATTATTTTCATTCTTATAAGGTTCCATATGTTCTAGAAACAGCACATTTCATTTGATAGAACTAAGCAGTGCTGGAGGTAGTAATTTTTCATTATGTTATGAGAATTAAAAAGATCCCAAAGCTATGATATGCTGTGGCGAACAGTTCAGCTGTTAATGAAAGTATACAACTGCTTCTTTTCTTGGTCTGATATGTTAGGAGTCAAACACAAGAGTTACATCCTTATAGAGATACATTTACACTTGTTTTAAAGCATTCTTCAAAGTAGTATAATAAAACAATATAAAGACTACATCTGTAGTCTAGTGATAGCATTTGTGACTACTAATCAGGTACTGGGTTTGAATCCCAGTGATTCCAGTTGTCTGGTAAGGTTATTTTCAGAGTTTTTCCATACCCTGAGAAGATGAATGCCAGATAGCTTTAAGGCACCAAAGACTCATTTGCACCATCATTAATTCATTTCATTTTAATCAGCCCTACAGACTGATTAAATATTCAAAAGATAATTTGAATAGATTGTATAGTGAATATTATTCAGCATACAACCTACAGATGTTGCAAAAAGATCAAGGCAGTCAAAGCAGGGAAGAAAAAGATAAATTAATATAAAATAGTCTGTTGCCTATCTAAAACACAAACAAGTAGAGCATTTAAAGTTCAGCAACCTCCCAGGGACTAGACAGAGGAACCCAATTGCCTTCAAGAAGGTAACAGCTCATGCAATAGCCCCTCCCTATGCATGGACCTTTAAAAAGAGATACATGATAACACAGTGCTGGGAGTTACACTTTTAACTAGTCACCTTTGACCATGTCAAATGCGGAGGCACCCACCACACTAAGAACATGGAGGTTAGAAGAATAAAGAATAAAAAAAAAATGTTTTTATTTCATGTCTTCAGTTCTTACAAAATACAGCTGCTGCACCTTGATTCTTTTGTTACAAGAGTCATAGGTCTATACAGATTGGATCACAAAAACTGATCTCCCCATCCAAACTGGGCAGTTTGCATGCTCAAACTAGCTTATCACAGCTGATCATGTTATGACGCAAGATGACAAATCAGGTGACATCATGGAGCTGTATCAGCTATTTTTATGGAATAATACAGAAAACTACTTAATAATTACAAACTATACAATATAAATTTTCCCAATGAATGTGTTATTGTAAATTAGTTTTTAAAGTGTTCATTTTTGCTGTATTTATTAAGTGTAATATGGAATATAAATTAACTACTGCAAATCTTAGTTGAGAATAATGCATGATTATTTTGATGTTTAGCAGTTTTTATATTGACAGATATTCTTTAAAGATTGATATAATGACAAACTGATAGCTTTGGGTCAGAGTGTTATAACTGCTTAAATTTTTCAGTTTGCCGAGTTAAAATTTTTATTTTAAACATAACATATAGAATTTGAAATATGTTATTTACCTCAATTATCTGTCTACTAAATCACATTACTGATAATTTTCTATACCTACTTATTAATAATTAATACAAAATATAACTGAACAAGTCTTTTAATTTTCACTTTTTATATTTTACTAAGAATGAAATAATGAATAAAACTGATGGCACTTCTGCAGTATTATTCTTTTCTGGCATAACTCCTTGAGGTGATTCCATTTCTCCTTGCTGACAGATGAAACCACTTTATGCTGAGCTTAAAGTTGGTGAATTTTATCATTACTTTTGGTTAGGAAAAAATTGCTTACTTTTTTTTTTCTCTAACTTTTACATTTTGTTTTCACACTTTCTTTTTCATATTCATCAGCCAATAAAATGAAATACTATCTCTAATATTCACTACATTCAAGGTTCCAGAATGTTTTGTGTTAGCATTATTGCACTGGTCATTATGTTTTCATATACAATTTTACTCTTTCAGTTCTGGCTGAAACTTCTTTATATTTTGTTGAAGTGTAGATATGATTGTCAATTTATTTTTCTTTTATTTCTCTTCCATACCTCATAAACTTTCATCTTCCGTCTTTCAATTTGTGTGTGTTTTTTATTATATGTTTTATCATTTATTTCCTTATGTTTTGCAGATTTTGCACCCTGAGCAACTGTATAACTCACTAACTAATATTAGGATTACAACCTCTTTATATTTGTTCTTCAACATGTGAATTTGTAATCAATTTTAATAAATCAGTGATGTAATGTATTACAAAATAAAGAAATAATAAGAAACTTTAAACAGATTAACTCACCATTATCACTAGCTCATCTGGCTCATAAATGTGATTTTCTGATTCATTGGTAGATATGATGCACATTACAGTACCACTTCTATTTTCTGCATATGATTATGCTCTGACTAATATAGAATTAAGTTATCACCAGTGTTTTATAATTATAGTTATTCAATATGATATACCATTGTATGCACATAATATTGTGCACTAGCACATTATAATAATAAAAATACTATTGCGATAACCAATTGCAGTTTGTTGGAATGTATTTAAATTTACATTTCCCCTTACTATATTCATTTTCTGCCATTTTTCTTTCTCTAAACTTCATAATAAATCCTTCAAATTTCACTAAACTACAAAAGATGCTTTCAAATTAAAGGTATATTGCAAAACAAGTCTTAGTGCAAGGAGTTTAGTGGAGGGAAACAATAATGAGTGCGTGGTTGAAAACACTTCATTGTTGATTCAAAAACAGCAAAAGACAAATGAATGTACACTATTTTATGTGACCATGAGAACAAAATATTTAGATCTTATACTTCTGTGATGGGATTAACATATTACAGTTATACACATGTAACAACCTTAATGTTAATAATCTCTCCTGAGTCGAAATGTTTAGAACACTCTTTATGGTTTCACTTATTGGAGATTTACTCAGGACACGTTTCACGGAAATTGTCCATATTTTCAGCTGTTAAACAACTGTTAGATCATTAGTAGGAGTTGGGTTGACTCCAGTGGTCTTGTGATAAACTTGAATAAAGAGCTGTCTGCTTCTGGTATGTCAAAATTCTTAAATTTTTTGTTTTGTTTTGTTTTTTTTTTTTTTTTTGGTAAATTCTTTCCCATATATCTAATTCTTTTGGTTGTTTGAACAGTTTTTAATACCTTGATGCCTCTTTCTATTTTATGGTTTTCATTCCAAAAATATGCTGCCACAGATTATTTTTCTATTTGTTTGTAACAGATGTTTCTCCAATGTTCCTTCAACCTAATGCCTGTATGAATGAAGGAAGATTGGAGAAAAGCCATCAAACAAATAGAAAAATCAGCTGTGGCAGCACTTTTTGGAATGAAAGACATGAAAAAGAAAAAGGCATCATGTCATTAAAAACTGTTCAACAACCAAAAGAATCAAACATATGGGAAAGGATTTAAATAAAAAAACATGAGCAAAACTTATGAATTATGACATCCCAAAAGTAGACAGCTCTTTATTCAAGTTTATCACAAGACCACCGAAGTCAACCCAGATACCTACCTACCCAACTTCTCAACTTTTTTAACAGCTGAGGATGTGGAAAAGTGTCTACAAAATATGTCCTGAGTAAATCTCCAATAAATGAAACCAAATTGCATGTTGTAAATATTTCGACTCAGAATAGATTATTAATGCATGTTTTACTGTGTTTGATTTCAAAATAAATTAATATTGAAACCTTTGTTCTTTGACTGTTACAGAAAATATTGCTTTGTAGGCAAGACAGTGCCTAACTTCTATTCTGCTATAGCTAGAAATACCCTTGTCTGATTCTAAGATAAATAACAATTTGCTGATTATGAAAAGTGCTCAAAAATTATAGTAACATCAGTGTGGCTCTAAGGTAGCAGATTGATCTCACAATAAATTACATTTTTCTACAATGAAGGCAAAAATGAGCTGATAATTTAACACCTTAAGTTTTAGGCACACAAAGTGATTGACTTAGGAGGTGACACTTGGAACATTTTATTAGGGAGGTTCCAAGTAAAAATACTGCGATTGACTAATTTTCCTGAGATTTGCAATGGTTTTACTCAGCACATTTTCAGAAAGGACAAATAACAGATTAGTATATCCTACACTAATGTATTCAACATGTTCACATTAACTCCACTTACATAATGCTAGGGCATGTTTTGGAAGCCCTTGCTTCCATTATAAGCAGTTGACCAACTATTCAAATTGGTGGCTGGATTCCAAGATGCTTTTGTGTCAGTCTCTGATAGTTTTAGTACGAACTTGTCGAGTTTGTCCATAGGTGGAAAATCAAAGCTCATTATATTTTTCTTATTTTTTAAGGTAAAAATCTTTTCCCAAGTGGATAGCTCTGTTGGGTTACGAAATTCTTTTAACAGCCAAATCTCTGGTTTATTTCATCATTTTTGGTCCAAAAGTGAGCTGCTACTGCTGATTTAACAACCTGTTTAAAATGAACATTACTACTCCATTGTCTGCAGCTTCATAAGTACAATATATTCCTTAATCAGATTAGTATTTCTCTGCTATATATTCATCTGCATTTTATCATTAATCTTTATTCCATCTACATGTGCATGTCTACATCTTTCTGTGTTTCTGATGGCTCTGAAATTGGACCACCATTCTGAAGCCCCTTGGTATGTAGTGTATTTTATGTGCATTCAGAGATAATTAGCTCCCTGATAGGTAAGTCACTCAGGCTTTGGCTTACAAATTCCAGGCAGTATAAATCCTAGCACTGGAAGGGATAAACAGCCAAAGTGGTAGTTTCTAGATTGGAAATAGTTATGGTTTAGTGCCATAAACTGAAAATATACCCCATTCTTTGATATGAATTAAGTTAGCACATATTTTTTACATAATAAATTTATCTTCCTTTCAAAAATCTTTGAACAACATTATGAAAAATGATTTCAAGTGCATTATTACTAATAATCTTCAATTAGGAAAAAAAAAGGTCACCCTTTCACCCCAATGTAAATACTGTGTAACAAGAAAAAAAAGATCTTAATCCTACCTTCAAAAGTGCTCTTTTTCCTGCCAGACTTTGCCTTACAAACATGAGTCTCGAGATGCATCATTAGACGTCCTTTATTCTTGAGGGTCATATTACATACTGGACATATATGTGGGTTGTACAAGGGTCTATTCTTATTGGCTGCAATGGCTTTAAGAACGAGGTCATCTCTCACCATATCCTGTTCTGCTGCAACGGCTTTCAGAACAAGGTTGTCTTTCACCACATCCTGTTCTGCAAATTGTACAACAAAATAAATAAACCTACTTCTTCCACTATCTTTACATTGTTATTTCTTTCAAAAGCATACTCTTATTCAACAAAGTGGCGATTGCCAGTGCTGCATATTCCTTTATAATGAACCAAAGGATCAATGTGTTAAGCATACTATTCATATAACATAACAAATTATTTATGAGGAAGTCACTCAAATTTGTGACTTCCTCATAAATAATTTGTTATATACTATATTCCACTGTGAAAATTCCACACTATTCAAATTTATACTATTCATAGTTTTGGTGGTTTTTTTTTTTTTTTTTTTTTTTTTTTACTTTATAGATGGTTTGTTTCTTGAAATATTTTGATTCTTAAAACTATTTTTATGGCATTTACTGTCTGCAATTTAAGACAATGATTTTAGAGTATTGTGGTAAATAAATTTGCATTAGACAAGCTTGGGCCTTCAGAGAGTTAATTTAGTTATGTATTTAACATTTGATTTCTTAAATTTTGAAAATGATTAAAAAGTCAAATTATATATTGGATATTAAGTAAAAAATGTACTTACGAAGCTGTACACAATGGAGTGGTAATATATCCTACATTAATGTGTTCAAGATGTTAACACTAACTCCACTTACTTTTTTAAAACTTTGGACTAGTTTCTGGAGAGGTTCCTCCCATCATCAGCTGCTTGCTGTTGACTGAACATTCAGTCCGAAACTAGTCCAAAGTTTTAAAAAAGTAAATGGAGTTGGTGTTAACATCTTGAACACATTAATGTAGGATATATATTGGATATGTTTTGAAAGTTGTGAATCAGCATGAATTCACAGTTAGTTTTGCCATGTGGTATGCACATGTCGATCCAATGAATTTGGAGATGAAGTCATTTTATTTGGAAGATCAAAATTAATTATTATTTTCTCTATTTTTATATTTTTTTCATAACACACCAAACTAGATTACTCAGATCTGCCGGTTTATTTGAGGTGATCTCATGTTCCTTAGCATTCCCAAAGAAAAATTATCTATTATTTTAAAAAAAATTTTAAACTTCAATAACCCCACTGGAAAGGTAATAGAAGAATACAGAAAGCTGTATCGTGTATCAGCCAAGCAATGTGTTGTGGTTTTTGGTGATTTTTATATCCAGGAGGGTGGGGTGTGTGAGAGTGTTGTTGGTTTCCGTTTCCATTTCCATTGCGATGTTAACTTTGTTGCCTTGTATCATGAATAATTTCCTACCTCTTTCCATTTTTAGATGCTTATTGCGAAAATGTAATCTACATAACAGTGCTAACAATTGCATGTGTGGGAATGTTTCAACTACTTGTATTTCTAAAAATCTTGTACATATCTGCTAAAAATGGAAAAGACTGGATTACACATAGCCAAATCATTCTTTTGTAAATAAAACATGTGCCTATGAATGAAAAGTAGGGAATTTTGCACATTCAGAAAAAATAAAATACTCACATAGGTAATTACATTAAGAACAGCATCTATAATCCAAAACTAAACAACTAGCACTAATCAACAGCCTTGCCTTCAGATTAGTTAACCTACCCATAAGTAACACTGAATGCATATCAAAATATAATCAAATCATAGATAAAGTGCTGAAAAATGGCTATACATGAATCTGCCCATCTGAAACAGTCATAAACAAATGGACACTATCACCCTGTAAAGCTACAGAGACAAACACATACAGAAATTTGCATTCCATCCATGGGTACACCAAAAATTTAAAAAAATATCTAAAGACTTATTTTGGCCCTGATAAATAAATAAAGCTTAAAAACAAACAGAATGGGGAACAAATGAGATGTCCAATATAAACACACTGAGAAATCAATACCATACCATTTTTGGTACAAAAATCATGAATTCCAAATAGTTCAATTCATAAATTCTTCTATGAATTCCAAATTTAATCAAAACTTCTTAATCCCGTAACCTGTAAAATTAACTGTGTGAGAAAATTTATTCATACAAAAATATACAAAAAATTTAGCACATTTTACATCATCTGAATAACAATGACGCTATTTCCAAATTCATCAGATCTATAGGGACATCTGCATATCACATTAGAAAGCTGACAATTCTTGCTAATGATAAATGTGCCTTAGAAATGTGCTCAAGTAGGTAGGTAAAAATTAATTTGTTTCAATAATTTGTGTTCTACATAGCCTAATTATTATGAAGGTATGACTTAATGCTCCAACCTAACCCATTTTTGTCCTTTAGGAGATGTAATTCCTTAGCTTGTAGGAAATATCTAAGAGCTCATTAAAGCTCTAGATTTGCTACAAAAGTTCGGATTTAATGAGTGCACAAAAGGCTCTTATAGGCTAAAGTGCCGAGGTACACTTAAATGTCAATCAATCAAACCATTTTTAGTTTATTTAAAATGTTTATTATTACCTCCCTTTTCAAATACGATCTCCTTGAAAACCAACACATTTCTTCCTGTTATGCACTAACAGCTCCTTAGAAGAATGCTGTTCAACCTCTGTATACCACTTATTATCCAATGCATCTTCACTCAAAGATGCCTCTTCAGTATTTACCCACAAAATGTATTTACTGGGATCCAGAGAAGTGAATAAGTTGGATGTTTCATCACTTCAAATTGAGATCTCACTTATGGCAGGCCTGATGAGAGAGTACATTCTGTATTGATTAGTCATAGAACTTATCCTTCTGCATTCTGCTATTATGAATAGCCTAATATCATCACCTGTTACTGTGACTCCTTTCTTCAAAAAATAAATCAGAATAATTTCTTGTGCATCCTGTAAAAGAGATCTCATTTGATGATGATTTTCATCCTTCATTATTTTGTCCAAATATTATACATTTTGGTAAAAAAAGTTTATGGGAATATCCCTAATGGTAAATGCCAATCTTCGAACATCATATTCATGTACTTTATTTATGGTTTTTGTGTTGCAACAGTCTTCTATGAACCAATGTTGTTTCTAATGTCAATTGCTTTTATCCACCAATCTCCTGGCTTTCCAATGTTTCTATGTTTATTTATACAGTGAAAATATAATAAACTTTACTTTACAATAATAAATTACATAAACCACATCAATTAATTAACTATATTCTAACAATAATAACCAAACCCCAATATTCAGTTAATAATTTCTATTGGAATATCCAGAGGGCTTTGACAATCCCGTAATATATATTTAACTTCCTTTTCACATTAATATAACCATTAACTTTTCTATTCCAATTCTCTTCTTTATTATATCCTCTGGTCTTTCTCCAAGTATCTTAACTTTACCTAAATAGATTCTCATTGATTATATATTTTATCCTCTTTTATTCTCAGAATCTTCCTAATTAGTATTTCTTCATTTAATTATCCCATTTTTCTTGTCACTGTGTTATCTGCATATCTTGGTTTGCTCATAATTTAATACACAAAGAATGTCATTAATTTGCCACAAATTGCACAATGATCACACTCCCTAATCCTCTAAATTTCTAACTCCTGTTCCAGTCCATGCAAAACCTTGGTTTATCTAATGCTCCATATATCTCACAAAGCTCCATATACCTCTCCCTTCCCCATACTCTTTTACCTCTCAATAAATGTTCAATTATTTAAAAATTATATATGAAACTAAACACAGTGAAGCTAATCATTTGATTTAATTTTATGTCATCTAAACACTCTTAATGCTTCACTTACTTGTCATAAAATGTGGAACATGTTTCGAAGACGTTCGTCTTCATCCCATGGCCGAGGATGAAGACGATCTCCAATCAGTCATCCTGTTGCCGAGGATGAAGACGAACGTCTTCGAAACATGTTCCACATTTTATGACAAGTAAGTGAAGCATTAAGAGTGTTTAGATGACATAAAATTAAATCAAATTTTCAATTGTCTCTAAAACTCTCAAACATTTTCTTGCTTTGCAATATCTTCTATTGTAGATCTTACTTTTTTTCAGAAACCTATATTTTTATAATATTTATCAAAAAAATCACACATATCTATATTTTCCAAAATTTCTAGTATCTTAAGAACCCATGACCCTCTTTCCATTTAAACTTTTCCTGTTCAGTAAAACACACTGTGACAATTTTCCCCTAGCACATTTATTCTACATAAAATATTTTGTCCACTATTTTACCCTTAATAGGGTAAATTGCCTATTTTCACCAAGGCTACATTGTTGGGAGACAACCTAATACTGTATACAAAAGACTATATTAATTATGCTACATCTTTCCAACTATCTCTGTATTTCCATACTTCTATTCCATGTAACATTTTGTCCTCTACTATGCATTATATATTTTTTCACGCTACTTAAGTTTATTTCAGGTATTTTTCTTATCACACCTTAATAACTCCAGATGCTGTTTTATTCTTTTAGCTAATTCTTTGATCACTGCAACCATCATTAGAACTCAATCTCACAGGAAATCCACTTTTGTAACTTCTTCATGTCCCTTTGACCATTACTCATCCTTTCTGAATAAAATCCTTGTAGAACACCAAAATTCTTTACTTCTTTTTCATTAATTTTTAATGAAAGTATTTTTACAAATTATCCAATTTTTTACAATAATCATATGCTATCTCAATTACTCTCCTTAAAGCAACCAACAACTAAATCATCAGCAAACAATAAAAATGGTACTTTTTTATTATTAATTATTAGTTAATGTAATTTTTCTGGATCATCCCTATAATGTCAATAAAAGATTGAATTATATTGGGCTGGCTCCAAAATGTAACTGAACAATTTTTTGTGTTTCATTTAAGAACTTTCAAAAAACAAAATATTTTTAAAAATTTCTGTTGGAACTCACACAGTGAAGCTTGTTAAATATAAATTATAATTCATATAAAATTATAATTAATAATAATTTAAATTTTTTGTTTGTTTGTTTTCTTTTCTCCTTTCCTTTAGAAATTGTCTACAGTGCCCCTTTTAAGAGGGCAACAACCATGATCTGAATCAACATTACATCTAGTATCAGTACTTCATCTATAATCTGATTATAATAACTTAGTATTTTTCAATATGTCGTGGTTTTCTGTCCAGAAATAAGATGCTACTGCTGATTTTCCCAACTGCTTGTATTTTGTTTCTGAAATGTTCTTTTAACCATGTACCTATGTTTCTTTTTGTTTTTCCAATGTAGATTTTTTCACATTTTGCACAACTTAGTTTATAAATACATGCTTTTTCTCTCTTGTGGAATACTGTCATTAACATTATCACTGATCACCAGTAATTATTCTATTCATAAAAGTTACATCCTTATTGACATAATCCAGGAGCTCCTGATAGATTGTAACATAGTTGTTTTACTGTTCTTATGGAACAAACTTTGGTGCAACTCAATGCATACCAAGCTTTTCTGACAGGATTTTATGACAACATCCTACTACAGAAATGTTACACCCTTTGGCAATTTCTCGAACAGTCAGGCATCAATTTTCAAAGATTATCTCATTAATTCTAGGCACAAGAGCACAGTCAGTTGACATTGAAGAGCATCCAGAATGCAGGATATCAATTGCAGACACTTTTAAACTGCATATACAACTCACAGCACTAAGCATGGTATGAACAACTTATATCTTCATTAGCTGCTTTCATCATCATAAGCTTGGTAAAGAATACACAAAGTTTCATAAAAAAATTCAATGTTAATGTGCTGCTCATGATAACCTGCTATCTCAATAATTGCATAACACTCATAACATTGTTGCAAATAAAGTAGCATTGAACTCAAATGAAATAATGTAATACTGTGCAGCAAATGAGAGGCATCAAAGTCAGATCTAATCAGTATAACCAACCATTTTTTACTACACACTTCTTTGGAACAGAATTTAAAAGTTCAGATTCCCCCCCCAGACTTAATGTCTTTCATGCTCCTGCCACATCTGTAATAAGCTTCTTGCTTTGAGTTTTCTTTTGAATCAGGTTTATGATTTCCATCCTGAGGATTTGACTACATTCTGTCCCCCTCAAGAATGTCCTCTTGCTATATTTTATTCTCGATATATAATTATCAAACCAAGCAAAAATTAAAGATTTCAACATACCTTCTAATTTGGCAGCTTTTATTATGGGTTTTATCTCCTTGCTTCCCACAGCAGGCATTATCTGGGATGTGGACACTTGTTCATCTGCATTTATATCTTCTTTTACATGGGTCTGAGCAACATGAACAACCTGGAATGCATAATGGTAACCCAAAATTATTGCCAATAATGCTCCTGATTTTGTAATAATGCATAAAAAAACAAATTACAACCAATGTTGAAGAGCAAACAGAACAGGACTAATCAAAAAGATGTTTGCAATTTTAAAATATCAGTACTCATCAGTTATTAACCTCATTGACAAAGCTTGCCCAGAAATACCAAGAAACTAAAATTTTCCTTGATACTTCCAGCAATACATTTAGTAAAATATTTTGTCACCAGATTGTATTTCTGAAAATGTGTACCACAGCAGGCTGAAGACATTTTGCATGTTCACATTCCACATAAGCAAATCTATAATATCCATTCTATATACAATGTTGCTTCCAAGCAGAATATAGAATGATCCACTCACAGATATAAAGACTCTGGCTGTCTATGCAAGAGAAAATCAATAGGCCAAACATCCATACTGGAATCAGATATGCAGTACATGAAGCAGTATTACCAATGCAGTCTGCAAAAATCCATCAACCATGGAAGTAAATAAATTGGATGTCACAAAAAACTGTTTTGAAAATTCTTTAAAAGCATTAGTAGCAGAAACCCTATAGAATGCAGCTTCTTCCAGTCAAGACCCTGCATACTATGATCAATGACATGCTTCTTTGGTGCTTCTCAATAGATAATTCCTGGCAAGTTCCCCATTAGTTTTTATTCAAGCACATTACACCTAAGAGGCTGAGTGAGTCACCATTATGTACAGCATGAAGAAAAGAAAGCCTGATAGCATGTGCAACATTTTCAAGACACTTTCCCATAACCATATATTTTGTGCCAATTCACATAACATGATTTATGAACCACTCTTCTTTGAGGAAAATTCTATAATCAAGTTGCCATATCCGGACATGTTGACACTGTGGTTGGTGTCTCAACTATAAGTCTAATCAGATTTCATATCCCATCAAGAGAGAATGCCCGTATACCAGATCTGACTCCTTTCATTTTTGCAATCCACACCAATGATGTCAAACTACAGTGAGTGTGGGAGAAATTCAAGTTTAACACTGATATCCACCATGTGACCAAAGATACACATGTTTAACATCTGTAGACGGTAAAACTCTCCCCCTCAAAAATGCATCACAGTAATTGTCTCTATTGGTGCTAATTGTTGTAATTCTAGTAAACTCATTAGTATGTGTTTAGTAAATTTACAAAACTCTAGACACCATTTGAACTAACTCTGTATAAATACAGATGAATGACATAATTACAGGAAGTGGTGTATTTATGCAGGAAGTATATATTTTAATATTACTAATAATTACACAGTAAATGTAAAAGAAGGACTAAAGGAAAATTCTGTTAGTAAATATCATAAAGAAACTAACAAAATTAATGAGATTCCAGGAATACCAATGAATACAAAGATTAAATTAGTCCACACCATAGTAATTTATAGACGTGTATTACAGACACCAAGAAAATAGATTTATATTTATGGATGCTCTTTAACATCTTAGGTCATCAGCGTCCCTTTCAAATTAGGACGTTAAACAGCTGGTAAATTTTGCTAAGAGGTCTCTTCTCTCAGGCTTGAGTTTCTTTATTATGCCGTAAATGTGTGACATGGGACCCACGACATTACTTCTTATTTTACAACGAAAAAATCCATTGATACTGGCTGGGATTGAACCTGCGATCTTGGGTTTAGGAGGCAAGTATGGTTACCACTACATCACCAAGACCAAAACACCAAGGAAAGAAGAAAAAGAAAAGAATTCAGTCTTTTTCCTACTTTAAGATTAGACTTTCCAGAGTGGCTTTTATGTAAGAATGAAGAAAGAATAAAAACAACTTGCTCAGTAAAATTTCAAAAACTAGACTTAAGTTGAGAATGTTCTTTACGAAATTAAAAATATAATAATGAGAGAAATGTTGGAGGATTCTTTGAATTATAAGATTGATTTTTTATATTATACACCTACTATTTGAGATATTTCCAATTTTGCTTCCTGCAGTATTTGTGCATTTGTATCCCCATCTAGGATAAGTGACATTAAAATATCTTTTGATGATTGTATTGTGCATATTTTTACTTGGTTTACATTTAAGTATTAGTTATTCAGAGGGCTGTATATGCCATATACAGAGTTAATGTAAAGTTGAGTAACATTTCAAACTTCAATTATCCGACGCGGGTAGCCAAGGTCATTAAGACACGAACTCATGAATCGGGAGGTCTGAGGTTCGATTCCTACCAGGACCATCATCCCTGACTGAGGTTTTTTCCAGGTTTTCCTCAGTCCTCATAAAAGGCAAATGCCAGGGAGGTACCCTAAACTTAGGTCTGGAATGCTTCCTTCCTAAAAATAAACTCCTTTCCCAATTTATCATTTCATTTCATGAATCATTAGTGTCCATGCCTGTGGTGCCTCAGTAGTAAAAACGAGCATTAAACACTATATAGTATATATAAAAATTCTTCAATTACACAAAAACCACAAATGATATCACTGTCATATGTATAAAATCTGAAGAGAAACTTAACAAGTTTGTTTGTACTGCATTTATTACTAAGCATGTATGTAGTTCTGTAAATCACATACATTTGGCATTATTTGAAAAAATGGTGAAATCCAGTGCTGAGAAAGCTATCTGCATGTTAGGATTTAATAGCAGAAAGTGTACCACTAATGTTCCATGGAAATTTTGTACTACGTATGGTAAACAACAATCAAGCAGAAGGTCAACATAACTCATGGAATTCACTGAATATCAATGTGAGTCACCATAGACTACTGTTTTCTGTGCAGCATCATGCCAAAAACTTCTTTGCTTTAGATTTTCTGTAACGGGACATTCCTACCTGGATTTGTTACAGCCATGGCTGATGTCCCAAATATAGGAAGATACTAATACGTGTCTATTCCAGCAGGATGGGGTGCACCCCCATTTCCATAATGATCTTTATGTATGAACACAGATATGCATCAGTGCTGAAGCAGGGCACATAAAGGTACCCTGATTTAATGGTGTGTTGCTTTTTCCTGTGGGGTTACATGCATCTACTGCCTTTGCCTTTTGATGTGGAGGAATCAAGCAGAGAGTTTAGGGAGTAGTCTCCATTGTCAGAAGAGATATATTGGGAAGGGTGTGGGTCAAATTAGCTACCCATGTGGACATCTGCTGAGTTACACAACCCACACATGCTGCCCACAATGAAGCACTATAATTCAACAAATTTGGTGAGTTTCTCTTCAGAGTGATGTTGCTTGTGGATTTTGTGTAACTGAAGTTTGAAAGTGTTACCATATTTTATGTATTTTTAACTTTCTATTGCTCTTCCATACTAATGCTTATTTCTGTAAGGTTCTGTGTCCTTATTGTTGATGATTCTGAATTTGGATTTTATATTGCTCTTTACTGTTGAGTAAATACCATTGGCTACCTTCCTGTTCTTAAATAATGGGTATATGATCCAGCCTTGGATGTTGAAATATTTATGTTATCTGAAACAATGGCTTCATTTACTGAGTGTATCTATATTTTTACTTTTCAAACCCCATTTAACTTCAGAAAGTTTCTGAATTGATAATCCTCCTGCATTCTGATGAAGGACTTTTAATTTACTTACAGTTGTTATAAGAACAGTTTGCTTTGCTCTTTTCTGCACATATTAGACCTGTTTTGCTTTATTTGTTAGATCATTTAGAATTACCTGGGAGCACTATTTAGATGATCTCCTAATACTCTAATAAATTATAGTCACCTGCTGCTATGCAACAGGTTAGACAGTGCCTCTTAAAAACCAAAAATATCTCTGATATTCTGGTTCACAAGAAAGCTGACTTAATCACCAAAGAAAAAGAAGGCATGGGAGGAAGAAAAGGAGGAAAAGCAGAGGAAATGTAAAATTTTGAGATATTCATCATGTAATTCATCCAACTATAGTGTTTTAAGATAGCATGATGTCATAGTATTATTAACAGTTTACAAGATATGTAATATTTAGCAGAGGGAATCAAAACAAGAGCAAAAGCAGTAATGAAAAATATCAAATCAGGAACAGAAGAATTTCTGATTTACAATACATCTCTTGAGTCATTCATGCAACCTGAAACACTATTACTATCTAAGAAATGGTGTTACAGATTTTCTGTTAAATCCTGGTACAAATTTTGAATTTTCTAAGATAGCATCTACCTTGTGACAAAAACCTTTAACTATACTTCAAGTTCCAAGCTAGCGACATTGCAAGAAGTGCGCTGCCAATATGTATACTTGGATTCTTTATTTTTTGCAACCATTTGTAGTCCCTGCAGTCTACCCAGGATATCGTTTAATTACTTTGTTCTTTTCATGTTACTATGTCAAAATGGAACTGTGATGGTGGTCATAAGAAAAACTATATAGTGTATCCATGAGTTACAAACTCTTAGAAATTGTAGAGCTAATGAATGAGAAACTATGTCTGCTCCAGTCCATTTTCAGGCACTACTGACCGCTGCAGTTTTGCACTCTAAAGCATTAAAAATCATCATCACCTCTCCATTTGGTACTTACAATCTTTACAGTATCAAGCCTTCATTTTTTGCTTTCCCTGCATGTGGAAGGAGCCAGGAGCATATAGCATAACTGCCCATACCCAGCCTACTGCACAATTTACCCTTTTCATAGAAGATGCAGGACCTGCACGAACAATAACTTGCTTTGAATTTTTTAATTTTAAAAAGTGAATTTGCTTGAATTTGAAACTAGCTTTCAATTAAAAGATTGATAATTATGCTACTTTCTATACTTATTATTAGTTAGTATAATTGAAGTGGAACATGGATTTTGGATGTACAGTGTCACATCCGAGAGTGGCAGGAAAATAGTAAGGCAAGATTTCTGAAATAAACATTAGAAGTTTCAAAGATGATGCTCTCATGCCATCAAATATTATTGCAAGAGAGGTATTTCTCATTTAGAAAATCTAAAGCTATGCTACTGCTGTCCATACTTCAAATTGGGGAGCTTCTAGAGATAAAATGAAATATAATCATGTTTCCATATATATGTGTCTTTTGTGCATTATGCAGCCATACACAATGAATATAATGTACAAAAATGTATATAATTACTATCCTTTATAAAAGATTTTTATTTTGCTTCTGGTATAACAGCAGATGAATAGCAAATATGCATGGCTCTTGAAGCTATTAACAATGAAGTAGTAAAATAATGTTACATTGAGTTGGTTATACTTCACTTATTTAGTTTTTTAATTAGATATGTATCAGGAACATTTGCTCCCATTGTCAGCAGTTGGTCTTTTGCTGATGGGAAAGAACATTCCCAAAACATGTCCCAAGGGTTACCAAACCAACTCTAATATCACATTAAAGCAAATAAACAGTCTGTTAAAAACATGAAACTGAAATAATTTGAGTATGTTTATGCTATGTGGATGCCCTATTGAACCACATGCACAAGCATATATATCAACTCTATAGTCTCAGAGAGCATTTCATCATTTTCATTGTACTGCTTTAGGATAGGCCAAAAATTATATCAATTGCCTGAAGGTCTGTATTTTTCTATATATATTAACATGTTTGAACATATTAACAATTCAGAATTTCCCTCATTTGGAGTGACTTTAGTTTTTCATTCAATTAGTTACTTTCATATGTAAATATTTCCAGTGCACATGCACCACTGAGTTTTTGTAGGATGTATACCACAATTCTTTACTCTTTGCTCATCCTATCATGCTACAAATGCCACTTGCTTGCAAAATCAATATGTGCTGCAGACATGCTTAACTTGAAATTTACAACTAATCAGTTGCTTATTGCCAAACTTTATTGTTAAGTTTAATGTGAAGGTGTGTACCTTGGTCTTTAGCTGCCTATGTCCCAATTACTTCTGTTATTTTTGTTAATTTTTAAAAATTATTTTGCATTCTTTGTCCTTCAAATGACACATTCAACATTTTTCATTAGTTATAGCAATGTATTCCATGGCCCTTTATCAAAAGTTGCACAAAACCACTTTGAGTAAAATGTAATACATTAATGTATTAAGAAAGGGCAGATGTCCTTTGTGCCCGGTTATTGAGGGCCTGAACTAAACTCAAGTTGCAAGAGCTGTTTCAGTCATGTTGCATTTGGGCCTTCCAAAATTCGAACCAATTCAAATAGGCACTACGGAAGCCTTCATCATAACATAAATGAAAATTTGTACACACATTTTTACGCATCACTGCCTGGTCTACATCGAAATATGTGCTGATTAAAGTAAACGTTTACAATGCCATATATTGGTATATTTCATATATTAACAGGAAAGATCGTTTGGGTCAAAGCAAATGTATGTATATTCGAATATATGCTTCTAATTTGTAGCATATCCTGAATTTTTAATGTTTTAACAAATTTAGCGTGATTGTTAAATTAACATCTGACAAATAACTACATCTTATTTTCCCGCCATTTGACACAACCTCTAACAAGGTTAATGGTGTCTATGTAGTTCATTCTAAGCTACTTTGGAGGACAATTAGACATAAATAACGTGCAACACATTTCTTAGCACGGTTTCACATTTACTTACCCCGTTTTGCCAAAGCTCCGGGAAAATTTCTTCCACACGAGGCACACAAATGACCGGCACTCTTTCCCCCAAGTCTGCCAGCATCATAATCACCGTGGCTTGGCATGATTCCGACTTTGACTTCAACATAGCGAGTCATTTCCACATCGAGGAATCTGGTAAATCCTAGCGAACGATATTTCTGTTTACTAATGTCCGCCAAACTTGCCAATATGCCATTATCCTGATTTGACGTACAATTACAGGCTTGTAGATCATATAACTGTTTTCACGTGTTTCACATTCACAATTTCACAGCCACTCGAGTTCTCTTAGTCAGGAAGTGTGGAGGATGTCCTACGTGGCACATGAATATGATTGTTTAGTTATTAAGGAAATTGTCAGCCCACAAGGATTGCGTTAAAAAATCTTTATTGTATTTTCTATATTCTGGTTAACTAGGAAAACCACATTCACTGCAATCAGTTAATTTCGCCCTTGAGTTAAAATTACAAGAAACAACAGCTGAACTTAAAAACACAAAACCTGTGTTACATTTTGTACTCTTGGACAAAATTCATTTGTAAAATAAAATGTTGATGTCACCGTAATTTATATTTAATGTTCAATGTTGAAACTTCCTTCTACGCCCATGTTAACAACTTAGGCATTCTGTATTTCAAAATTTTAGCAATCCTGGCCCTTTTGGGTTTTAGGTGGTTTATTGGATTGTGCCAGTGTCAGCGGTACACCAAGTAACGCGTGTCATTATTAGACGCTTTTCATGTGCTGCATTCGGATGCCCATGGACTACCCAATACCTCCTTATACCAAGTCAACATATCCAGCAATAAAAACGTCACCGCTTCCACGAAACTAATCAAATCAACTCCGGCAAACCTATTGCCTTGCTCTGCAGGAATAAAAAATATTTTTTAATATAATAATAAATAAAGTACAGCAATTATCTAGCAAGTGTTTGCTTTTCTGATCCAAATATTTCCACATAGTCATCCATTTTCTGAACCTAGCTGCAATTTTGTTATACATATCTGTACAAGTTGTTGAGTTACGTGAAGCACATGAATGAATTTTATTTCAGCAAATAATTTTACAATTAAATTTACATTTTTCTTCCCTGCCTTTACAGCTAATTTTATAACTTCATAATTGCATCAATTTAGAAAGTATACATTTTCAATACATTATCAGCAAACAACATTACTATTAAATTTACATAAACAAAATCTCTTAAAATTTAGCAGTTATCAGAACTGAGGTTCTCCCTTATCTTAACCACCTGATTATATGTAAAGGAAAGAACCCGTATAATAAATTACCAATTTTCACCACTCTCTCAAGCTCCTTCCTTATACTTCTTCTCCATTTATCCCTTACTTTTCCTAAATATTCCCCCATCTTATTCATTTTCTCAACTCTCATATCTGATAACATTTTAATTGCCACTTTTCTTCTGGTAGTTTGTCCCATTTTCCATCCCAGATGCTATACCTTTACCTTTTACCATTTCATATTCAATTAGACAATGGAGCACACTATCCACTTTCACACACATAATGCATTCTTCTTTACAATTTATTCTTAATCCTTTTAGAATAATACCCCTGTAAAAATTTAAAGAACCTTTATCCTCTAAACTGGCCCAAATCTCTTACTTCTCTACATCTTCTACCATCTATCTCACTTCTTTCCAAAATCCACAGACATTACTTTCACTTAAACACCATACATCTCCCATTCCAATTTCTTCTAATAGTTTTCCCACCTCCCCAAACCAACTCTTCTCTCTTCCCTATAAATGTCTTTGGTATGTATGACATTCTTTTATTATCTAATTCCAAACATCTATGCCAATATTGCAAAATTGCTTTTGCAATTATTCCTTCCCTTCCTACTGTTACTAATTTTGCCAAATTCAACCCCTTGTTGAGCTGTCTGGTAACCCCACAACCTCTATACAAAACATTCTATGTACTACATCAACCTTAGTCCACCCCTTTGACATCCCAAATTTATACTGCATACATAATCTTCGATTCAACCACAGCCTCATATAATCTTTCTAGCAATTTCATTGGCAATGTGGGAATTTTTTAAAAACTTATTCTAAGTGTTACAAATTCAACTCAATCATTTTAAATTCTTATTCTAATTGTTTTCATAGCTAATTTACCTTTTACTTGTGCACATTTAGATTGAACCTCTCATTTACCATTACTCGTACATCTCATTCCCAAATAATCAAGCTCTTTCATGACTTCTATATGTCATCCCTTATCTTTTCTTAATTTTGTTCCTTTTTTAAATACTATTATCTTTTATTTATTACTATTTATTCCATTCTGCACAGTATCTAATAAGTTCATCAATCACATGTTGTAATCCTAATCTGATTCACATACATCCATTTACTGTGGTGATCAAGGTTAATCCTTATTACTATTTTGCAATCGATTCCATTCTTGTAGCAGCAGAAATTGTCTTTTTATTCTTTAGATCCCATGGAAAGCAACACTCAAGGATACTAAACATGTACATCTTATGAAACATTCAAACATTACACATAAATGTTATAATAAAACATCACCATTTATAATGCTGTATAATAAGAAGTATGCCATTAAGTTTTATAACCATCACTTATTATTTAATAAAAGATCTTTCACCACATTTAACAAATGCTGACTCAGTCAAATAAGATGATACATTTATTTGTTATACAACTGGAATTGAAATATTCATATTGTAGAACTCATGAGTATTTAAAAAATGTCTTTCATTTTTTCTTGAAAAATATGCATAGAAGCTGAAAGGCAACTATATACTTGCCAGCAGTAATAGGTGTCCTTCTGGAAAAGTTTTAGTGGAATAATTGGTCTATTCAAATCAATAGCATGCCTAGCATTGTAATTATGTACATAGAGGTTCATTTGAAGTTACCAAAGTTCTGGCAGCAAGGGTGAGGATATTTAGTTTCTTAATCAATGGTCTATATTATTATTGAGAACCAAGATCACAGAAGATTTGTATTGCTCTTTCTTGCAAATTGAATGCTTTCTTACTGTGAACAGAAATATTCCCAAAAACTATCCCATATTTCAAAATGGAAGGAAAATATGAATAGTACACTAATCTTATTGTATTTTGGTTTACAAGAGTATCAAAACTGCTCAAAGCAAAGCAGGCAGAGCTGAGCTTTGGAATGGCAGCTTCTTCGGAATTTGGTTTGAGAAACTTTCTTTATAGTGAAATTGGTGTAACTAATAGTTAATTCTGATACCTGCTTGTTTTTAGTTATAAAATGAATAAAACTTGTTTTGCCAAAATTTAATGAAATCTTATTAGGTGCAAACCAAATATTTAGTCTTCAAATGCCTTTGTGGTTAAGTTTGAAAGTTCAGCATGTGATTATCTAGAAATATGCATGTTGGTATTATCTGCAAAGAAAAATTTATTAAGTTTCATTACTTAGGCTACGAGATAAATCATTGATAAATTGACCATCAAGGATGGCCAAGGTCGTTAAGATACAGACTCATGAGTGGAAGGTCTGGGGTTTCACATCAACCAGGACCATTTTCCCTGACGGATTTCTTCCAGATTTTCTTCCCTCCTCATAAATAGCAAATGCCAGGAAGGTATCCTAAACTTTGGCCTGGAATGCTTCCTTCCTTTAAATAAATGTGTCCTAATTAATCATTTCATCTCTCGAATTATCCGTGTCCACCGCCTGTGATGCCTCAGTAGTTAAAATGGGAACTAAACATTATTTAAAAAAAAAATTATGAAGAGAATGGGGCATTGCAGAACACCAAGCTGAATAATTCCAACAATCAATAATTTTTTTAAAATTGTTTATTTATTTATTTTATTTTTTTTTTTTAAACTTTAGTAGTTATAAAACTGTAATTTGCAAAACTGTACCTTCTCCAATATACCTATATGTGATACCTCATTCATTTTTATAAGTTAATTGAATCCTGCACTCTCCAACAGCTGTATGATCATTTTAAGAATAATAATTTCCTCTTGTCACAGTATGGTTTTACACCAGATTCATCTACAGTTAAGGCTGAGGAATTTGCAATTAGAACAGTAATCGAAGGATATGAGAATGAAGATATAGTTGGTGCTATACCTAGCAAAGCTTTAAACACTATCTCCCACAAAATAATACTTGAAAAAAATGTCATTATGGTGTAAAAGGGAATAAATTGAATTTGATAACTCATGTTTTAATAATAGAAAGCAGATGACCTCTATTGGTGAACGACAGTCAAAAATATTGAAGTAAGTGTTTCCCAGGGCTCAATATTGAGATCTTTTCTTTCCATAGTATTAAAGAATGATCTGTCACTAAATGTTCTAAATTTCAAGTAAAAGTTTTACATGCAGATGATGCAACTTTCTTTACAGAAAATAAGAACTTGATCTTGTAAAGGCCAATCAAAATTTTGCCTATGGAAAAGCACTAATATGGCTTAAGACCAACCATTTGAGAATCAATGAATCAAAAACTAAACAATTTTTTTTTAATTTATATAACCACTAAAACTTCCAAGTCTGTAAAGTTGCTAGGTTTTCATTTGGATGATACAATTCACATGGGAAAACATATTAATAATTTGTGCCTAAAGCTCTCAAGAGTTTCCTCTTATTGAGGAAATTGAAAATGTGTTTCAATCAAGATAAGTTAATAGTGGTATATTATGCCTTTTTCCATTCACATATACCATGCGATCAGCTTTGCTTTCCCCCAGAGTGTTTTGCCTGTGGAAGAGCGCGCCATTCATTAAACGGTTAGCCAGCCAGCCAGGTCTTGGTGATAGTGGGAGGGTAAAATAATAACACAAATCAACCATACAACAATCCACAAATCAATTTAAGAGGCTCATTACTTACCAAATTATCAAATGAGATCGTGAAATTGCCCGCTTCATTCTCCAAACATTTTTGGTATCTCTTTAGGAAATTATTCATCACTAGTTTTAGTTTGTTTTGAGAAATCTGGACAACTTCCTGATGAATATTATCTTTGAGTTCTTGTATGGTGTGCGGGTTCGTCTTGTACACAACAATTTTTAATTTACTCCACAGATAACCGCAGGCTGTTGAATCAGAAGAAAGAAGAGGCCACAAATCCGAATATAAAATTTGAAATCATAAAACAAGTAGATGTTAAAGGTATGAAATAAGATAAACCTCCTATAAAAGGAATATCTTGGAAATTACCTACACTATGAACAACCATTCCTGCACACATAAACAACAAATCTTTAAATAAAGCATGTATTAATAAATTAAAAAAAGCTTAATAAAAAAATAAAATCAAATTCCTATTATTAATCCTGACTGACTTAGAGTAGATAAAGCAAAAATCTTTTTTAATCAAATTCAAAATTTGTGCCCAATCGTGATATAAACATTGTCTTGTGGACAATAACTCTATCTTGTGGAAACATATTGTTAATGCTCTCGTGGAATTATTGGCAGTGTAAGCAGTAGCAGAGTCCTGTTGAAAAATGCATGATCAGAATTCCTGATGATTAATTCTCTGAAAAAAGAGATTGGTATGGCATTTACATAAATAACAGAATCAACTGCATGCTTAAAAAAGATCGCCCTTTGATTCTGCCATCACTGATGGTGTTCCATACATGGGTTTTTTCATCATGGAGGAGCACTTCACATACTAAGTCAGTCAACAGTCAGTCCTGTTGGTCTAGTGATTACCATACAATCATAAGTTCAATTCCTGCCAGGGTCTAAGGATTATTTCGGACGTGAAAATTCCTAGGCATGGCTTCCATCGGAAGGGAAGTAAAACCGAGGGTACCATGTTGTAGATTTACGGCACGTAAAAGAGCCTCAAGCCTGAAAGAATTTATCAGCCATTTCACGCCCTGAACTGAATGGGACACTGATGACATGAGATTCAAAAAAAAAAAAAAAAAGTCAGGTTTATCAATACTCCAGTTATGATTATTTTGAGTACACATCGTCTGAGAGGAACATTAAATTGTGAGCCTGCTTGAGTCACGTGGCTGAACAGTATGTGCCAGTTATTTTATATGACTTGAAGTGCAATAATTTAGTAGCCTACGCCCTTACGAAATTCCCACTTGTTATGCAAGACGACGAAGAGATTTCCTAGGGATATCTTTTAAACGGTTGCCAATGTCATGTTAATCTTTCTTTGGTGAGAACTTAGCTACTCTCTCTCTCTGTCTCTCTCCCAAACTGGACATTCCCAGTTTCCTGAAATTTATTATTTAGATTATACTGTTTTACGATCAAGAGGAATCTTGCTTGAAACAGTCTCCGAATCTCACGAGCTGACTGAGCCAACACATATGAATCGTACATAAAGAAACGCTGTCCGTTGTAAACACACAAGGCATAATAGGTATGTATACTATCGAATTAAAAAATGAACAACACAACACACACCCGGGAACAGCTGCGATATTACTGCTACAGTCAGCAAGGCCAACAAGTAAACAAGCAGGCTCACTACCATCTCCACACTGCAGTAAACAAGTAGGGGCTCATCATAGGAAAACCCCTGTGCAGCGGGGAAAGAATCACTTATAACACTGCACAGCATGAATAGTGTTGTGGTGCAATAGCTCCTACACAAAACAAGCTTTTATATGGAGAAAAAAGTAAAATAGTGGTTAGAATTATAATAAGTGCAACAAGTTTAGAATCATCAGAATCTTGTAGACTCATTTATAATAGGCCAAAATTTATAACTCTAAAATCTGTATATATTTTCCACTTTGATAAATCTGAAATAACATTTAAATGATAAGAGTCTCAGGTCAGATATTCATTCATATGACACTAGGAATAGATGTAATGTATCATGCAATTGAGGTTTTGGAAAGTACATGTGATATACATCTGAATAGATTACTAACCCTTCAATAAAGTTATTTGATATATATATATATGGTAGACAGGAGAGTGCTATGTAGAAGGATTTTTAAAGAATCTATAAAATGTTAACTATATGTGTATAAGGTAGTTCTACATGTCGTAAACAATGAACATTGCAAGAACCTAAACAAAGTGTACAACTATAGCACTCGGACTTAGAACAATTATCATCTAAAAATAAACAAAAAAAGCTGGTTAAAAAGATCCAAGAGTTATTGGTAAAATGTTGTATTATAAACTGCTACTAACAATTAAAAGTCAAAGAGGGAAAAAGTTTCAAACAGAATGGAAAAACCTCTTGATAATGTATGTATATAAAATATAGTTGAATGTGATTGTTTACAGTACAAATGGAGGTATTATTATGTTAGGTAAATTGTTTGGTACATATTCTTTGTCAATGTTTTTTGTGATTAATATATTTTCTGACAATAACTGAACTCAAGTGTAGTCTAAGGTCTGCAATAAAATTATCATTATCATTGTTGTTGTTGATGCTTCTAACATCAGGTTAAATTCAATTAGCAAGTGTTATAAATATCTAAGTGTAAGATTTTTCAATCTTTTACCACTATCAGAAAGGGAAGTCTCAAATCAGAGATTTAAATATGTCATGAAAAGATTACTAAAAAACAAGGCATTCTCCAATATAAAGAGCTTTTGGATTGTAGATGAATGATCTTTTTTTTTTATTAAACTCTGTGCGTTTCTTCTCAAATATAAATTTTGTACTGGTGAAGTTTATTGCATATTATGTTCCACTATAAAGAGCCATTGTAACATGATTAATCAGATTTTCTTTTTCTTTTTTTTCCCTCCCAATATAACTTTTGTACAGATGAGATTTTTTGCATATTATGTACATGCTCAATAAGTTGTCATTGTTGTTGTTGTTATTATAGAAACCTGAGATTAACAATTTCATAAACTTTTATTATTTTAACATTTACTAATTTTGTATTCTCTGCAACATGTAGAGGTTTTTTCTGTATCTTCTTCATAGACAAGTCCATATATTACAGTTTCAAAGAGACATCCTCTCCATCTTCAACTAGAGTCATTAAGTTCGTTGAAGATGGAGAGGATGTTTATTCAAAACCAGTTCCACTGTATTTAAAAGTAAGTGAGCATAAGAGCGTGTTAGACAACAGATTATATATACTTTACGTTTAACAAGCTTCACTATGTGAGTTCCAACAGAATTTTTTAAAAATACCTTATTTTTCGAAAGTTCTTAAATGAATTAATTATCTTTTGGTGAGTTTTGGTTTAGGGCCTAGACTTTACTGAATTTTAATGCATCTACTTCACATATAAATTAACCTGGCAGATTTGCCTATTGCTTTAGTTATAGATTAGCTTGCAGTCAAAAAGGAATCTTGTATTCTTAATTTTACGCTATTTCTAGCCTTCAGTTGTTTATCTATTATCAGTATCATTAATCTTAATTTTTGTTGTCGTCATTAAAGACAATTACCCTCACGTAACCTATAAATTCTGACCCTAAGAAAACATTATGCATCATAACCAAGATAGTACTTCCAAATCTTTGTCATGGTATGATCAATAGGTATAGCCTTTTACAACCCTTCTCTCTGCTCGGTAGATGTTGACATGGATAGTTGCTACTCTACCTTTGAAGTAATTTTGAGCTAAATTGTTCAAATGCTTTGGAACATTTTCTCAAGGTTATTTGCTACAAAGCTACACCAAGCACCATCATTTTGTTTTATGTTTAATTCCTTAATAACCAATATATCTCTCTGGGAAGAAACAACCTAATTTTGATGTGTTATAATTGCAAAGGACATGATAGTATATTAAAATTAATAGTATTTCAAGTAGTTTTACACTGATATTATTGAACTAATAGACATATATTTAGATATTTCAGTAGCTTAGCCTCTGGTTCAAAATTAAACCAGTGGGTCCAAAGTGAACTGTCAAAGTGATCTGTCAATTTGTTAACCAAAATATTTCTAAAGTATTCCTCTCTTTGAGTTTCTAAATGCTCTTTGTTTTTCCAAAGTATTTTTTATTACAGTCTGCACTGTAATTTTGTAAATTTCTGATTTCTGTTCTGTTGGTACGGTATCTTTTACTGTAGAACCTAATACATTTTTTATATTACACTTGTTCTTTGGAGCTAACTTTATGCCATGTTCTTTGAATATCCTATTGAATTTGTTGTGGTAAGTCGGACGAAATGTGAAACTTTTGAATTTGTATCTTTTCTTGTTGTTCTTTGGTGTAGAAACCTTTCTTATATATATCTTTGCCTCTTAAATTTATTGATAATTTTTATTATTGTGTCTTTGTTGAAACCATTGATTATTGTTGTATTAATTATCTGTTGGTAACTGTTTTGTACTGTTATTTCTGTGAATGGGATGTAAATTATTCTATGTGCCAATCTAGGAATGGGAACCACCCATTTTTCTCCTCTACCATTGTAAACTGTATAGATTTTTATTGTAAATTAAGAAGAATCAGAGCATCTATTGAATTTTTTTTTTTTTTATTTATACAACAAATTCAATACGATATTTAAAGAACATGGCATAAAGTTAGCCCCAAATAACAAATACAATATAAAATGTACTAGGTTCTACAGTAAAAGACACCATACCAACAGAACAGATATCAGGAATTTATGAAATTAAATGCATAGATTGCAAAAATACCTTGGAAAAACAAAGAGAAATTTAGAACTTCTCAGGAAGAAATGCTTTAGGAATATTTGTTTTAAGCAAATTAATAAATCAGCAATGGCAGCTCAATTTTGGATCCAAAACCTTAAATTAAACCAGAGGCTAAGCTGCTAAAAGAATGTCACAAACCTTGGTGGGAGATTCCCAAATAAATAGCTTATGGGGAACTATCAGCCTGGCCTGCCCAATCTTAATCCATTGCATTTTTATATGTGGGGTCATTTAAAGGCCACTATGTATTCCAGACTTATTGATGTGGGAATTCTGTCCTGCATATTGAAGGATGTCAGCAGATGTGGAAGATGTCTATGTGAGTCAGACACTTCATGATATGGCTCTTTTTTGCCTTTATTAGAGCTCAGGTGGACATTTTAAGAAATTTTTGTAGAACTAAGGATAAATAAAAAATATGACGGACTAAAACTAAGCAAAATTGAACATTTGTTTACAAGAATAGTTTTGCTTGTGCCTAAGTCTGCACCAATTTTCCAAAGGTTTCCCATGTATTAATCAATACCCAATATATATATTATCTAGTGAATCGATTAGATAATCTTATACTCCACCTACAGTTGAATTATGCAAACTAGTTTGCTACATTCCATCATCCCTGATATTGTTACTCCAACTCCTTAATTTCTTAATGAAATATTTCACCTTGCTTAATACTCATGGGTCCCAAATTAGGAGCGAAGTAGTCAAAGTGAGAGTTCAAGAAGTGAAGTTTCAAATTCCTATTGCAATCAGAAACTTGCAGTCTATGTAACACATTTCTTATAATTTCTTCATATTGCACATGCTTTACATTTCCAAGGAATTTATTGATAACATCCTTGAAAGCACAAGTTCTAAATCATTCATAGTGTTCAAAAAGTCAGTATCTTTCATTAGCTGTCTGATCTAAGGTCCATCAAATACACCCCTTTTTTCAATTAACACCCTCTTTTATTTTTACCTCAGACAAAAGTGGAAATATATAGTAAGTATAGTACAAATACTTGAAGTAAAAGCCATTCTTGTCTAGTGCTTTGACACACTGCTTCATTACACCAAGTGTAATATGAAGCAAGGGCAATAGAATCTTTTCCAACTAGACTGATGCATGGTACATTTTTTTTCTCTTAAGCCATTTTTTCATTGACCAGTGTTTGTCCCTATATCTAATGTTCCATTTTCACAAAAAGCAAGGAAATTTGTATACCCAGTCTGCTGACCAAGTACAAACCACAAACTTTTAGATCTCCAGAGTAGCCATTGATATTCAAGTATTTAATTTATTCTAAAACGAATTTCCAAGCTTAACTTTAAAATATGCAAAATATACTTTCTTAATAAATGGAGTAATATTATTCTTTTGCTTTTGATAGTACCCATATATAAAGGGAAGGATGATGTAAATAATTCAGCTAATTATAGGAGTATAAGACTTCTGTACATTTTAAGTAAGGTTTTTACTGGAATCCTAGCCAGTAGATTATGAGAATTTCATAATAAAGACAACTGTACACAAATATTCAAGTAATACAAGCAGAATGGTTTACATAGTATTTATAGACTTTGAGAAGGCATTTGATTCCATCAATAAAGAAGTAATGTGGTTAAAATTAATAAAGGAAAGGAATGAGTAATATGAACTAATACAAAAGATATATAGTGAGAACCTGTTTTGTATAAAGTTCTCAGGTGATAAAGTAACGTATTATATGGAGAGTAAAACAGGAGTAAGACAAGATTGTAAATTAAGTCCAATACTATTCAATCTCTATATTGATTACATTTTGGAAGAGACTAAAAAAGTTAAGTTACATCTACTGGCAATAAATAATAAGGAATACCAGGGTTGCTTTTTGCAGATGATTTAGTAATTGCATTTATATCTAGTGGAATGAGAAGAGCAATTGAAATAGTGAATACTTTTTGTAAACAATGTGGATTGAAAATTAAGGAAAAGAAATTAAAGATCTTGGCTTTTAAAAGAGATTATAAGTTGAAAAATGGCAGTTAAATGGGAAAGAAATAGAGGTTTTTTTTTAATGGTGTTTAATGCCTGTATTTACTGCTGAGGCACCACAGGTGGTGAACACTGGCGATACATGAAGTGAAATGATATATTGGGAAAGGATTTTTTTAAGGAAGGAAATGTTCCAAGCTTAAGTTTAGAGTACCTCCCCAGCAGTTGCCAGTTATGAGGACTGAGGAAAACCTGGAAAAAACCTCAGTCAGGGAGGAGGTCCTTAAGAGATTCAAAGCACAGACCTCACGAGTCCACATCTTAACAACCTTGGCCACCCATGGCAGTAAGAGAAGAAATAGATGTGATAAGGAAAATTAATTATCTGACAAGATTAAGCTCTAATAGAGATTGGAATGAGCAGGGAAAAATAGCAATAGCAAAAGGAAAAGCAGCTATGAGTGTTATAAGAACATATTTAAGGAAAATTCCTCATATAAGAGTGAATTGGCTGAAAAGAATATACACAACCAGAGTAGAAGCTAAAATGTTGTATGGGTCAGAAATTTGGGATGTAGACAATGCACAGAAAGATGTTGATAAAATAAATAGAAGTTTTTGTAAATTGATTTTAGGTTTACCAACAGCATCCCCAAATGGAATTAGGCAAACATTGCATTAAGAAAAAAATAATTACAAGAATTATAAATATTTATTTAGAACTGCCACATTAGAAGAGAGTGATATTATTAAAGAATGTTTTAGTACACAAGAGAAATGGTAAGTGGAAAGAATAATGGTATTTTAAAGTGCAGGAAATTTTATAATAGGTTTAGGAAAAGTATGGATAAATAGGATAAACCTAAAATTGGAAGATATTGAATGAAAAGAGTTCATTAAGACTTTATAGGGGAATAAAAATAGTATGGGGAAGGGAAAATTATTTAGAACAATGTGATAAGGCAGGTTGGAAATGCTTGGGCTAGAACTGGAGTTATAAATTTAAAAGGATTAGGATATGATAAAGAGGCAGGAAAATGTTTAATTTTAATATGTGGAGAAACCAATAAAGATGTTCATTGTTTATTATACTGTAGGCAAACAAAGTTATGGAGAGAAAACATTTTGCAAAAAAATGGGAAAATTTAGATGGGGAAATATTAATTAATTTTAACTGTAAAAGGATAGAATAATATACAAATGACAGGGAACTATTTGGGCAAAGTTAGAGAGAAATGGATAAGAATGACAAAGAGAAAGCTAGAAGGTAATGTAACCTTAAAAGTAAAATAGGTCAGAAAAGCAAAATTGATAGGATAATACACTAATAACCTGGAGTTGTGTATATTAGAACCAGAATGTTAACAAGCAACTTTAGCAAAAAAATATTTTGGCAAATATTAGTTTTGTCAAAATTTGCATGAATTAAAATTAGCTGATTGTTTCAGATATTTTATTAAGAATATATTAATGTTGCTTAACCTGGTAGCCTGATTACTATATATCCCAGTAAGACTATTAATGAAAAAGCAGGGACTAAGGTTCAAAATTTTATTGTAATGTCGTTTGTATTGGTTGAAAATAATTACTTTCACCCAGTCAAAAAAAAAAAAAAAAGTACAAACCACATATGAAAAAGAAATAATTTCGATTGTTCTTACATTGCCATCTTGATATTCCACAGCTTGAAGTCATCTTGAAGTGCTCCCTGGCACTTTATACATACACACAAAAAAAATTTTTTTACTACCGACTACCATGGCTAATTGATGTCTTTGCTGTTTTAGACTATGACACAATCACCTCCCCTTACTTCCTGCCATGTGTTGATAAGCTCAAGTCCCATTGGAAACTTTAAACACAAGAATGAGAAATTGATACGAAAGTAAAAAAGGTTGTGTTGCTTTCCTTTGCTCTACATTATATTCTATATAACCATTTATATATAATTTGTGTATGCTAAAGTTATTCATGTTTTGCCTTTGTTATCACTGCAATTTAGGAGTATAATCAAAAGAATGTCATATTACAAAATCTTTTACATGTTATGAAAAAACATTTTCAAAATAAGCAGGCTGTTTACCATATAAATTATTTATTTTCACCAAACAGCAAAATCATCACAGGCCGATGTTATCAATGAATAAAACATTAAACTGCACAAATCTACATCTAATTAAAAGTATATAAATATCATTTTAAGATGAATCTAGTAGTGTAGTTGGTACAGCACTGTCTGCTGTGCATAGGGTCCTGGATAGATTCTTCACTGGACGCAAGAATTTTTATTTTTTTATTAAGAGGTTCCTTGTCACATCGAGAGTTTTGCATATGAATGTGCACCAAGCTTGTGTGTTTGTGAGTATGTGAGAGTATTGGTTATTAATAATCATTTTTCCAAATTCAGGACTGCCATAGGGCAGGTAATTGAAAACATATGCCTAGTTATATAGGTGACTAAATATCAATAAAATGAACACCATATCACAGCTATAAAAGCTGAAAAGTTACCTAAAACATTCTAATTCCCTTGTGTAAACACTAGTGTAATGGTGCTGCTCAGCTGGAAAACATGTAAACATACTCAACAGTATATTTCTAGCTTTCAATGAGGGTGATGGAAATTGTTTAAATTTCCTTCAAAAAATGGTAAACTAACAATATTTCCAACACTCACCATATGAACATTAGTTCATATTTATCAGAAATTGTTCATAATAGCCTATTTTCTACTTTGACTGTAACATGTATACAATATCCTCCCTTTGAATAATGAATTGGTATAAAAGTGCAAGGTACAAATTATTCTTCTAAAATAAATTTGAACTCCAGATATGTAGTAATCTTCAACTATACTAACAGAAGCATTAATGCACCTTTGTCTTCCAAATTTTATTATGAGATTTGACCCATAATATCTGCAGTTCTAATTGGGATACACATATCGTTCTTTCCCTCTAACCACATTAGAAATAAAATTTCACCCTTACTATGCACCCACTACAAATGTATTTCCAGTTCATACCCAGGTGAAATACAACACCAATTAATATATTATTAATTTGAGGCAGCAAATATATTTGAAATGGCTTATACCACAGTTGTGCTTACAGTTTATCTTTTCTTTTTAACTGAACAGAATAAAAACTAGTCAATATAAGAAAAACATTTATTTGTATCATTTGTTTAATGATTTCTCTGCTTTACAAGATGATACAGATTTCTGCTGGATAGCAATTTTTTTATTTTTTTTTTTCCAAAATTCTGTTTAATGAAGTTCTCTTTTTCTCAACAACGTGGAGACTGTGGTGCTAAAATGTCTGCAGCTTCTCCAAGATAAACCTAGCTTTAAAAAAAAAAAATATTAATAACATCAACCATTGCATCTAAGGCAAAGCACCATTAGTTATTCAAAATTTTAACAGAACTGCTTAAGAGCTGTAAACACAAGCATAATATATTATACAAATAATGCAGTGTGACCTTTATTTGTGGCTTAGTTTTTAACTATACTTTGATAATGATCAGACAAAATAAATGCACACCACCGTGATTCACTGCACATGGAATGTTTCAGTGAATGATTTAAAATATTTTGTCTATTCACTGTATCACAACATGGGCTCATTGTTCATTTGCGAGCTTATTCACAACACATTGTGTTACAAAACTGCACCATTAAATTCTAGGGTTATATCATGCTGAGGTATTTAGGTAGAAAAACATCACATCATCACTGTCAGATAGAGAACTTTGCTGTTGACATTTTACACCAACAAACCGTGCTTAACATTCCTGGTTTAAGAGATTTAATGTGGAATGTTTTTAAAAGTTCCATTCTTTTTAAAGGTGATGAAGAGGTTATTCTTGAGGGTAGATGAGAAATAATAGTTTTCTATATAGTTAGCATTTCCAAAAGTTCACTGCCACGAGTGGCCAAAGTTGTTAGGTGCAGACTCGTGAGCAGGAGGTCTGTGGTTCGAATTCTGCCAGGACCATCCTCCCTAACTGAGATTTTTTTACAGAATTTCCTCTGTCATAAATGGCAAATGTCATGGTGCTACTCTAAACATAGGCCTGGAATGTTTCCTTCTTTAAAAATCCTTTTCCAATATATCATTTCATCTCATGTATCATCACTGTTCACCGCCTGTGGTGCCCTAGTAGTAAAAACAGGCATTAAACGCCATTAACTAAAGAAGTAGCATTTTTCTCTAAGTTACATACCTTTTATTAAGTGTGATAAATAAAAATGGTCAAGAAATATTAAGACTTATAAGAACACTTTACCAAATTTTATAGTTATACTAAGTTTCACTGCAGAAAATAAAATACTGAACACTTTTCCCACACGGACTGTTCAAAAAATAATACTCCACATGGGTCTATGCAATTAACATGGATAGAAAAGGGCACTTGTATGCATGAAAATTGTTTTCTCTTGTGCATGTACCAAGTTTCAAGTCATTAAGAAAGATGGCTGAGCTATAGTGGACTGTTAAAATGGGAGTCTGTTGCAGACTCCCATTATAAATAATGAGCTTTAATTGAATTTTTCATTCACAAAAACAAAAGTGTACATAAATGTTTGCATGCACTATATGGGAGTTTTGCAGTCAATAGCAGCACTAAAAGGCAGTGGGCTACAAAATTAAAGCATCAGAAAATTGACGTGTTGCATGTCGGATCCTGCCAACACTCCAAACATGTTGAACCATGCAGATGCCATTATTTGGGCAGATCAGCATATTTCTATGTCAGATTTCCACCTCTTTGGGTCTCTGTGCACCACGTTCAGAGGTTCATTAATTTTTTTAGGGGTTACTAAATGTTATATAATTTTACAATTATCTCTGAACAGAAGATGAAAAGAGGTCTTAAGGCTGTAACAATCTACAATAAATCACTGGGCCCTATGCTTTCTCGGATTCACTTAAAGTTGACCTTAGTTAGGGTGTGCATAATGTTTGTCTGTGTGTGCATAAGAATTGATTAGGAATTTCCATTTTTCTAGCTTTACATCAACCTCTACTATTGTCCACTGCTATCTAGTGCATTTCTTGATGTTGGTATAATCAGACATCAGCACAGTATGCTACCATTTTCTCCTTTTTGATCCAATTTAACCTATGATGACCTGAGATGTTAAAGATGTCAATTCAAAAACAAATATCTCTTAAAATAAAACCCAACTTTAGTGGGAAAAATAATACAAAACTTAATTAACTAATTGTCACAGTAATATTATATAACTTTAGGTTTGGTAGCTGAAGTCCTCTGTTTGAACAATGCACATGTTTGCTGTATCACATGCTGTTTCACAAAAAGGTGATGTCCGTTCAAAGGTGATGTCATCCAAAATCTATTCTTTGCTTTCTTTAGGGTTTTTTTTTCCTTGCACACTTGTTGTGTCCATACTACACTGCTGGGCATTAAAATTGCAACACACATAAAAAAGAGTCAAATCGACTGCATATTTTCTCAGAAGAAATGAGTATGACTCATCAAAAATACGACACTAATATCAGCAGATGATTTAATCACAGCAGAATTGAGTCATATCTTGAGAGTGGTATGTTATTCCAAAAATTTGGGGCTATGTTGGGAGAAATGAATAATGAGAGATCAGTAGATCAAGTTAGAATGAATATAAGACATAAAGAATCCTAACAGCTCTGTCAAACAACTGAACAAGAAGACCAGACTTCTTTGTTTATTAAAAAGTTAAAATAATCAACACTCACGAGCGTTTCACTCCTTTAATTATTAAAATAACAGGACATCTTTATTAAGGAAAAAGAAAAAATTCTTATGAATTTTGAAATTCCGGAAGCAGATAATATTTTGTTTAAATTCTTTCAGAATCCACCAGAGCGCCTTACAGTGTCGCCCATTATTCAAACCCCGCATGAACGTTAGTTGTACTCAGTTGACAATGTGAACGATATGTTCACGAAACATGTCCTGTTATTTTAATAATTAAAGGAGTGAAACGCTCATGAGTGTTGATTATTTTAACTTTTTAATAAACAAAGAACTTATATTTTCGTTTTACTGTGTGGATTCCTTCAAAGGTATAAAAGAAGACCAGACTTTATTTCTGTATGTCTGTTATAAGCAACACACAATGTGCTGCAATGTTAATAGCCAGCAGTGTTTATCATTTATTGTAGATTGACTTGGAACCCTAACACTAATAAACTTTTCCTTAATCAATTTCTGATCTTTTTTGATGATTTAGTAAAATCATACAAATTATGAGGATAATTTCGTAAATAACGCACAGTCAGTACTGTGGACTGGATGATGTAATACTAGTGAAATTATGTCAGTTGCAGTTGAAGGCTTAAGAAAGGAGCATATGTGTTCATCTTGTCCATAGTGTATTCCATGTACAGATAACATGAGCTAGAAATGTAGCTTGCATGTATGTCAGGTACTGTGACTGTCAAAGATCAAAGGCTATACATTATGATCAAAGCTTTACTTGATAAAAATCCCACAGAAATCCACAGTGGCTTTGAGTGAAATTAGTAATAGTTAACAGTGGACTGTAGTACAGTTTCTCATTAGGCTAATCATTTTTATGTTGGTCTTGTAAGCATAGACAATAACCCAAGACCAAAGACAACAAATGAACAATGTGTGACACTTGTGGTAGATGCTTTTTAAGATCATTATAATATGTGAGGTGCTTTCATAAGTCATGGAGACTTACCTAACATAAGTATTCCATATTTCGACAAATGATACACACAGAAGAGAACCTTTGAGCACAACGGGTAGCTGATTTCTAGACTGCTAAACAGAAGCAGAAATATAAAATAGAAAGCACTCTTATGTCAAATAGGTTAAACGTGGATTAGAGAGACTGTGCCAGAGTTGGAATCACTATCTGAGTGGAGAGGTTCGTCTTTCCCAAGACAAAACAAATTCTGGGGGGTCAATCAAAGATCAAGCAAATGATATTAGCTTTGATCATCAAGGAATCATTATGACACATAGCAAAGAAGTATTACAACAGTATATTATCAAGACTTTGCAAAAACTGACTTTAGTTGCTTGAGGCTGGGCCACTTCTACTCTATGACAATGTCTGGCTGCACACTGGGAATGCTGTGAACAGCAAGTTGGATGAATATGGATGGGAAGTATTGTATTCCAAACATGCATGAATATCATTTTCCTTCTGTGAAAGAGCTTTCTGCCACTGTTACTCAAGGCCATTCAACATATAAACAGCAGTTATGCCTTGAATGTAACAGTTCCTCTTCCTAAACATTGGGACTTCGGTCTATGAGAAGCTGGGAGACTATATTGACATTGAAGGATTATAAAGACATCTGAAAAAAATTAAACGTGTAAATAAAAAATATATGCATCATTTATGAAATAATTCCCATATCTATGGAAACAATTTATTTACCCATGTCTTGCTACAAAAATGTATCTACATTATTTACTAAACAATTGCATGTCAGGATATATTAGGGTAGTTTGGAATGTATGCAACTTAAATCAGTTTAATTGGGTTATGAAATTTAATAATTGTGTTAAATGGTTATTAGTTTATTAAATTTCTTTAGGATGCTAAGGGATGTTTCTTTCAAGACCAGATCTTTGGAATCCAGAGGATGGAGCTACACTGTTATTAACTGATTTTTAGGGCTAAACTGGCACTTTCAAGATTAGCTGAAGGCCCAAGCTTTATTAACAATAATAAGACATTTATTTTTGTTGGTTAATTTTGGCTATTTATGTAATTAATATATTGAATTATTCAGTGTTATGATTGTCCTTTTGTAATATTACCCAAAAAGCTGCTATTTATGTGTTTGTATTGTTTATAACCTGTCTAGTACTTCAGAGTACTATGATACAAATGTGTTTAGAAAAGTAAGCTATGGTAATGAGGAGCTTCAAAATAAATATGACCAAGTGGAAATAATATTGTTAGATGACTTTAATGCAAAAAAAGGGTACGATCAGATACAGTTAATAACTTATTTGAAGAATGTGATATGGATTTTATATTAGAGAGAAAATAAAGCAAGGACAAGTTTTTAAATAAAGAAGGGGATTTAGATTTGTTAGATTTCTGTGAAAATAATAATCTTATACCATTTAATGGATTGAGAGGGCCTGACTTAGATGAGAATTTACATTTACAAATAAAAATGGACAAAACATGGTAATTATTCTTATGTTCACTCACTATTGATAATTTGATTAGAGATTTTGAAGCTGTGAATGTGGTATTAATATCTTGTCATTTCCCACCCAGATTACATTGGAAAAAGAAGGGAAGATAAGAAGGAAGTATGTAGATGGAATTACAGGCATATTGAGGTTTACAAGTGGAAGGAAGAGAAATATGACTCATTTTACAAAGAGTTAAACTCAGAAAGAGGTAAAAGTTTACAAAGGAAATAGAGTGTGTGATAAATGCAAATAAAGTAGGACAGGCAGTAGATAAATTACAATATAATGTGAAATGGGCAGGGAATGATATAAAAGCAGTGGTTTATGATGAAAACAACAGGAAATGGTTCGGTAAAGATTGTAAAATGGCAAAGAAAAGAGTAACTCAAAGAGCTATAAAAAATTGGAGATAATCAGGGGAGAAAGAGCAAAGGGAAATTTCTTAAAACTTAGATGGGTATATACGTGCCTCATTGAGGACATAAAGAATAGGTAAAATGTTAATAGGTGCAGAAAAAATCCATGATAAAAGGAGGATATGTAAAAGTTTGTATAGAAATGGGATAACGGAAATAAATATAATTTTAGAAAGTTTGTGTGCTCATTTTAACATGTTATTAGAGCAGGAGAATTTAATTAGAACAGAAATAGATTTGTTAGGAAATCAGGAAATTATTGATGATTTAGACAGATTTCGGAGGAAGAATTTGATGATCAAATTAAGAGGTTAAAGTTGAAAAAAGCAATACTTTTTTTTTAAATGGTGTTTAATGCCCATTTTTACTACTGAGGCACCAGGCTGTGATTTGGATTAAGGAAGATAACAGGAGAAATATAGTGGTTAAATTGTTCAATAAAATAAAGGAAACAAGGAAAAAATCCACGATGTGAATCAGGAGCAAGATAGCACCTATATATAAAGGAAAGATTGATGTGAATAATCCATCTAATTATATGGGTATAAGACTTCTTTACATTTTAGGTAAGTTGTTTACTGGAATCCTAGCCAGTAGATTATGGAAATGAGTTCAGAAAGAGCATAAATTATCACAGTTTCAAACAGGTTTCAGAGCAGGGAGAAAAAATGTGGATAATGTTTTTGTTATAAAGACAACTGTACACAAATATTCAAGCAATACAAGAGGAATGGTTTACATGTTATTTATAGACTTTGAGAAGACATTTGATTCCATTAATAAAGAAGTAATGCGGTTAAAATTAAAAAAAGGAAAGGAATGAGTAATATGAACTAATACAAAAGATATATCATGAGAACCAGTTTTGTATCAGCTTTTCAGGTGATAAAGTAACGGATTATATATTTGAGTAAAACAGGAGTAAGACAAGATTGTAAATTAAGTCCAATACTATTCAATCTCTATATTGATTACATTTTGGAAGAAACTAAAAGAGTTAAGTTACATCTACTGGCAATAAATAATAAGGAAATACCAGGGTTGCTTTTTGCAGATGATTTAGTAATTGCACCCATATCTAGTGGAGTGAGAAGTGCAATTGAAATAGTGAATACTTTTTGTAAACAATGTGGATTGAAAATTAATGAAAAGAAATTAAAGATCTTGGCTTTTAAAAGAGATTATAAGTTGAAAAATGGCAGTTAAATGGGAAAGAAATAGACGTGATAAGGAAAATTAATTATCTGACAAGATTAAGCTCTAATAGAGATTAGAATGAGCAGGGAAAAATAGCAATAGCAAAAGGAAAAGCAGCTATGAGTGTTATAAGAACATATTTAAGGAAAATTCCTCATATAAGAGTGAATTGGCTGAAAAGAATATACGCAACCAGAGTAGAAGCTAAAATGTTGTATGGGTCAGAAATTTGGGGTGTAGATGATGCATGGAAAGATGTTGATAAAATAAATAGAAGTTTTTGTAAATTGGTTTTTAGGTTTACCAACAGCATCCCCAAATGGTATAGTACAGCTGGAATTAGGTAAAGATTGCACTAAGAAAAATAATCACATGAATTATGAAATATTTATTTAGAATTACCACATTAAAAGAGTGATATTATTAAAAAATATTTTAGTTTACAGGAGAAATATAAGTGGAAAGAATCATGGTATTTTAAAGTGCAGGAATTTTCACAGCAGATAGGTTTAGGAAAAGTATGGATAAACAGGAAATACCAAAACAGAGGATTTTGGAAAGAAATAAAATTCAGATTGGAAGACAAGAAATATTTAGTAGTTTGGGTGAGAAGAATTCATTACAATTTTTGGGGGATTACTAAAATAGGATGGGTTAGGGAAAAATATATAGAACAATGTGATAAGGCAGGTAGAAAAGTGTTTACTTGGACTAGAACTGAGTTATGAATTTAAAAGGATTAGGATATGTTAAAGGAATAGAAAGTGAGTAGAGAAAAACAATAGAGATTTTCATTGTTTGTTATATTGTAAAACACAGTTACAGAGAGAAAAGATTTAGAATAAAAAAATGGGAAAATTTAGATGAGGAAATTTTAGTTAGGAAGATTTTGATTGTAAAAAATGAGAAAGGTATAAAAATGATAGAGAACTATTTGGGTAAAGTTATAGAGAAATGTATAAGAATAATGAAGAGGTTGATGGAAGGAAATGTACAACGAAATGTAACCTTAAATATACAATTATTAAAGGATATTACAGAGCATGTTGATTACCAGGAGTTGTGTACAGTGGCACCAGAATGGTAACAAGCAACTTAGCAAAATTAATAATTGTATTGGATTATTGTAAAAATGGAAATATGTAATTTTATTGTAATGTGGTATTTGTTGGAAATAAATTCAAATTTAAAAAAATGAATTATTAAATTGAGATTAATGTCAATTTGAATTGCAATATATCCTATTAGAAATTATTAAATATGTTCAGACTAACTAGCATACTATGCTAGTGTATAAGTACAGCTAGTGTTGTTCCTTAGACAACATTAGTATAGGGTGTCAGTTAGTGTGAACATATATCAATTCTAATAGGATACCACTACATCTATAGCTTACTAACTACAATTTAAATAATTAAATTATAACAGGTTTTTGATAATAAATTCATTGATTCTAAACAGCTATGGCCTGTGCATGAACAATTGAACAGCCAACTCTTGACAGTACCCATGCTTTACAGTAATAGAGGCACAACTGGATTACCAGTACAAACAGTTTATTAAATACTGTTTACTGAGCAGTAATTCCTATCCATGGGGAAGAGTGCAATGAGAGAGTGGAGAGTAACATATTTGGACTTTTCTTCTTTAATGTTTATCCGTTTCCCATCAGAATAATTTACACTGGGGCAAACTTTAAAAAAAACTATCACACAGTCCACCACAGAACACAAAGAATTATCAATCACCTTGTAAAAGAATGGAAATAATTTCAAAAGCACCCTGACTATAGTTTTAAAAGATAAATGTCCTCAGCACAATTTTCAATCACTAGAATTTTTTGGGGGGATTGACCTGCTGCACAAACTTTATTTACTGTAGGGCCATCCAAGTAAAAGTGCATTTAGTTGACTTAGCTCCATAGCTCTCATTTACCTCATAAAAACCAAGACACAGTGCTTCTTAATGACAATGGTGGCAATTTTCTGTAAGTTAACTAAACTTAACACAAGGAAGAAGAGTTTCATCATTCTTTGGAAAGAATACTATCAGTCAAAAAAGGGGATCCAACAATCATACTTCTTACATTATTTATATTCCATAAAAATTCTGAAAAAAATTAACTTTTGAAACCAAATATAAAATCACTTGCCTATTCATAATTACAGACAACACTGACTGGCAGGAGAGAAAAGGAAAATGATTCCTTGTATACTTTATACAAATCCATAAACTTAATCTGAAATTGATATATTATGAGATATGTAAATATTACCAGCCTATATGTTTATTAAGGATATTATTGCATGCACTTACCTCAAAATATGTAAATAAACACAATTATTAAATTTATGTAGACTTTAGCATTTACATATCCAGAAAAAATTTCTCAAACGTAAAACTGTGACAACAGAATAATGACATATTAATAATAATTAAAATAGTTATACCAACTGACTTTACAATATATAGATATCAGTGTGAAACATAAATTTGGTACAATGGTCTCCATAGAATGATTTACCTAAAGTATTAAGATTAACAGCACTTAGTACATTAAAAACTATTATCTGACTGATACATGGTATAGAATATTTATAGATGGCCTTAAAATGGAGAAGAAGGCTTTGGAATATAATGATAATTTTCTGTCAATATACACCTTTGGGACAGTGTGCTAACAATTTTGATGGCAAAATAATGGCCATTAGAGCAGCTTTATAAAAACCACTGTACAGACCTAACATAAATAAAAGAACTGCTATCTTAAGTAATTTTAAAGAAGCACTACAAAGTATAATGTGTTACAGTCATCCGCCAACATACACTATAAATGAAATACTGTACAATCCAGATCAGAAATAGTTTTACAAAGGATCCTGAACATGTGCGATTAAAGCAGAATGAGAGTCTGATACTTTAGCAAAAAAAAATGGAGCCACCATAAAGTTAAAAACCATTTTTTGAATTAGAACTTCCTTCCAAATTAAAACTCTTAAAAAAATTAATAACTGAACAAGAACAGCATAATATTCAACAAAAAGTTAAAGGAAAATCATATGAAGATCCACATACTTTCAAACATCTTTTATTAAAACCAAAAAAAATTGGAGTTGCTGAACTACCCTTAACTGTTGGGCATGATTGCCCATCAGAACCATTTGAGGATGGAATTAACCAAGGATAGCCAATGCCCATTGTGTAAGGACATGAATACTATCCTTAACAAAGAATATTTACTGAAATACAGCCTACTTGATAGCAACAAACAAATGAAAAATAACTTGAAAGCTCTTTATTGGGAATTTAGGGAAAAATTATAAATATCCTCATTCCTAATGGCCACTAGCAACCAAACTAGCCAATTAAAATATTGTTTAGATAATAAACTTTAGAGCCTGCTTACCAATAAAAATTCAGAATATGTTTCATGGGCCATTGTCTGCATAATCAGTTTAAATTGGGCAATGGCCCATGAAATATTTGTAAGCAAGAGTATAATATCCACTCATTGGTTTAATTATTAACTTATAATTTGTTCCCCTGTAACGGTTCCTAAACTCATTTGATTTCAAATTGATTTTAAACTATATGTTTAAAATATAAGTACATTGGCTTTTTTTTTATTTGATTAAAAGTATACATTAATGCTCTGTAATTTGATATCTCCAATATCTTGAAATTTGATTTCGTTCTTTATAGGTAATAAACTTATTGTTAAGCACACATTTCACTTTATAAGCAAATTAAACTATTGACTGATAAAACAACGATAATCTGTAACTTATACCCCTTCCACTAGTCTGGCATTTTAGACAGGCACTTTTTAGCATGGAAGGGAGGGAAAAATATATCTGTGCATGTCGAAGACTGTTGGACCATTCTTTTTCTTGTAAATGCATGGGAAAATATAATTGAGAAAGTAATTGACTGTGGTCAAAACAATGAAACAGATGACATAGGTGCTGAATTGCATGAGCTGTGAGATATGATCACTTGTTGATACAACAGACAACCTGACAACACATTATTTAAACATGTAGTCTCTTGTTGAAGAGACTTTGACAAAAGGTTAAAAATGTCATTTCAGGCAAAGAAGCAAAGGAAAGTTCAGGGTTATTTTACTTCAATGGAATAATGTATTATTGTACTGTAAGTTTTCATTGTTCTTACTTTTTAATTTGTTACAAACACCCAATGTTATTTTAATAAATGCTTACAGTTTTTTGTATGTTTAATATATATTGTACTGTAGCTTTTGTCATACAAATATGTTTTTATTAATAACCGTCCAGAAATCTGGTATCACCCTGATCTGACATATGCCAGATTAGTGAGAGTGTACCGTGCTAATTATTAAAATAAAAAAGAATTGAATATAGTGAATTTAATATTACTGAGTGACAGAGAGATTGTAAAATTACCCACATTTACAATAATGTGTAGTGCAATAAAGAGATGCAGAAGACAAAAAAAATTATGTCCACACATATACTCAAGTTTTATAAAGGATAGCACCGATTATCACTGTGAAATGATGGACCTTGTTCAAAAAAGATAAAAAGAAAACAAAAAAAATTACAAAAGTGCAATTCTTAATATCAGTTATTCTCCCTGATCATTAAAGGATTATGGGGAGTCAAAATGGTGATTGCAATGATTTTATAATATTTTTTTCAGACTTTGATATCATTTGAATATTTTTATTTTCTCCACTTTGATAGATGGTTGGATATTTGTCGGCTTCCTGCATATCAGCCTAAAAGGCTTATTGTGCAACCCCCATAGGAAGAGACACTTTTACTGTTTCCCAAAATCTATTCCTTGAACAATTTGAAGTATTTTGGTTCCAATGTCAATGTCCAGGTCTTCCCTGGTTATAGAAAGAGTAAATCTCTTTCTTACCAGGAATGGGCAATTAAACAGGGATATGTGAAGCAGTCAAGTCTTCTCATTCTGTTTGTACATTCTGCAAATGGGTTCATCTTTATAGAGTCCCACTTTCCTGAAGTGACTATGTTCAGTAATTAACACAATTACTTTTCTTTTTCCTCTTCTGTCCAATTTTAAAATATTAGGAAAGAGTGTTGCTTGAGCCCAGGACCAATTTACCAGCTTGTTTTTGCCCAGGATAGGTTTGCTATCTAAGTTGATGTTTATCCCAATCCATGTTTTTACTGTGGCCTTAGAAGTATGTGTACTGATTCCAACTGTGGGGTTCAGGGCCAAAAAACATTTTCTCCACTTACGTTTGATATATGCTTTAAAGCAGTATGACAATTCTCCTTTTTCAAAACTTTTTTGATTTTTTCACTGTTTTGGATCAATGACTCAGTTAAATAATTAAACATCAATAATTTTGTAAATACTTGCTTTATAGAGGAGATATTTTTTCTGTAAATAAAAACAAATAAAAAAAAGAGACAAGGGTTAAAGGGAGAGATGAGAGACTATCAGCATACAGGATTTTGATAGTTTAGTTCTTCTACAAATGTCTTAACATGAAAAAAAAATGCACCTACAAATGCCATCAGAAACTTGTAAGTATAAAAAACTTGAAATTTTACCAACTATTTTAATGAAAAAGTTTGAAAACACTATCAGTTTTTTTAAAAAAATAAATATATAAAAAATAATCTAAAAGTGCAATATCACATTTAAAAAATTGTAAATTTCATAGTATTCAATGCAATTTCTTTGTTTTTCATCAATTACATGAAAAAGTGTTCTTATGCTACCAGTAATATGATTGCGTTATCATCAGGTATGTACTGGAGAATCTCATAATAACACTAGGCTAGTCAGCTATTGTATAAGTGAAATAAGAACAGTAGTAAAATTGGATTTACTAAACCTAAATAGATGTTGTTTGGCTGTATATGTCCACAAAAATGTTCTCTATTTTTCTTGTTAGGTAATTTGTTATATAGAAATATTTCGACCAAATGCTAGGGGCACTTATAACATTATTTCCTTCTCTGGATTGATACACAGTAGTATTGGGGACTCAATATTGCAACACTGCAAGCTGTTGGTTGGCCAGAGGCTAGAGGTCAATCCATTCTCATTTGAAAAACACTACAGGTATACTATGCAAAAATCAGCTATATTTAATAGTTTCAGAGATAAATATGATAAATTTAACATTGGGGATAGCGCATTTTGACTCTAAAACTTACTGGGTGACTTGATTAGTCTGCACATCATGAAGCCATGCAAATCTGTTGTTTTATAGGCAATGCTACACATATTGCCCTATTGCATTATCCAATCATACCTATTAGCACTATTAGGATATTCTCCTAGAGTTAACTGTTATTATGCCAAATCTCATGGGTTTAAATCTTCTCATCAAATGTTTTTGTCCATGCCCATTAAAAGCAGTCAAATAATGGGTTATTCTCTCTCATTCTTGTGAGTGAGTGCGGCTGTGCAGGAATGCCAATATGAGAATCTTATACCTTGGGAGCAATCTCTGGATAATGAGGTGACTCAAGAATCACACAGCCTGTACTGAAAGCTTATTTGACCTGCTTTTATGTCCACACAATGTCTGAAATGTTCTAGTAAATGTATCCTTTTCAAAATTTAACTTTGTCCTTAAACAGATGAACTTTAAATGTTTCCCATTAGTCCACCATTGTTATGTTATGTGGACGAGCATTTTGTGAATTTTCCTTGTAACTTTTGCCATACTGAATTTCAGTTCTTAATGTTGCCTACATTGGGTGTAAGAAATTGATTAGTTTTGAGAGAAATGATGTGATGGAATACAGGCATGCAACAGTGCAGATACAGTGTGGGACAAATGCTGATGGCCTTTTATCCTGGAACTGAGATTAGTCATCTGGCTCCTATTTCTGTTATGTTCACATGATATGCATAAGGAATCTGATATATCAGAGTTTGCTTAGGAAAACAACATTATTACATATCTGGAATCTCTTTCAGTATTGCAAACAGAGTTCAAGTGTGGAAGTGAGAGGAAATAATTTATTCAATATTTATTATTTACAGAATCCTTAAATATTCCTAATAATTTGAGAAACAGAAAACATTTATTGCTCCTAAATAATTTTTGTACAAAAGTAATAGAGGAAAAGCAGGAGAATTTGCAAGCATCTTGTGGCAGTTTTAGTATTTAGAAGAAAGTGATAACATTAGACTCTTGGAATTTGTGAGATAGAGAAGGTTATTAAGATTTGTTCCCCAATTTATGAGAGCATATTTAAGTGATACCTGAATTCTGACATTGCATTGTAAAATGCAGTCAATTTAATTATCAATCTGCAGAATGAGCTGAATCACTCAATATAAAATAAAAAACCAATTGAGAAACAAGAACAAAATTTATATAACACTTTAAGAATGAAAGATAGCAGACACCTACAGCAGCTCTAAACTTAAGACAAAGTATTCCGAGATGATGGCAGTCTCAAGTCCAGATCAGTTAGTCTCTCATGGATGAAAAAAACCAGTAGCTTAAACCAGAAAGAGGAGAAAGGTTGTGGTGATGAAACAACTTTTTTACAGCAACATCAGTCATAGGAAGATTGTTTAACATGTACTCTGAAAATTCAAAAAGTATGATATATCCAAATTCCAAATGTAGTATTAAAAATGACAGCTCCCCAAGACATGCACAATTTTTGGGAAGGACAGAGAAGATGCAGTTTTTCCATTGTAGCATTAAGTATTACGTAGGAAATATTAAAACTCATTTAATCCCATCTGGTACAACACCTGTTGTTAAACAATACAGCACAATGCATCTGAGAGATACCGGCTACATTTATGGTTCTATGCTGTCTGAAAATCCTTGTACATTAATATGCTATTTTTATTGTTATTTTATTGTTTGATTTATATTGCAGTATTCCTTATTTTATTTTTAAAAAACAATATATTACAATTTATGAATTGAAGTGCTACATGCTTATATTACAGGAAATAAATTACTATTATTCATACTACATAAAGAAATAACTTTGCATGACTGAACAGTTAGAAAAATAATATACATCAATTGGTATTTTAAACTTTTCATGAAATCTGCCACTTTTCTCCTAGCTCTTCTACAGAAAATAAACAAAATTTTGTAAGAGCTGTTCCTTGGGATCTAGGAAGAAGTGACTTTCAAGATAGTGTTACAAGAAACGTAAAGTTTTCTAATGTTTAGAGTATGCAGGATAGATATGCAAGAAGTATGGCAAGAATCTGCAGTGAATTATTCCAGAGACATAAATTAAAAGTTATTTCACTACAGCCTTACAGAAATTTCCAAATAATTCTATTAACGTTATATACCCAGGGGTTTCTGCTGTTGATGGGAACACTTAGGTCCAGTGCTTCTCATTTCTGTAACACTGTATGCACAAAAATACAGCTGGCAGCAACAAGGATACAAAAAATGACGTACATCAGCGGCTGCAATGTATCTCACAGATACGTTCGCTTGATAATGAAACAAAAATAACAGGCAGCTGATCAATAATATGCAAAAAATTGCTACTTGAATTTTAAGAAATTACTATGGGTTGTAGCCATTTTGCATTAATAATTACTTCGTACTTTGAAAAAAGCAGGTAAAGTATCTCTCAGATACACTGCACCCAATAGAGGGTTAATGATTTATTATTTTTTTATAATTACTTAACAGTCTTTGTCAACTACCAAAGTCTTCAAGATGATGAATAAAAGATGACACAAATGAGTCTGGAGTCCTTAATTACCCGGTATTAATCATTTCAGAGTGAGGAAAAAACATCACCCAGGTTACTTTATATACAGGATTCAAGCCTACACCCTATATCCTAAGAGCTTGGAACCAAAATCTTATCAATCTTATCAATGAATTCTATAATAGATATTTGTCTGTGGAAGTAGACATGAGAATGGATCTAGTACATAAATCTGAATTACATTGAGTATCAGATAAGCGCACACCATATACAGTAATTAAAGATATTTCATCAAGAAGGTGGCAATGATTGTCAATACATCAAAATTATAGCCATTTGAACCTTTTGAATGTAAATATTAATGTAAATATTTATGTAAATAGGTATAACCTGTAATCAAGTACTATGGTATTCATTAGTATTGCCAAGTCAAATTTGTAATTGACCCAAATATTATCTTATGAGGACTTCACTTACGAAACAAAAGACAGCAATATACAGAAGGCATTGTATATAAACTGAATAGTGATCTTTTATCATAAATTATTCAACTTATTTGTGTATCCTTCCAATAAACTATAAATTTTAGAAAACACCCTTGCCTTATACATCAGAAGCGACATGTGAAAGTATTATAGAAATATGGGAAGCAGGCCTTCTTATAAATGAGATTACAAATTCTATCCAAAGAGATGTGAAGGCTAACCATTTGATTAGATGTTTTCCAGATCAAGGGAAAGAAGGCCTTAAAATGAGAGGAAGAAGCAGCAATCTTACATTGAAACAGAGGTGATCCATTTAATCCTGTGACCTTAATCCCAAGAGAACTTATCTTAATTGAAGTGCTGTTACCCTAAGATGATATCTACATAACAGCAGCATGTGAATTTTAAACATAACAATATCACAGGATTTTTTTTTAATCTGATCTTTTGCTTTTTGTGTTGATTTTTCGGCATGTGCTACAGTAATAATGACCAGCGTCACAAGCGGTAGGCATTCATAATTTTGTTATCTACTTAGAACTCATAAAACACTACATTGCATTAATTACCTATAAAATGAGTATTAAAATGTTTAAATGAAATTCAATTTCTGTATATACATTTATAATAAAATTGTTATTTTTCACTTATTATAATACAAAAGGTAATGGTATTGTAATCTTAAAAGAAAAGGTAATGGATTGCCCTTTGTGTCAATTGTAACAATGGCATCTATGGATAAAACAAAAGTCTGTGGTGTAATATATAAACTGTAATTTTAATTTAAATATTAATTCAATTTGGAACCTACACAGTAAAACATGCATTAATAATCTCTTATGAGTTGAAATATTTAGAACACTCTTTATGGTTTCACTTATTGGAGATTTACTCAGGAATTCTTCTGTTTCTTGGACTCTCTTCCACATCCTCAGCTGTTAAATGACTGTTGGATGATCAGTAGAATTGGATTAGTAGGTATTTGGATTAACTTTGATGGTCTTGTGGTTTTTATTCAACTTTATCACAAGACTACTGAAGTCAACCCAGATATCTCTCAACCCAACTTCTACGAATGATCCAACAATCGTTTAACAGCTGAGGATGTGGAGGTCCAAGAAACATGTGCTGAGTAAATCTTCAGTATGTGAAACCATAAAGAGAGTTCTAAATTTTCCACTCAGACGTAGTTTTAGTATTTTAGTTTAATATTCAATTAAACTGTTATAAAATAAAAAACTATGAATAATTTAAAATCAAATAACAAATAAAAATTCAATACAATTCATATTTGCATGTTTTCAAAAGAATTAATTCCAGAAGAAAAACTCTACATCTTACCATGTTTCCTAGGGTCCTCAGAAAAAGATATATTGCATCAGCAACACTAATGAACAGCAGTGTGTTTAATTGCTACTTACTTTTATATATGGTATTTCACAATTATATTTAACTCGAATATAATTAATCATATTTTCAATATTTTTTTGTATGGTTTGTGAAAGACATCACCTTTATTACTACCTAAACAGATACTCCCTTGTTTTATTTCCAGTGACTATATAAAGATGCACTATCTTACAATATAATTTTTTTTCTATTGTTACAATCCACTGTCATTAGAACTATTTAAAAAGTCATATCTACTTCCACAGCCTGATTATATAATAAATAAACATCAATAAGTTCTATAACTGACAGTCCAAGTTTAAGAACTATGTGCATGTGTATAAAGAGTATGAATGTTTATCATTCATTCATTATTAGTAATTATAAATAATGAATAATGTTTGTGCCATAACCCCATGACCAGTAAAGCTGTAAATTAGTTATTCTTGCAACTGAAACAAAAACTTTGTATTTATATAGGAAATGCACCACCCCAAAGATGCTAGACAACCCAAACACACAATTGGATGGCCCTACATTTTCAATGTATAAAGATATATCCATTATTTAGTAATTATTACCAATAACCTAACAGTTTGAAATTTATTTCCCTTAAATGTTTCAAACTTCTAATGTTCATGCCATTATTTTAAAGTTAAAATTACTTTAAATCACAAAATAGTATTTTCGATTGACTGTTCTTACTGAAGAATATGTTTACAAGATAAATACATTTTACTCAACAGTAATTATCCTAATCCTAGTTTATTTCCTTATTGAAGAGCTGTTAAAAGTTCAGAAAAATCCACATGAAACTTTACCAATTTCCATTTCAAATCAACTTTATGTCTATTGGCATGCATGCTTAATATTTCACACATAGGCATGTCTGAACACTTTATAATTTATAAATCACAACAGTTTGTTATAGAGCTAAGTAAACAATATTCCTGAACTTACTGTTGCTTTTCATTACACATAAACTTTGGAACTGAAAAATTTGTAAAAATTACAAATTGTACCACTCCCTTATATCCATCATTTGTAACAATGGAGGATAATTGGATGCCATGTATATCTGCATCACTAAAATGGGTTTCTCACTCTGCTGCTGTTTTACAAATTTTATCAGCTCCTGGTATTGCTCAGCTATTCAACAAAAACAAGAATTATACTTGTTTCTTTTTCTGTTTATATTTATGCACCAATTCTTTATTCAGCAATGTTGGGCATTTAGGCTGTTGGCTCAACTTTTGCACTAATGCATCACAATTATGATAGCAAATATGCATAATAATAATCCAAGAAATATCAGCAATATTTATTGATAGAGCATGTCAGGAGTTTCATGCATAATAAAAAGAAAAGCTGTTAGCCAAACATTATTTGCTATTTTCAGTCAATATCTTTCTAACACTTTTCTTCCCGAAATAAATTTTGTTGATTAAAATTCCAGAAGCAGACAATATCCAACTGTCTACAGAAAGAACATTACTGATATTTTCCTCTCTTGTTCTAATACTGGAAACAAACAGCTTAACATTTAAAGAGAACAATTCAAACTAATATGCAATAAGTTAAAATCTTTTAAACCATAGTTTCATGCACATGCACAAAAAAAATATACTTTTGTAATTAGTTATTGCATGTAGTTCCTTAAAGCTATAGTAGTTTAAAACATATAAATGTAGATAACGCATTATTTTTTTCCATGGAAAATTTAAACTTAGTTGTGGCTTAAGGAAGTGTCTTTATATTTTTTTTAATTCACAACCTCCCCTCCAAAAAGAGGTGGAACTCTTTATTTGTTACTCTCCTGCCTGAGCAAAACTTGTCTTAGCTGGCTCTTGCACCCAATTTCTTCAATACATTCACACCCTTCTCTTGGTATTCTTCTATAGACATCCAAAAGCTATCTCTATCTTTCATCACCTCTGCAAGCACTGCACCACCTATGAAAACCATGTCTTTACGCCGAGGAGGATCCTCTATTCGTATTTTAAATTTCTGTAACAGAAAACAATAGGTTAAGTGCAAAAGACAAAAGGTCCTTAACATTTGCATAAATGTCATACTGAGGTATCCATTATGCCTCACTAATGCACTTAAAAGTGATGTATAATTTCCATAATGAGGTGTTATTTTTTTCAACTGTACATGCACGATAAAATTAATGTACAATGTGAAAATATACATTGATCTAATGAACAGGTGTCTAGAAATTAATATAAATTTTGTTGAAATAGTGCTTAATTGTTAGTGTTCATAATGATATATGGTATCACATGTTGCATTCAACATGAGAATCATTCACATCACAAAACACCTCCCATCTATCAACTGTGGCACAAAAGACATTCTGGAGTTTTCGTGGCAGCTATGGCTTCAGCAGATTGTCTAATTAGGTCTCAGAGCTCTACCAATGTAGTAATGCATTGGTGGAACACACATTCCTTGATAAATCCACACACAAAGAAGTCCAATGATGTGAAGTCAAGAGAGCACGCCAACCAGATCACGGAGTCCTGCATGTGCAATCCATCTTCCAGAAAAAATTGTTATTGAAAAAAGTGCAAACAACATAATGCTATGGTGCCTGTTCTGCTGGAATTAGACAGTGGTCACATGTACATCCTGAACAAGCTGTGATAAAGAAAACTATCCCAGCATACCCAGATACATTGCATCATTGTTTTCTGGGAAAAAGAACAAACAGGTCATAAATTTTGTCAATGGTTATTCCCATATACATATTAACTTTGTGAGAGTATCACTGGAATTCCAAGCCCTCCATGTGCAGTTGTCAGCTCAAATGACACAATAATGCCTGTTAATCTTTCCACAAGCGTGGAAGGTTGCTTCATTGCTAATTAAGGCATGCTCAAGGACGTTGTGAACTTCATTTGCTTCAAGCAAATCCATACACATGCCAAATCCTCATCATGTAAATGGAGCAGAATCTGCAGACAGTACGACTTTTTCTTCAGCATGTAATGCAATACCTTATGCACCATTGAGCATGCAGCATGGAATGTTCAGTTCCCATGACAAATGCCGCACCAATTTTGGATGTGTTCAATATATGCCCTAATGGCTTCAATTCTGTCATCAGATGTTGATGGGCAGTCTTGTTCAAGTTTGTTCTTAATGATCCCAGTGCATCTGAACTTTTCCCCAGCAGTTACATTATTTTGTCTGTAGGTTCAGGATTATGGAAACAGTATTCAAATTTCATTGGAATCTAACAATAAGACAACCCTTGAAACCTCCTAGCTAGAATGGCTACCCTCTCTGGCACTCTTAACATCATGCACATTCAATTAACTGTAATAGTGAACACATATTGGGTTGTAGTCACAAAGCCAATGCCCAGATTCCAGCAGCAATACAATATTTATATCTCTCAATACATTTGCAATGCACTGGCTTACTAATATTACTCCTATATCCCATTTCTCAAAATTGATACCCAATTTGTGGACAGCCTATATAGTCTATTATATATTCCATTATTGAACTAATCACAATATAAAGCAAAGAACACTAAAAAATTTTAAGATGTCTGAAAAAGAAAGACAAGTGAGCAAATGTTAATGTGACCAACATTAAGATTAGTGATTCCTTCACCACCACAGGATGCTGTCGTGATGTCATCAGTTACATAAATTTATGTCACAACCCTATTCACCTAAGTACCTTATAAAATTTATTATCATAAAGGTAATATCATGGTATTCTGATAAAACTGCATACTATAGATTTCACTTCCTCACATTATCATGGTTTCATTATACTTGAATATATAAATTTTTTCTTGATTTGAAGCAATTCATTGCTCTCACTGCCTACAAGATCGCATGCTATCATTGCAATCCTGGATGATGTTAATACTGTTCAGAAGCTGTGATTATTTTTTGTTATGTTTGCATTTTACTGGTAAAATGAAAAATAAAGCAATTAGACATCCAAGAGCACCAAATTTTAGTGAGCAGTAAAATTTCCAATAGCGCAAACACACAAAACAGTTATAGAAAATATAAAGACTGATGGAATGAGTTTGAAGGAAAAGTTAAAAGAATGAGAAAACATTTCCCATGAATATATAAAACTTGATCGGAACCAACACAGTAAAATGTATGTAATTGCTTTATATAAAACCTATTTTTAACCAGGGGAAGTAGATTTTAACTGGTTAAAAATAGGATTTATATAAAGCAATTTCCCATGAAATTTGAATCACTTACTGCTGGGAGCTGGAGAGATGGCTAGCGATGTATGCAGGGAGAGAGCTTTATCTGCCAAATAAAACATTACCCACTGCATGTGTATCATCATCTATTCAAATACTTAAGAGTCAGTCCATCTCTTTATGTTAACAAAAAACAAGAGTATTAATAGTGAACAGCAGTTGGACATTATCAACACATTCCTTTGACTAACCATCTCTCCAACTCCCAACAGTACTGTCTGTACATTTAATAAAAATTAATTGTTCCTGTTACTTAAGATCTTATATTATTCCCTCCCCCAGCCCCTTCAGGCAGACTGGATTCTCACAGTGCAGTTCAGGGTACCCAATACACCATCAACACACCCAACTCTTAAATAGAACATACCATAAAATTTGGTTTAGACTAAAAGTAAAACTACTTAAAAATCATGTCAGCACATTAAAACTCTCTTGATGTTCCACTTTTTTAAAACTGATTTAAAAGTAAACTGGACACATGTTTTGTGAGTCACTTGCTCACATTGTCAACCATTGGACGACTAACGGATCTAATCAGACAGGAAGTGTAAGTAACTGTGCTTGCTCTGGTGGTCTATTGATGACCATATTGATATGTTGTCTGCTTCTGGTATGTCAAAATACATTAGTGTGTGTTCATATTTTTTACATAAATTTTTTCCATTATATTGAGTTCATCCTTTAATAATATGTCTTTCTATTTCGTGGTTTTCCTTCCAAAAGGGTGCTGCCAATGCTGACTTCTCTATCTGTTTGTATTTTATATGTCTCCAATGTTCCTTTAGTCTTATACTTAAATTCCTTTTTGTTTTTTCTATATACACCTTATCACAATCTCTGTAATTAATTCTATATATGCCTGAATTTTCTTCTTTTGGTCTGGGTTCTGTTTTATTTAACTTCACTAGTTTGCCTACACTATATCTATTTATGGGTGCCAAAGTGATGTATTGCTTGAATGTTTTTTGAAATTTATAATTAAGGTAAGGGTGGTAGGTGAATTTTAAATAAATCTTTTCTTAGCTAAAGCACTGAGTGAGGTGATTTGTTTAATTTTCTTCTCTTCTCTTTTCTTTTCTTTTTTTTTTTTTTTTTTTTTTTTTGAATCTTTTATTTTTTTTATATAATTTGTTTGTTATATCCATTAATTTTTGCTGTGTCTATTATGTGTATGTATTCTTTCTTGTATTCTTCTTTTTTAAGTGGTATATTGATCAATCTATAAATCATACTAATGAATGCTGCCTCCTTGTGATGTCTAAGGTTGAAACTATGAGTTTTTATGTAATTGTCAGTATGTGTATCCTTTCTATATATGCCAAACTCCATTCCACTATTGTTCCTTATTATCTTCAAGTTCAAGAAGGGTAAGATGATGTTATATTCCATTTCTATGGTGAATTTTATTGATGATTCCTGTAAATTTCAGAGTTTAAGTGCATCTTCTACATACTATGGCAAAAACATCATCCACATATCTATATCATGCCTTGAATATGTATGGGGAAACTTTGGTTATATGCATTTTAAAAAAAACTCATGAATAAATCCATTGAAAATGGAGAGAGGGGGCTGCCCTTACTAAGCCCGATTTTTGTTTGAAGAACTTTCCTTTGAATGTGAAGAAGGCTTGATCTAAGCATAATTCTGTGAGTTTAACATATTCTTTAATGTGTGTTTCTGTAAGTTGTGTGGATAGCAACCATTTTTTTTTAGAAGAGTTAAGGTTTTCTTTTTTGGAATACCAGGAAAAGGACTTTTACATCGAAGGATAACATTGTTTGGTTTGTAGATAACTTATAATCTTTAATTTTTTTAACAAGCGCTAAAGAGTTTCTCAGGCTTAAGCTAGGAAATTTTGGTAATGTATTGAATTGTGTAGCTAACCATTTTGCTTCAAAGGTAACAAGGAGTATTAATATTAACAGCAGCAGAACAAGTATTTTTGCCCAAGAATTTGATTTGATTTGACACATCCTCTTCTGCTGGTTTTCATTTAAATACATTAACAGAAATTCTGTTTGATTCCATTCTAATAAGTGGAAAATCTCCTTAATAGTTAAGAGACTATGAAACATATTATTGCAAAATAAGTGCTAACATGTACAGAGGCAGTTCTTCTTGCCAATATCATTAAAAAATTCCACAAATTTCAATAAACTACATAAAATGAGTGTTTAAAACAGCAACAATATAGCTGTATTTTTTCAAAAACCACTTTGAAAAGTGCTAAATGATAACGATCATTTTTATTCCATTCATGAAGAATTACTCTGTAAAAGAAAAGCCATAGGCCCCTGCTAGCTGCAGGTATGCATACTTGCTTGCACACTTCAGTCCGCAAATTAGTGATAAGCAGTAATCAGTAATGAAAGACTTTTTAAATTAAATGTGTACAACTCCAGTGTAAACACAACTGTTCAAGAAATATCATAGCAAGGAATATAAGAACGTAAATGCTTGATATTTTTTATACATACCGAAAGCTTATCTATGTCATTTTTCAATACCCGTTCCAAATACAATTGTTTGATTTCTCGCTCTAATCTGCTGGGCAGTCCTGGATACATTGTGGATCCACCAGAGAGCACTATATGCTTATACAGCTCACTACGCATATCAATGTCTGCTGCTTGAATTGTGTTGAACACCAGTTCTGCAATGCCTACAATGTTATAGATACAAATAAAATATAGCATTGCCATCATCACCAATTCACTTCAGTGCAATGTCCTAACAAATTCAACAAAGAAAACATAAAGAATACAGCTCAAAATAGCTAATATCTACAGGAAATGAATTAATATAAGATACAATCTTCTGAAAGTGCAAAAATTTTACTATGTTGTAGATACAAATAAAATACATCATTATCACCAATTCACTTCAATGCAATGTCCTAACAAAATTCAACAAAGAAAATGCAGAGAACATAGCTCAAAATAATTAATGCCTACAAGCAATGAATTAATATAAGATATAACCTTCTGAACGTGCAAAAATTTCCTAGTTTCATTACTTGAATATTATCAACTTATTGTTACTATCTATTCCTAAAGTTCCAGTCTGTTAGTAAACACCCTTAAATGAAACACCTGAGCAACAGGCAAAACTTATGTCCTATTTGAAAGACATTGGAAGCATTCAGGTTGCCCAGCTGATGCTGGGTTCATAATGGGTTCAGTCCAAGCTTCAGTTATGCCACAAACAGTAAATATATTTGCTTGGACCATGTATTCTGATGGCTGAGCATACAAAAGTATACATCTAGTAATAAGACCTATATCAGTTTGAATCCTCGATAAGCTTGTACTTTTTATTTGTTTGATTTTACAAGTAAAATTAATGTATAATATATGACAAAATTATATGTTTTAATGGGGAATGTATATTTGAATTTTAAGGCATTTATGCTTAAATGCAAAAATTAAATTAATCATTTTCATTTCCAAAATAAATGCCACATTAATAAAAAAAAAGTATCACTTACAATCGTTACTAAACATGAAGTTTAAATATATTTGAAGTAATTCCAGAAATAAAATTTTTGCCAACATTCTCATTTTAAAGATTATACTTAAATGAATTTGTAACACATCAATTTTCATTTGATTTTATTAATTTTGAGACAATGGGTTTCATAAATGAAAGATAAGACACTTTTTTTCAAATATTTCACTTAACTATTGTGCTCAATATTTGTCCACTAAACTTCACAACATTGAAAATGGGAGCGATATTGATGCACACAACTTATGTGTTGTTGTTAATCTAATGTGCAGGATTTTCATCCTTCAATTTTTCCCTGACCAGTCAATATAATTTGTGTATTTTCCCATCAAGTGCAGCTTTCCTCAGTTCTGTGCATTCCAATAGAGGTTCTCCATTTAGAATCTTGTCAGTATTGCAGATCTTACATGTGTTATCATTCATAAAACCAAATCTGTGTAGATGTTCCGCCAGACAATCATGTCCAGTGGCCAGTCTAAAATGAGCAACTGCTTCCTTCCTTGATAGATTTTTTATTTTTTGTACTGTTTCTTTTATATTAGAATAATTTTTATTAGATATTTCCACTTGAATATTATGTTGATATTTTTGTTCTATGGTGGTTTTGATATTTTTTAATTTTACATTTTAATTTTATTTTATTTATTCCCTTTTGAATCCATTACAGACTATAGGGTTACAATTTGTTTCGTCTATCTAATCATGTACATGATATCATCAGACTTACCAAGAAATATAACAGATTATAGCAAATTAATAAAAAATAAATATACATAAATCAATTAAGAACAGAAACATTTCTTTTTTTTTTCAACTGGTAAAATTACGTGAGTTTTGTCAAGTACTTCCGACTACACTGAAATATAGGAATATAGCACATTTATTAGTAAATGTAAGATTTTTGCTGTAGTGTCCATGGAATAGTTCAATTTAATCCACACAAGAATACACCCTAAGAATAACAAAAATGCCTAATATCTGGTGTGCCCCCTTCTAGCCTTAATTATGAGTGCTATTCTCTTGGGCAACAAAAACCAATAACTTCTGAACACAATAAAAAAAAACAACTTTATTGAAAACTGTTAGGCAAGAGAGAGTCCTAAAATTTTACAATGTTATGGCACTCCCAATATTGTTATACAAGTCAGAAGTATGGACAATGATAGATCAGTAAAATGAACCATTCAGGCTGCAGAAATGAGGTTGTTATGACCACTATCAAGGTATTCATAATCATTGGAAAAAATGAAAAAAACAGAGATGAAATAAACATGCCATATGTTTTAGATACAACATATGATATGCAATGAAATGGAAAGTTTGATTGATTTGATTTATTTACGGATGCTCTTTAACATCTCAGGCCATCAGTGTCCCATTCTATTCAGGACATGAAACAGTCAACAAATTTTGCTCAGAGTCCTCTTTTTTCAGGCTTGAGGTTCTTTATCGTGCCATAAATGTACAACATGGGACCCACTTTACTTCCCTTCAGAAGGAAGCCATACTTAGGATTTTTACGCCTGAAAAAATCCATCGATCCTGGCCGGGTTTGAACCCGTGATCTTGGGTTTAGAAGGCAAGTATGGTTACCACTACACCACCAGGACTGACAATGAAACGGAAAGAACATGTACTAAGAATGCTCTTGGATCTTGGACCTTTCAAAACATTTTAATGTAGGCAATGGAGTGTTAGCAGATCAAGGAAAGGCTGGAGTGTGTTGGCAGATCAAGGAAATGGAAGTGACCAATTTTATTTTTGGGGATGGAACAGGTCAGGAAGCCTAATCAATACTGTACAAGAAGATGATTTTATAAGAAATCTCATTTCTTTATTGTTAAAAATTTCATATGAACTATTATATTACTTTATTGCAGCTATCTATAAAAATTTGCAGATAACTTTGAAAGAAAGAACTGAAAGAAACATTTGCATTATATATCCCATTCAAAAAAATAAACACACATTTTTCTCTCTCAAAGATGGACTCAGGGTGAGCTTCAATATAAGGATGGTTTATTAATCAAATGAGCTCATACAATCCAAGTCAAAAGTTTGTGTCAACATTTATGGCTAGACTAAAGCCACTATTAAAATGATACAGGAAATTACATACTTCTCAGATTCAATGTGCTGCAATGTACCTACCCTGGCCTTCCACATTAATTAGGTGTGGCTGAAACAAAGCTTCAGGAGCTTCAAAACGCTCTCCTCCAACTTTGATAACACGTCCATCAGGCAACTTTAAACCAAAAAAAAAAAAAGTTCTTACAATATATTAGGCATGAGGTTTAACATTACATAATTATATACCTATACATAAGGACTTTAGCTATAACATTTATGACTCAATGTTTTATATTTATGTTATTTGGCATACCACAGCCTGCAGTGCACGAACTTCAACCTCACTTCCAGCCCTTTTGTCAAGTCCTTTAACATTCTTTTTTAAATTTGTTCCCTGCAAGTATCATTTCAGTGTATTGCATAATGGTTAGACACTTGACTGTGCAGCAACACATATTTTAAATACAAGTTAGCTCATTTGTGCATGCAAAATTCACTCAACCTTTCTGATCAGCTGCCTCCTTCCAGAATTGCAATTCATGATTTTGTGCACAAATTTAAGTCTACGTTAAATGCAAAATAAAAAAATACAAGCATAAACATACAGTTTTAACAGAGAAAAAACTTAAGAAATTGCCACAAATTCTGAACTTCTGCCATAAAAATCTTTCCTAAATTTAGCACAAGTGACGGTTGGAATGCAAAGGAAAACATTAAATGATATCAGAAGCATTACATGGCCAAACTTAAATATTGTCAATCAGAACGCCTGCTTGCCATTCTTGCACAAAGGAGCATAACATGCCATTCTTGCATGCAGCAGAACTACATAGCACATACATGGTATTAGCACTTATGCAATGACTTCTATTGGAATGACATAATGTCATTATGAGAGGGACACCAGGCTTAGCAATTGGGGTCTGAAGAGAAGGCAGGTAGAACACAGAAAAGGAGAAGTATGAGAACACTTCAGTTCAAATGACATACCTTTTCTTCCTTTATTCTGCTGGAATATTGTTGTTCTGGTTTTCTAAACTTAATAGTGAGTTAATTTGAACAGTAAATTCAAGTAAGTGAAGCATTAAGAGTGTTTAGATGACATAAAATTAAATCAAATGATTAGCTTCACTGTGTTTAGTTCCATATATAATTTTTTAAACAGTAAAACTTATTTTGACCCAAAATTTCTCCTGCAGTCCTAGGATTTAACTTCAAAGCTTCATTATTATGGGAAATTTAAATGAGACAAGGCTCTGAGCTAAATTGTTTGGAGAATTCATTTAAGAACTTTGGAAAATAAGAAATTTTTTAAGAATTCTGTAGGAACTCACACAGTGAAGCTTTTTAAATCTAAATTCTAACTAATCAGTTGTCTAACACACTCTTATGCTTCACCTACTTTTAAATACGGTGGGACCGGTTTCGAAGAGACATCCTCTCTATCTTCAACCAACTTGACGACTGAGTTGGTTGAAGATGGAGAGGATGTCTCTTTGAAACCAGTCCCATCATATTTAAAAGTAAGTGAAGCATAAGAGTGTATTAGATGACAGATTAGTTAGAATTTACATTGTTTGGAGAAGTTGTATTTAAATATTGTACTTCCGAAGCTGTAGACAATGGAGTGATAATATGTCCTAAACTTAGTATTCATTTATTTTACAATAAACTCCACTTACTTATATAAAAATAAGATGCATTTCCGGAGAATCTCCCCCGTCTTCAGTTGCTCACTGAACTGCCATTACTCAAAATGATGGCTAGACATTCGGATGTTCCTATGGTGGCATCTGTTGACTGAAGTAGGAACTTGCTGAGTTCATCCATAGGAGGAAACTCGAAGTTCATTAGGTTTTCTTTATTTTTTAATATGAAATTTTTTTCCCAACTAGATAACTCCTTTGGGTTGTGAAGATGTTTCAGCAACTTATCTTCCGGTTTTAATGCATGAGTTTTGGTCCAAAAGTGAGCTGCTATTGCTGATTTATCCACCTGCTTAAATCAAATATTCCTAAAGCATTCTTTCTTCCGAATTTCTAAATTTCTCTTTATTTTGCCTATATAGATCAGCTCACAAACTGCAAACTTAATTTCATAAATTCCTGATTTCTGTTCTGTTGGTATGGAGTCTATTACTGTGCAACTTAATAAATTCTTGTTATTATATCTGTTCTTTGAAAATTTTCTTGAACTTGTTAGGGTAAATTGGATGGTATGTGAAATATTTGAATTTGTATTCTTCTTTTGTGTTTTTCAGTGGGGAAACTTACTTCCTTTATCACTTTTTATCTTTTAGATTTATTGATAATTTTTATTACTGTGTCTTTGTTGAAACCACTGGTTATAGCTGTCTTTATTATCTGTCTGTATTCTATTTTGTACTCTATTTCTGTGAGTGGAATATTCATTAATCTGTGTGCCAAACTGTGAAACACTGCATATTTATGTGGAATGGGGTGAATGGGATTATAACTCTTCATTTTTTATGTAATTTTCTGTGTGTGTTTTTTTTTCTGTAAATTCCAAAATTCAAATAATCGCCATTTCTTATAATTTTTAAATCTAACCACCCAACAACCAAAAGAAAGTAAAAATCATTTGTTAAAAGTAAATGCTAAAAAGTTTTGGATAATATAAAAAACTAAAAAAATCAATAAATTACAGAATGACATTAAAACATCTAAAAGAAAAAACAAATGATATACACAAAAGCAGACCAAGATAATAAAATAACAATTTTAGATGAAAAGAAATACCTAAATAGTATAGAAAATATGTTAAAGGAGAAGATTGCAAACCAATTGAAAAGAATCTGCTCAACAAATGCAATAAGATCTTAAACAAAATATTAAAAGAAGTGAAAACATTATCAACTGCTGATAAACAAAATATCACACAGAGTAATCTGATATTACCCAGGCTTTATGCACTATCTAAAATACATAAAAATAACAGTATGAGACCGAAAATTAACAATATCAATTCACCCATATACCAACCAGGTAGCAAAAAATTTGATGAAAGTTTTCAATTCTTTTAAGAGATTCCAAAGTTTGAGCATCAAAAAAATTCATTTGATCTAGTCTGAAAACTTAAAAATAGCAAAATTAATGCTAGAGATATAATTGGTATCATTTGATGTAAAAGCCTTATTCCTGAGCATACCAACAGAGAAGCTTATGCTTATGTTAAAGAAATGGTTAACATCAATAAATTTAAAAACAGAAGACTTGTTGAAACTTACTAATATTTGCAATCAACAAAATTTCTTCAGTTTCATCAAAAGATATTACCAACAAATTTCAGGCCTAACTATGGAAAACCCTTTGTCACCATTTCTAGCAGATTTATTCATGAGTTCATTTGAAATACAAATTACAAGAGCCTTCCCTTTAATTTTCAAGACATGATACAGTTATGCGGATGTCATTTTTGCAATAATGCTGAAGAAACACTGGATAGATGCCCTGAAACTTCTTAATTTGCAGCAAAAATCTATATAGTTTACCATAGAAGAAGAGAGAAATGGGTGGCTACCATTTCTAGATTTAAAAACTATAAGAAATGGAGATTGTTTGAATTTTGGAATTTACAGAAAAAAAACACATACACAAAATTACATAAAAAATGAAGAGCTATAATCCCATTCACCCCATTCCACATAAATATGCAGTGTTTCACAGTTTGGCACACAGATTAATGAATATTCCACTCACAGAAATAGAGTACAAAATAGAATACAGACAGATAATAAAGACAGCTATAACCAGTGGTTTCAACAAAGACACAGTAATAAAAATTATCAATAAATCTAAAAGATAAAAAGTGATAAAGGAAGTAAGTTTCCCCACTGAAAAACACAAAAGAAGAATACAAATTCAAATATTTCACATACCATCCAATTTACCCTAACAAGTTCAAGAAAATTTTCAAAGAATAGATATAATATCAAGAATTTATTAGGTTGTACAGTAATAGACTCCATACCAACAGAACAGAAATCAGGAATTTATAAAATAAAGTTTGCAGTTTGTGAGCAGAGCTACATAGGCAAAACAAAGAGAAATTTAGAAATTCGGAAGAAAGAATGCTTTAGAAATATTCGGTTTAAGCAGGTGAATAAATCAGCAGTAGCAGCTCACTTTTGGACCAAAAATTATGCATTAAAACCAGAAGATAAATTGCTGAAACATTTTCACAACCCAAAGGAGTTATCCAGTTCGGAAAAAAATTTCATATTAAAAAATAAAGAAAACCTAATGAACTTCGAGTTTCCTCCTATGGATGAACTCAGCAAGTTCCTACTTCAGTTAACAGATATTACCACAGGAACATCCGGGTGTCTAGCCTTCATTTTGAGTAACAGCAGTTCAGTGAGCAACTGAAGATGGGTGAGATTCTCCAGAAACATATGTTATTTTTATGTAAGTAAGTGAAGTTTAGTGTAAAAAATGAAAACCTAAGTTTAAGTTGTATTTATATTATCTCATCATATGTTCAGAAAGTTGTGCAATTTCCTCCTTTATTCTTTACTGTAATTTACTGTATTCCACATTGTAAGGCAGGCTGTTTTAAAACTGGGTTTTAATAATACTTTGTATATTACTTCATATTTGTGTAAAGCAAGTTTAGCCATGATGTTCTTTTTAACTTATTGTGGCTATAGAGGTTTATTATCTTATTGTTAGAGAGGCCATTGCATTTATCTGTATTTCTAATACATAATCATAAAATTCTCCCAGTCAATCATTCAATTATTACTGATGATAATTTAATGATCCGACTCCCAAACACACATTTTTCAATCCATGTTCTTATCTTGCAGTAACATGAAAAATTAAGGCACAAGAAAGGTGTATAATATGGACAGCATTGCCGTCTTGTGTTGCGCACAATAAGAAAACTGCCAAATAAAAAAAAGTATGGCACACCACTTAGCTGAGGGAAGACAACAATTCCAGTATCTTCTATAAGGCAAGATTATATAGATGATTTTGGAAGTGAGGATGAAGTAATGGTTGCTGCCAACTGCTGCAAGTCAAGATGTATAACACATCATGAAATTAACCCGGTTGTAACTTAAGCTGGGCACTTTTATAGCAATCACTATAAACTGCTGTTTAATCAAGCAAATCTTTCAGAAAAAGAATACAAAGTTGTTATAACTATAAATGGTATTAAAAAATGTAAAAGCTGCTACTTACAACTAACAAAATATTTATCAACAGACTCTAACACCTCCAGTAATACATGTTAGTTTGCTGCATTTGCTATTTGGCAAAATATAAACATTTCTAAAACTGCATTAACAATATAAAAACCCATGCTTTGTTTTAAAAAATGTAAAAGCTGCTACTTACAACTAACAAAATATTTATCAACAGACACTAACACCTCCAGTAATACATGTTAGTTTGCTGCATTTGCTATTTGGCAAAATATAAACATTTCTAAAACTGCATTAACAATATAAAAACCCATGCTTTGTTAACAGCTGCAGCTAATTCAGTGTCCCATAATAAAAGTGGTTCCCTCCTTACATTTCCAAAGAATGTCTGGCAACAGTATGTCTGAACTACAAATATCTTTAATTGCTGAATTGCAGTTCATAATAATTATTTTTTAATGTGCTATTGCATTAATTTCTAGCATGTTTTTCACTTTTTGTGCTATGGAAAAAACTTGTTCCACCTAAAATATAACCTTAGTTCTGAGTCTGACCAATAATAAAGGAGACTTTTAGTAAACATTCATGTAATCTGTTAAATTATCTAATTACAAGTAATTTACCGTAAAAACATCACACCATCACACTTCAGTCTCTTTTGCATGAAAGCTAATTTTTATATTACTAACTAGGTATTATCATTTGCTGCATTTGTAGAAAGTTTTTCATTAAGTGGAAAAATCTCACAACACTAGCAACATAAAGGACTACTTCAGCTCAGTTCATAAACTTATTTTTACTGAACATCCCAACAAAAAAATTCATGACAGAATTTGTGAATGATTTATTTATGGATGCTCTTTAACATCTCAGGTCATCAGCGTCCCATTCAACTCAGGGCGTGAAACGGCCGACAAATTTTGCTCAGAGGCCTCTCTTTCAGGCTTGAGGTTCTTTTTCGTGCCGTAAATGTACGACAAGGGACCCACGGCTTTACTTCCCTTCCGAAGGAAGTCATACTTAGGATTTTTACGCCCGAAAAAATCCATCGGTCCTGGCAGGGTTCAAACCCGCGATCTTGGGTGTAGGAGGCAAGTATGGTAACCATATACCACCAGGACCGATCTTTCATGACAGTAAAAAAGTAACTAGTGAAGATGCAGCAGCATCCATTTTTTTGAAGTCATCGTCCAGTCATTATCAACATTATATTACTTGAATATGAGTCAACTACACACATCTTTTCTGGACAATAAATCCACACTTACACCAGAAGATGCCAATCAAACATATTTACCAGGAAAATAGCATACATTTTATGCAGAGACAACCAACCAGCCTTTCAATACTGTCAAAGATGATGGATTTATGACATTGATTCAGCACTTTAGACCACTCTAAGGGCGCAAAATCCAGGATGGTGCACTCTCTCGAGACGATGGAAGCAGAACTCTTGTGCAGTTAGTCATTTTCAGTTTTTGAAATAAATAATGCCAAGGAAATTCATGCTGAGCTGGTTGCAGACAAACAAGCCTGGAAGACAGGTCAACCATTGCCTATTGAGAACATGAGCTGGGAATTGCGGCACAAATGGAGCACCTAGTGTTTGAAGTCTCTCACATTTCTAGTGTCAAAATAGTAGAGAAGGTGTGTATTAGTCATGGTTCAGTGATAAGCATCATCACATTTTGCATACGACAAGGGTTGTCACCCTGTGGATACTGTGCATGCTCACACTGAGCAAAGACTACATCAAAAGGAAGTTAAAATTGAAAAGTTCCAACTTTGCCAGGCTGATCCTGACAACTTTTTGGAGCAGTTGGATCACCATGGATGAGTGTTGGGTGTATCATTGACTATGAGATTTTTTTTCTATTAGTGTTTAATGCCCATTTTTACTCCTGAGGCACCACAGGCAGTGACTCCAAGATGAAGCAGCAGAGCAAGCAGTGGAAACATGCAGATTCACCACCACCAAAAGAAGCAAAGACATAGATGTCATTTGGGAAGGTCATGTTGAGGGCTTTATGGTCCCTTGGTATGCTGTTGACAGATTATGCCTGTAAGAGCCAGGCAATAACTGAAAAATATTTTGAGGATCTCTTGACAAGATTGCAGGAGAATAACATTAAAAAATGCTGCAGAAAGTATTCCAAGAGAGTTCATTTCCTGCATGACAATGCACCAGCACATTCTTCACATCAGACAGTGATGCATGCACCTGTTTTGGAGTATTAGATTTTATCATATCCTCCATATACACCTGATCTGGCTCCCAGCAACTTCTTACTGTTTCCTTGCATTAAGACCCCACTGTGTGGTATGCATTTCCAGGATGACAATGAGGTGATATGAGAGTTGGAGTAGTTCTTGAGGAGCCATAGTTCTACTATCAGGATATAAACCAGCTCATCCACCATTAGAAGTAATGTGTCAGTTTGTGTGGTGCATACATGGAGAAGGGCTAAATCCAGGACCAAGACCCTTGACCATAAGCATAGACTGCCCCTTGTATTAATACTGTTAAAATCATAAAAAGTGTGTATTTTATTTAATAGAAAATATCAGAACATAATAGGTATTTTGTATCAAGAAAATTTGGTATCAACCCTCTTGTTCAAAATAAGATCTTTAAGCAGGCTCAACTTATGAACATTCTTTTTCCTTTTTATGTAGAAACAGTTGTCAACCTACCATATATGGTTCCACAAGAACTGTGGTCTCCAATGCTAGCTTTTGCTCAGTTTCAATATTATATCCAATATAACATAGCTTCTCCTTCATTATCCTAACAGTTTCAAAATCTGCTGAATGGTTGAATGCATAGCCTCGAAGCAGAAGTAACTGTAATGTGAATAACAAGGCAATCATTAGGTTCCTTTATTGGCAACCAAAACCATGTCCAACAATATTTCACAATGCCAGAATTTTTAGAATTTTGAATTCTATTCTAATTCAAAATTCACAATGCCAAGACTCTGATACTAGAAAGGACTTACTTTAATTAGGTACCGTGTTATATCCCTGCCAGCAATGTCTAGCCTTCTTGTAAGATGCGGTAAAGCAAACTCTTCATAGACAGGACAGATGTGGGTAACACCATCACCTGAGTCAACCACGACACCACTGAGCAGCCCTTGGGCATAAAGTGTGAGGACAGCTTGTATTGCTATGTATGCTCCTGCAAACTGGTACTTCTCAAACATTACCTACAGAAAGATACAATTTATATTTACATTAAAATCAAACATTTATGTGTAGTAACATATTAATGAAGTGGCTAATTGCCTAAAAATGCAAGATGTGGTTATGGAATTCTTTTTTTTTTTTTTTTGTTTATTTTGATTTGAATTTCTCACCTTTTTACTCTTTTTTATTTTTAATGAATTTTATAAAATAATACTGAAACATTTTGCTTAATGTCTTTGATTAATTCTCATATTCTCATATATTTACAGTTTTCATTATTTTGCTTTACCTACTTCACTGTATTATAGTTTTTTTCACTTTATTGAATTATTTCTTCCTCTTACATAGTTAGCTTGCTCTTCCCTCCCTCCATATATCCTTTGATTATTTTACTTTCTGCCTGTCTCTATGCTTACATCTGGAGACAGACAGAATGTGATCAAAATTTGTTTCTGGAGGTCATAAAAATACTGCCACATACTGATGCTATGATGATAGAAATTCATAGCAACCAGGGCTGGCCCACCAATAAGTGTCAGATAGGCCCAGCCACAAAGAAAATGCCATAATTATTTGTTATTTTCTCTTCTCCTGATCAACTTTTTATACAAAAAATATATGAAAACACTGATTTATTGCAAATTTTAATTGTATGTTATGCAAGAAGTGCATTTCCTCTCTAGTATAACAGTATAGCATACGGGTCCTCCGTTAGCAAGGGAAGCTCATGGGGCAGCCTGGAAAAGTTTATACTTTAAACATGTACCTTCAAGGGCCAGTAACCATTTATAAGGACTTAAATTTGTCTTTCTCCAAAATAAATTAACCTTTCTCCGGCTTATTTCTCCATTCTCTTGGTTCAGCAGGACAGCCCATGGCCAGCACTCGGTATTCTCTTTTTCTTATGACCATATGTTGAGGGGTTACTGAGACTGATTAGGGGTTGTTTTCTCACACTGTTTGAAATTGGATGGCTTCTTCACTGTTTGTTGGTGGAAAGTTCACTTTCACAGTGTCAATTGTTAAGTTATAAAAAAGCATATCTGTTTTGTGGCAATGAATAAAGTGTACAGTTTATTGAAGACTCCATTTTCACGTCAAAGTTTAACTGTTAAATTGGAAGTGAACTGATTTGGACTTTCATCAACCAAAAGCTCTAGGAGCTTGCTCAGCAGGATGGCACAAAATTAATATTTTTTTATGGTTTCGAAAAAAAATAATCTTGCTGATGGGGTGTGAAGTCAAAAACATATCTCATCTATAGAAATGAGAATAGAAAAAAATAGAAAGGGCAAATTTTGTTTCTGTACAAGATATTACAATACATCAGTGAGGGTAAACTGATTGAAAGATTCATAAAATTCATTAGTTTCTACATTGACTGCAGAAGGTTTAAAGCATATTTTAACAGCTGAATTAGAAAAGTTCAATATAAACCAGAAGTTTATAGCACAAAAGCACGATGGCATTGCAGTGTCAGAGAGGATTAGAATTCTTGATAAGAGAGACCTTCTCCCCAAGTCATTTGGATGCCATGTACTTACACCCCTGGTCCATGCTTCTACATGAGCCATGAGCTACTACTGATAACAAAATAGTTTAATAATGAGATAAACATTAATAGATTGCAATTAAAAAATCTTTGGTGGTCTTCTTATTAGTCTAACAATAAGTATCACACCACATACCATTCAGTTTTCTTATTGAAGTTGAGATAACACCTACATTTCACTTCCATCAAGCAATAACAAAAATCTACATTACTAAATAAATAGCTCAGATTAATATTAAAGTACTGTTTATGAATCAGACTTAGATATATGTATAGACTATACGGCTTTCATTTCAAAAAGTCCCTGTTAACATAAATTTAATTTAAACAAAATACATTTAAATTTAGATATTGAGGGGGAAATTTAAAACAAAGTTGATTAAATACTAGTTTTCACCCTTTCAGTTCCAACCATGTCTACCTTAAAATTCCAAATAGCACAGTTTTCTTTTGATACTTAAAATTGAAAGAGGATGTGATTATAAACACATCTTCTGTTTTACAATGTTTTATGAGAAAAACCATTCAAATTTCACTAATTTTGTTCCACTTACTTGGACATGTTTGTTGCCTTCATCACTGTGGGAAGCTGATAGTAAGCCATGGATGAAGGCAACAGCCTTGGAAACATGTCCAAGTGGAACAAAATTAGAAAAATTTGAGTGATTTCCTCATAAAAATTGTAAAATTATATTATATTTCACTGCGAAAATTCCCATAAGTTAAATACACTTATTAAAACATTTTCTGTTTAATTATTAATATGTTGTAGTGAGTTGAACTAAAGACTCTTGCAGCTTCACTGGAACATTTTTCATGGATCTTTGTCCGCAACATCAGTTACTTGTTTATTGTTGAATCATAATCTCTGGAGGACATACTGTTTGGTTATGACAGACATCTGATGAACTTTAAATTTGTATTTTCTTCTCCTGAGATATCAATGTTCTTTAGCTAATTTTTGTATTTGTGGATGCAGATTTTTTTCTGCATGATCAATTCTGTATGTCCTTCTACTGCCTTTAACAATAGTACTTTTTCTTTAATTTTATGATTTTATGTGCAAAAATTAGCTGCCACAATTGATTTCTCTATCTGCTCATAATTTATGTTCCTGCTGTGCTCTTTAAGGTAGGTACTGTTCCATTTTTTTTTTTTTTTCCAATATATATTTTATCATAACCTGCAATATTCTGTGGAAAGAAAATACAAATTTCAAGTTCTTCAGAGTCTGCCAGAGTGAAACAGTATATCTCAAAACATATTCTAGTGAAATAATAAGTTAATGAAACTGCTAAAGTGTTTAGTTTGTTTTGCATAGAATATTAATAATTTTATGAGTCACTTCGCTGTGAAAGTTCTAATTGTACATATTAAGAACTGGATCTTTTGTTTTCTATCATTATCTGGCTATCTGGACTATTATAGTTCTTTGAATTTGGACAGAATAAAAAATAAGTTAGTTGTACCGTAACTCATTATTTAATTACCAAATGGACATTCAGAAAAATCTGATGAAATATATAGTTTAAATAGAATTTTACAGCATTTTGGTAAGCAAATGAAGAAGGAAATTCAATTGAGATTACACAACATAATTTCAAAACCAGCTTTAGTATATGGCACTAAATATTGAACAAACACAGAAATGATAAAAAATAGAACATATTTTTCACAAATAAGATTTGTATGATCCCTATAAGGCGTCACACTAACAGACATATCTGAAATGAAGACCCAAAGACCTAATGGAATAAACAATGACAGACCACGTTCATAAATATCAACAAAAATATAGACAGCATATTTTACAGATGCCAGTCTATAGTTTATCTCTTAAAATCCTTCATTATAATGCAAGTGGGCACAGGACTACAGAAGACCATGCTGCAGATGGACAGATTAGTTTCAAATATATCACAGAATGGAGTTTTTATACTATTGTTCATATTCAAATAATAACAACAGTCCAGATTGCCAAGCGTCTATAGAAATAATAAGATGTAATAACAGTTATGGCATCTTTCAAATTTAAGCATCAATAGGTAGGAGTGCAATTGGAAATTTCAAAGTTGAGGTGGCTGGAGATGAAATCTAACATTTAATTAACATTTGTTTTACACTTTGCTCTAAATATCTAAATTGATGCATTTCTTATTGCATCAAATTTAAGCAGTATTTTTTTAAATTTTGTTTATTTACCGACACTCAACATCTTATTTAATTGAGGGTGTGAAACAGCAAATAAATTTTGCTTAGAGACCTCTTCTTTCAGGCTTGAGGTTATTTTATATGCCGTAAATCTATGACAGGGAAGCAACAACTTTATTTCCCTTCCAAAGGAAGCCATACTATGATTTTTATGCCCAAAAAAATTCTATGGCCATGGCCGGCATTGAACCTACGATCCTGGGTCTACAAGGCAAGTATGGTTAAAGACTAGGGTAATTTCTCCAGTAGGAAGACAGGAATTTACATTTAATTTTTTTCTTATAGAAAAATGTTAAGTAATTCATAATCATTACAATATGATGAAATATATACCATTTCTGTAATTTGTAAATTTCTTATACTACAGATATTATGAAGTTGTATGCAATTTCCTATGAAAGTTTTACATGTAGGTTTAGAAACAGCAGCAGCTTTCATATCACTCTAACAACTTATCAGCATAAAATAGGGGCTGCTGGGGTAGAAGATACATAACTCATTCAAGCTGTTTTCTGGAGCTTTTACTAAGTCCCTAGACAGATAATGAGATGTTGTGTTTGACAACTCTTTAAAAAATTTTAAGATCAAAAGGTCTATAAAATCTTATTCCCTTCAACTATTACTAAACAAAAGGGAGGTTTTTAGTAAAATAATGGAGAAATAAGTCTCTAGACAGACAAAGTGCAAATATTCAGTGTTGTGATTATCAGTTTTTTTATATACTACAATGGCAAGTGAATCATGTGAATGTGCAATTAAAAAGATTTTTGGAAAAACCTTAAGTCACTAAGCCACTGTGAATAAAAGGACTTACCTCTAAAGAGTGTCCGACTCTTCTCCATATCTTGCATCAGTCAAAAAAAAAGTGAAAAATAAATTGTGAAATTGCATTTCTCTGTAATTAAACACAGTGAGGTTCTATGTATTTGCGGTTGTCTGCAGTTAAATAGTTACTCATATTTTGTTGATTGTGTTTGCTGTCTGTGCTCCAACCCCCACCCAAAAAAAAAACAACATATATTGGAGGCATCACTGATTTCATTAATATAGTCAGTATATTTAAATTCCAAATAGATCTAGTATGGTGAATAAATTATTTCTATTTTTCTTAAAATAACATATGATTGGAATTATCATACTGAAGCGAATAACATGTTCATATGTTATGGTGAATCAAACTAAACACTTCATTAACTTACTAATTATGTTTATTTATTATTTATTGGGATTTAATTTTTTGATAATAATGATTGTCCCTACACATAAAAAATATTATGATTCACCACTGATTCTGCCTGTAAAGTTTTGAAATCAAAGTCCAGCATACTTGTATTTTAACACTTAACTACATCTATGAACAACACAAAATAAAATTACATAATACAAAGTACTGCTGTGACATCATACCGCATGAAGAAACAATTTTCATAATATATCCACAGGATAAGTTTGTTTATTCATGGAATTAACATACACACATTTTTTATATCTGCTCACCTCTATCATTTTTGCTCTGTTTTTGGTAGGATTCATTGGAGGTTCTGTTAGTAAAATTTTACATTCCTTTGGATCAATGTTCATTTTTTCAGGACCAAAAGTGTAATCCCAAACATGGCACATATCTTCCCAGTTTCTGAAAATATACACATTAAATTAATGAACTGGTTATGAAATGTGTGATTGGTTAGATGCAACCAATTTAAATCATACTTGGCTATCAATTTATTTTTCAAAGAAGAAATACATCTTAAAGATTCACTCCATGCTTGAAAAACTTATTTGTTCAAATACAGCTATAGGGGATTACAAATGCGTATTAAATTCAAGTATTTTCAAGCATTCTTAGTTCAATTATTATTTTTTTTTTTAATTTTATAACTATATCTAAAATTTCTTAAAAGGCAAAAATAAAAAATTAACTGAACTGTAGCACCGAAAACATAGTTTGATTCAAACATTCTTTTTAAATTGTTATAATTCAAGTACCATGAGGGTATTATGAAAAGTTCTTGGAATGGCACACAAACTGCAGCAGTAGTTTCAAACCAATTAGTAAAGCTATAGGTCCCATATCATAGATTTATGACATGTAAAAGAACCTCAAGCCTAAAAGAAGAGGCATCCAAGCTAAATCTATCAGCTGTTTCATGCCCTTAAGTGAATGGGATGCTAATGACCAGAGATGTTAAAGAGCATTCTTAAATAAGTAAAAAATAAACAAACCAATTACCATCAAAATCAGCCTTTTCTACAGAAACGGCTTACCAATAAAGCTTACTTTCATCATCATTATTATCTCATTCCAATACTATGCTAAGCTTTTGAAAATATATGCCAGAAATGATCAGGTCAAAGATGAAAGTGACCTGCATCAAGACAATACTCGCCTTCATACATGTCATTGTAATGGCAAAAATTGGCTATGATTTGTTACTGCAGCCATCTTATTCCCAAGATTTGACATCAGACTTAAACTTCAACCTAAAGCTTAGAAAATCCTTTGGCTGAAAGAAACTTTTATCCAATGAAGAGCTTAAATATTAATTGAGGAGTATTTTGCAGTTCTGGATAAATCTGATTTATGTGATATATTAGAACAACTTTGCACAAATTGTGCTAGAGTCAAGGGCAATTATGTTGAGAAGTAATTTCAAATGAGTTAGCTTTTATTTTGTGCTTCATTCCAAGAACTTTTCAAATTACTCTCATATTTGCTTTTTATGCTTTTAAATTAACCTTCTACACATTCTTCCTAGTTTGGTTAGACAATTCCATTGAGTCATGATGTTTCCTTGACAAAATTCTGGCTTTAAAATGTTAAAGCATTTTATGGTCCAACTAGCACAGACTAAAGTGCACCTCTGCCTCTTTCTTCATGTTTCATCCAATAGCAAATATAATTAACTTTCCATCCCAAGTGTTAGCTAGTTGTTTAGCATAACAGCAACTTCACATACTTACCAAAACATGAACTGTACAGGTATTATCCAATTCTAACTTAAGCTTAACAAAACTGTTATCTTAGTACTCATGTTAAACCAAGGGTTCTCAGACTCATTTTGTTTCATGGTGTACTATTTCACTATGGGAAATATAGTGACATATTACTAATATAGAAGCAACCTGTATATCCTAAACTTAGGTATTCATTTGTTATACACTAAACTCCACTTACATAAAAATAGGAAAAACAAAAAAACCTGTATGCTTTAGAGCAGTGGTTCTCAACCCTTTTAAGTTTGGGACCCACTATGAAGGATATTAGGCATCACAGGATTCATAAATTAAATTAGTATACTAATACAAAAAATAAAAATTACTCTAATTAAGCAAAAGTAAAATTTCATTTTAAACATTAGCATTTTCATGGGTTCCTTGCTCCATCAGGAGAGTTTGTCCATAGGTTGAGAAATGCTGCTTTAGAGAAATTTTGAATGCTATTTCTAATAGGGAGCAGCCATGAAATATCAAGAACCTAGCAGAGAGTACACGAACAACTGGAATGCACAAGAAACACATTGATCACTCCTGACACCTTGTGGAGCATACGAAAATCAATCAACAGTCATCTGCAGTTCAGTTAGAAATGGAGAGATTTGCATATGGTACAGATCTATGTGCAGTTGATTATTGATTAAGTCATAATATTTGGTGTCATTATAAAGCTAAAATAAATATATAGTTTTGTATAATATGGAAAAGCTTTTAGTCAAACACCAACAATTAAGCATTAGTAAAGAACATCATAATGAAAAAAGAATAAGCGAAAAGCCTGCATCAAGTGTCACGGCCAAGCTATATTTGCAGAGCTTTGTAAAGTTAACAATTTGTTAGTGTATAATGGAGCAAGAGGAGAAGATTGGAAGGCAAAATTATGTTTGTAAATGCAAATTGGCAAAGTGTAAAGATTACATATATGTTGTGAAGGGGTGTATGAGAATCTTTTTAATTTTAAAGAATTAAAAGAAGTAACTGGCAGTAAGCACTTCCCTTTAATAATGAAATTACTTGTAAATGAACAGACAATATAGTGCAAGGAAACAAATAATTATTGGAAAAGGATGCATGGGATCCAAAATGGAAAACCAAGAAAAATGTTGATACAGGGTGAGGAAGAAGTAGAAGTAGGTTGAATATTTAGGAAGAGTAAGGGGCAAGGGGATTTAGAAAGCGAAAAGAGAGAAAGAGAAAATGTAAGTAAAATAGGGCTCTAACTCATGTCGAAGACCACAGTGTCATGACATGTTATGGCTTCAAGTAAAGTTGGATCAGTCTCAATTGTAATAGATGTATAAATCATTTTTTGTTATACATTTTTTAATGAAAGACTGAAATATATATTCTTTTCTATATTAGCAGAGCAGTTCATCTTCTAGTGCTGCGCACAGGTAACAAGATTTTTATTTAAGTTTTGAATTTACAAGTACTAAATATGGAAATCATGAACTTCCTGAGTGTGTTGTACATAGCCAAACATTAAGCTATGTATGTATAGTTCCAAGCAAACTAGAGAGGCATTTGAAAATGAAACACATTCATTTAGTAAATAAAGATAAAGCCTATTTCAGTTGTTTACTCTCTTCTCAAGTAAAACAAGTAAAGGTAATGAATAAAATAACTAGCTATAAAGTATGAAAAATAATTGCCAGGAAAATGCAGCCACATACAGCAGCAGAAACTTCAATTTTACCTGCTTGCAAAGAAATACTTAAATCCATGTTAGAAGTTGCCAAAAGGGAGATATCAAAAGTACCTTTGTCAAATTATATTATTGCTTGCCTTATAAAAGACGTGTCACCTGATATTCAAAAACAATTCATGGAAAAATTACATGATGCTAAAAAATTTGCACTTCAATTTGATGAATCACAGATATAATCAAAGAATATCAATTAATGAGCTATGTATGATTTTTAAATGAAGAACCAGTTGCTGAACAGTTTCTATCCTGTAAAGATAACCTCTGACGTCAACATGAAGAAATCTACAATTCTACAGCAGCTACATTGGAAGAAAATAGACTGTTGGAAAAATTTTATTTCAGTCTGCACTAATGGCACACCAGCAATGACTGGTTGAATGAAAGGCTTTACTTAAATTTTCCTCACATCAGATCCACACATTGTTTTTTTACATTGGGAAGCTTTGGTGGACAAACCATTCCTTCTACCCTAAGGAGTATAATGACCTCAGTTGTTGAAATAGTTAATTACATTAAAAGCAGAGCTCTATAAACTAAACTTCTCAAAATCATGCGCCAGAAAGCAGGAGCTATTCTTGATACCCTGGTCCTTCACACTGAAATTTGCTGGCTGTCAACAGGAAATGTACTCTCCAGATTTTAACTTGAACTTAAAAATGAATTATTAGACACATTTGCCACCGAAAAACCTGAGTTTGCCGCCCTTGTAAGCAACAAAACATGGCATTCAAAAGTTGCACATCTAGCTGATATTTCTGACAATGAACATTCTTAATGGTAGTATGCAGGGAAAGAAGAGAATATTCTTATGACAAGTGAAGATGTGGGTTCTTCAAAAACTCAACTGTGGAAGTCAAAAGATGAAAAGAATGAACTTAAAATGTTTCCTCTCACAGTTGATGATATTAATTGTAGTCTAATTTTAGAATCCGTTTTGGAGGACAAACTGCAATATTATTTTACTTCTCTCAATGTGAACAAATGCTAAGTTTGCAATCCCTTTGCCATTATTACTGAGGACACAAAACATCTAATCAGAACAGGCAGAAGATTTGGCTGAACTTCATGCTGATCTAACTTTGAATATCCAATTTATGAAAGAAATAGTACTTTAATTATGGATTTTAGTGAAAAGAGAGTTCTGAATATTATCAGTACATGCCACATCTATACTACTTCAGTTTTCAACATATCAGTGCAAACCAAGATTTTCGGCACTGATCAACATTAAAAATATGATGCATAAGTGACTTCTTTCTGTAGACCAACAATTACGAGTGTGTTTGTCTGTGATTTCTGCTCACATTGCACTGTGCAAAAATAAGCAAGTCCAATTTTTCACCGAATTTGCACATATTCGTAATATTATTGACAGAGCATGAGTTTGTGTTATAGGTTTGCAGTTGAATAATAATAATAATAATAATAATAATAATAATAATAATAATAATAATAACAACAACAACAACAACAATAATAAATAACATTACAAAAATATTTAACTCATAGGCCTGCTTTTATCTGTTCATACTTTCCCAATTATTTTTTACGTGATATGGTCAATCAATTTCACAGCAAACCCTTGGAGAACCCTTGTGTTAAACTCTCTAATAGCGGTTAATTAATATGACTACTAGTTATTGCAAGTTTACTGCCACAGGCAGACAAAGTATAGGTCAAGATCTATATTATTTTATGTTTGCCAACAGCCAAGGAAGGAATTATTCAGAACTGATTGCTGTTGGCAGCATGCAAGCATGTGCATTACTGAGCTGGTTGAGTCAAGCTAGCAACAAGGGAGGGGGAGCAGGAAGGGGAGCAGGAGGAGGAGGCGGAGAGGTTTCTATCTACTTAGTCAAGGTGGTCAGGTAGGCACCAACAGGAATGGACGTTCACAGTACTGCTACCAAAATTGGCAAACATAAAATAAATAATATATTGCATTCAAACACTCAAAATATTCATCAATTTTTGTATCTTTTTGTTTCTCATGTATTTAGGGCTGATTTTCCAATTGCATTAATATATAAATGGAAAATATATTAATACCAAATAATCATTTACCTAACAATTCCATTTTCCATTGGATAGTTAACTTCTAACATGGATCTCAGCTTACTTGCCTCATCTCCAACCATCAAATCCTGTTTAAGAGAAAAAAGAAGAAATTACATGTTATCTTTAATTTCAAATATTAAAAAAAATTGCATATTTTTCTTCTTTAGCTGTATTATCTCTTGCCATTGTCTTTTTTTTTTTATGGGACATTGCTAAAACTTTGAAATAAAAGCCCTAATAGTGCTAATTCAACTTGTATAGAAACTTAATTAAGCTCTAAATAGTATTAGCTTATAAATTTGATTAAAACAGAGATGGCAGGGAAAAAAATAATAATTGCTAATCGTTTAGTTAAAGAACCGTTTCAATAACACCACTCTTTTAGTGGTACTAACATAAGACTTTAGCTAGATCTTTTGAATGACATTTAACTGAGGACTATATGTTAATGATGGACTTTAATTAATCAAAAAATGCCTGCTAATTTCACAGTGGCCTTAATGGTATCATAGCTATTGATGAAATTAGCCAATTTTGATAAGATACCAATATATGGTTGCACAATTATGTCATTTTTTCAAATTACTGGGTAAATAGAAATTAAATTTCTCATATTTAGGATAGCTCAAAGTCCCTTCTATGATGAGGATGTTCATTAAGCTTCTTCCAAAATAAATATTTGGAAATTTTTAAGTGTCTGGAAGCTAATGTATTGCAGGAATGGAGCCTTTTAAGGCTGTGATGCCTTTCTATGTCAGCCAGGACTAATTGTAATTTGGTTTCTCAACAATTCAAATTTATATTCTAACCCACTTACTTTTCTTCTCAATTCATATTCACAGTGTTTTTGTCTGCCATGTTTTTAGAGATTTTTATTTACTTCAGCATGTGTCTTCAATGGTCTTACCAAACTAAGCAAACTGTATATTTTGTACATTTGTAGGATCTAAATCCCTTACTGTATCTTCATAGCATAAGCTTTAATGCCCTTCCAAAGGAAATATATTCTTAATTTTATTTCAATAATACATCTTTCATAGAGTTTCATACCTGTTTTTAATGCTATGGCATCATAGGTGGTGGGCACTGATAATACATGAGATGAAATGATAAATTGGGAAAGGAATTTTGTTTTTGGGAAGAAGGAAGTGTTCTAGATCAAAGTTTTTGGGTGACTCTCAGGCATTTGCCATTGATAAGGATTGAAGAAAACATGGATAAAATCTCACTCAGTCAGGGAAATTGGTCCTGGAGGATTTGAACCACAGACCTGTTTACAAGTTCATTCCTAACTCATCTCAGTCATTCATGTTGGTATTTTAATAATGGAGAATCAAATTCACAAATATGTAACACATATGTTTAATATATTTCTATCTTCTTGAAAAACATAAAAATCTCAAATATTTCACTCTGTGTTCTTAAGAATATTGACAAATGTTAATTTTAAGCCCTAGAACAATTCTTAAATGTATATTACTACGCAATGTAGTTTAGGCAATACTCTTCTCAACATTACAGTATTTTGTTTAAACTATCAGCTAGCTACTGTAAAATTCAGGTCATACTTAATAAAGAGCTAATATATCCACCTAAATCCTTTACCATTTAATTAAAATACTACCAACAGATGCATAAAAAACAGTACATATACCAATTAACCAAATTTACAATACTGAGGAGAAAAGACTTGCAAATTTTCAAGCATACATGCTCAACATCTTTGGGAAAACAACACATGCATACTTACTGGTACATGAGCAAATTCCTACACATGGCCGCAAAGAGAGTAAACAACATATAAGAATTAGTTGCAAAGAGAAAAAGGGATAAAACATGATATTTAAAAAGACCCACCTGTTCTGGTGATTTCATATAACATTGATTTAGGGCTTATCATAATAAGGCATATATCACTCCGACAGCAAGAGAAAAAAGCTTGTGATTTCAGCAGTATAAGTAACAGCACAAGAAAACGATTAAGGCTACAATTACTTGAACATACCCAATGAAAGATCTTCTGATCACTAAGGTAAAGTTGATGTACTTCCTTTCCAGCCAAGGGGTTAGTTTCTAATTACCCAAGAGTCACTTCTAAGACTGTTTTGGTGGAATAGTTATCTTCACTACCTACTAATATGGTATGCAGGTATGAATCCTGATTTTTGAGGTTTTGTACAGAGGTTTCCTATTTCAGGCCTTCTTGATCCTCAGTAACAAATTATGCAAAAAACAAACAAAAATATTTGTTCTATCACCAAACATCAAGAAGAACCCAGAAGTAGTAGTAGTAGTAAGTTGATAGGGAATGACCAATTATTTCTGAAAGGGCATATTTCATCATTTAAAACGATTTTCAGTATAATACTCTTCAGATAAAAGCAGAAAGTTTAATAATAACAAACTGTTAGTTTTTGTACTGACATTTAATTTTGAAGGCTAATGTGAATTGCAAGGCTTTTCCATAAGTAAACACAATTTTCTGACAGGTGGCATTATAGTTTTCTTCCTGAAGGATAATGAAGAAAATTATTTGAAATATCAAAGTCTATACAAAATAAAAACTATAAAACTATATTTTACTTTATTTTTTACATAACATGTCTCAAGAGCCATTGCTTCCATTATCATCTGTGACCTGACTAGCATTGTTGGTTGGTATATGGAACCACCAGATATCTCCAGAATGTCTGCACATACTATGTTCCATTCATTGGTCCACCAAGGAACAGGAGGCATCTGGAGTGGTAAGATGGGAATAGCTTTTTCTGTGACAGAAATGAGTATGATCTCCAAGTGCTCAACCATAGCATTAAGAAAAATAAAGGCACACCCTGAAAATATGGTTAGAGAACCAATAAGACTCCAATTTGCCTTGCTGATAAACCACTTTAGTACACCCTGTGAATGTGCGTAGGAAGACATGATATTGATCTGGCATGGAAAAGGATCACTTGAGCACGTATTAGAGAGGTGAAACACACAGAGATCCAAATGTGATAATCTGTTAGTAGTATCTGAAAGAAAAGTAGGCTGGCCTGTATTAAGAGACAAGATTGTGGCAATCTAAAACACCAGTACCAGTTATCCCTCGTACATTCCTTGGAAGACCCCCATACGGGATGGTATTTATTAAAGTCCCCCAAAACTAGAAAAGGAGAGAAATTGATGAGGATCAGTTGCTATGATGGTAGTGCATCCCTTCTTTAGATGCAAGGTCCTGCTCCATGACCTCAGAGGCTGGGCTCTCCCACTGAGAATGAGCAACAAACTCCAACACCTAGAGCTAGAAATAGGCGGTGATGGCATAGAAGTTGAACCTCTGAGGAGAAAGAAGACTAGATATCTTCTTATTCTTGACAACGATAGTGGACGTTTTAACAAAATCGGTTATAGTATATGCCGTCTTGAATTTAACAGCCGAAGCTTCGAAAGCTACAAGTTTGACCTATTAGTAAAGCGTTTGGGGGAACCGATCTTCGGTACCATTGTTTTGCAGGCTTGAAAGTGTTTCCGGGTTTCAGAGAAGGAAAGCTTTTCCTTCACCCGGAGTTCCTGTATACAGCGCTTTTCGGATAGTGAGGGGAGTTGCGGGATGAAGTTGTGTAATCTCCGCGACAGTTCACGCAGACGGGAGCGGATGGACATGCTCCCTCGTGAGTTTGTCAGCAGGTTGCACATACGAAATAGCACTGTGGCTATATGAGTGTGGCCGAAACGTTGGAAGTGAAAACATCGCATGGGGCTGGGAATATACGGGTGCATCTATATTACCTCGTACCCAGCCTTGATCCTCTGCGGTTCCAAGTTAGTTAGAGAGTACGGGTCGGCAATACTTCTCCATCCTTCCTCGTCTGAGGCGATCTGCCTTGGTTCGCCAGATAATCCTGAATGCCGTTATCAAACATTCCATCAAGTATGCTGGTGTTAATTACTCCAAGAGACGAATTCAGGATTCAATGTTGCTCAACTCAAATAACATATCCGTGAAGAATTGTCGCCTGAAGTAAAGTGTTTGCCTGGGCTAATCCAGAAGTAATTGATTTCTTAATTTTTAACAGAAGTTCACAGGACCAGAGACATTATCTATATCCTTCTGAATGGTAAATGGGTTGACAAGACAAAATGACTGACCTCCTTCTGTTCGGTTTATAACTAAGTAACGAGAGAATAAACTCATTGTTACTTTTATTACGTATATTCTCTTTCGATCACTTGATGAGGATTATTCACCATAGTGGATTCTTCTTCCACCGTGTCTCCCAAGGCAGGTTGTTTTCTGAGCACTACCCCTGTTTAGGTCAGTTATCCTGGCCTAACAGGACTCACCTCAGGGTCACAGCTCCCAGGGACTAGAAAGAGGAACCCAACTGCCTTCAAGAAGGTAACAGCTCATGAATAGCCCCTCCTCATGCCTGACCTTTAAAAAGAGATGCATGATAACCCAGTGCTGGGAATTAGCTAGTCACCTTTTACCATGTCAAATGCGGAGGCACCCACTACACTAAGAACATGGAAGTTAGAAGAATAAGAATAAAAAAAAAAAAAGGTTGACAAAATTAGAAAAGAGTTATAAACATGCTAAGCATGGACCAGAGGGATCACCTTGGGTGCCTCGGGGTTGCTATGACCCATTTTCAAAAAATGGACCCCTGAGGGGATAAGTGGATGTAAGATTCAAGAGGACAAAGAAAACATTTGAAGTAACAAATACTTTGATTCAAAATAATTTTAATTACACAAGTTAAACTGTGTCAACAATTTTGGAAATAAAAATATTTTTTCATTACAATATAGAAAAAGAATACCCATAAAAATGTTCATAAACTTCTAAACATTAAAATATGCTATAATTATTCTCAAGAGCACAAACTTATTCAAAAGCACAACTCACATAATCCATAGTTAAAAGTTAAAGAATATTTTAATCAACTGTCATATTCGGATGCCCTTAAAGAAACATGATCAATAATCCATACCTCAAACACATGTAGAATGACTTGTTATAGACAAATTCCTTTTTCGATTTGACATAGGCAGAAACTACTTTCAGCTCAAAGATTGCTAACCTATACACTATAAAAAATTGCATTTTTTGAGAATAGTAACCCTTTAATGGCCAGAGAAAGTAGCATCCACAAAGCAGCATCAACTTCCATTGGTACACCATTTGACATAAAAAAATTAGTCATTTCTTGAATGCAATATTCTTCTAAGTTCTACTCAAAACAGCGTGCAATTCACAAGGTATCTAGCAAAGCTATGTAGCCACGGCAGCAGTTGTGTTACATGGCATGTACTAAAGATGCTGACAAGTGTGTGTGTGTGTGTGTGTGTGTGTGTTCTGTAAGATCTGTTCACTGCCGCGGGTGGCCGAGGTCGATAAGGCGCGGACTCGTGAGCGGGAGGTCTGGGGTTCAAGTCTTGCCAGGACTGTCCTTCCCGACAGGGGTTTTTTCCAGGTTTTCCTCAGTCCTCATAAATGGCAAATGCCGGGGAGGTACCCTAAACTTAGGCCTGGAACATTTCCTTCCTTAAAAAAAAAAAATCCTTCCCCAATATATCATTTCATCTCATGTATCATCAGTGTCACCGCCTGTGGTGACTCAGTAGTAAAAAATGGGCGTTAAACACTAATCAAAAAAAAAAAAAAAAGCTCTGTGGCAGAGTGTGCAGTGATGCTATGGTTAAGAGTGCAGGTTCACCTCCCAGTATGAGGCACACCTTTTTTTTAATAAATCTTTATAACATATTACGACAAATTAGTTCCGTAATATTGTTTCTCATATACAGGAAGATTTAACATTAACATATTATATACATTATGATGAACATTATAATATTTCCTTCAGTATTTGTTCAACCTACATGCAATATACTGCTAATGCACGAAGGAAAAAGATTGCTTGTGAGCACAAATTCAAGAAGCCTGGGATGTTGTAGCTTCTCATCTACACTACTACATAAATCTGATATCACCTATGCCCCGAACATTGATAGCAGTTAAAGTGCTGAGGGTTTATATATGCAATAATAATTTGTGTTTATTTCTGTGTGTTTTCATTTTAGAAGATAAATGTTTCTGTTCAGCTTTCATTTAGTTATTTGTAAAGAATGCAATAGTTTGCGATTACATTTTTTTGTGCACAAAGGTAATACCATAAAGCTCAAATTATAGGTTAAAATATAATATGATATTAAGACACAATATTCTACATACACACTTATAAAACCATTAATAAAAATAAAATCAAAATTTGTGTGTGATTTGAACCTAGGAGCTTATGCAGAAGAGCAATGCCTTCTAAACACTTGGCCACTGTTACTGTACCTAACGTTCTCTTACCAGATGCAGTGTGAACTTGCTACATGTACATTATGAATATAGCATTTATGTCCCTGAAGTTCTCTGATCAACACATAGAATCTGGGAATGACTCTTCCTCTCTTTCTTGTCAAATGGTGTACATTCATAGAATTGCACAATAATTTCAAAAGAGAATAGACCATTATCATCTCTATTTTTACATGAGGATTCATGTGGAAGCATTGTAAAGCTGCTCAAGGAAAAAATAGAGACTACAACATTAAAAAGTTAAAGTACAATGAAGAAAAATAAATAAAGTAATAAAATGTAAAAAGTCTAGTGCTGTTGTGTGAATACTCTTTACTCACAAATTACAAACAGTTTGGCTTGTACATGTTTTTTCTACAAAGAAATTAAATACTGAATTTTAAAAGAATTTGATACTCCCTTTTGAAAAGTACATTTATTCCAAATATGTACAACTATTTTGTTCTTATTGCACAGAGGAGAAAGCTGATTATCTGTTAATATATCAGCACTTATGGTAAACTTGACATTAAAATATTCGCTCACCTCTCTGGTGAAGACTATTTAAAGATAAACGTTTATTTCTAAATTACCAAAAATCTGATTCAGACCGACTTAAGTCCTCTCTTAAATAACTAAAAATTAAATAATACCTCAATTAGCCTGTGCTATCCAAATAAAGCTCCCCAGTATTCTTTCTATACAGCACAGTATATAAATATTTGTTAAGTTCTAATAACCATTTGTTTAATTATTCAATAATTTTTTCCTTTCACATCAGATAGCAGAAATCACAGATTTGTGAATTATAATTTGAAAATAATATATTAATGAAATAATGTGACAATATTAAATAAGCAGAATTTATAAACAAAACACGAATCAAGACATAAATTACTGCTCCAACCAATTAATAAAACTGCAAAAAATTACTCTTTATCAAACAATCATTCACTGTGTTAAAAAATTTAGCATTTTATGCAAATTAATTTTTTTATTTTCTAAAGGAATCATAAAAGTAATGTTATATTTATTTACCAGCACTGTGCTCAGCACACTATATACCATTACCCATATTCTAGCTACCTCAGTTGGCTTGGGGCCTCCATTAAAGCCACCTGCAAAAGTAGAGGTATGTAGGTTCAAATTTTGCTTGGATCATGCTGTTATTTGAGGTCCTACACATGGTATATCTTCTGATTATAACAGAAATATCAGGTATCTCTAATGTTTAATGTAGATTCATTCACAAAGAATATCATTCATTATTAATACTCATTAAAACTATTGTCTTAAAAACGTAAGCATCTTAAGGATATTAAAAATTACATCAAATCTTGCAAATAGAACAAATGATAAGAGAAAATTCAGATAAAATTTTAATAAAGCAAATCTATCTCCTGAGTTAAATTCATTTTTTTCTCATTCAGCATTAAATAATATTTCATAAATAATAATGCTTAAAACTACTATAACCACAGGAAAAATGTGATAAAAGATCCTTCTGAAAGGCACATACAGAAGGTCAACAGGTAGGTAACATATGCAAAAGGTTATAAATTATTCTGAGGGTATCACACTGCAAACCATGCACCTGGTAAGGGTTATGCAATGTGCATTATTACTGGTTATAAAACGAGGTAAGAAAGTCATCATTTTTCTGTAAAAAAACAAGCTTACAGTAGTCCTGAATCCTTACTCTGACATACATATCCTGCAATAAGAGAAATTATTTCAATTTTTTCATAAGTTTAACATAAGTACTTAATCAGTGTATTTAATGTTATTAAAAGCATTTAAATATAATTTGTGCAAAAAAAAAAAAAACATATTCTTGGTTGAAATCAAGTTAAAACTGTCAAGTTATTCCAAACACCTTATCTTTGCCTTACACATTCCAAAGAGTAGCCCGACCAAGTTTAGTTACATTAAATTTAAATTACATAACATTATACAAAATTAAAAATTTAAATCAGTCTATGAGGACAACAGTTATTTATTAATTTGGTACTTTTCTGTTACAGTGCCAAATGGGATTTGTACTTACCCAAACTTGTCACTGCTTGTGACTTTACTTTTATGAGTGACATGACCATGAGGGCCATTTGAAAAATGTGTTTAAAATTCATTTAAACAAATGATATTTTAAAATATCAGTTTTATCACTCAACATAGTGCTCATTGAGGCTTGTGCAACTAATTCAGCAAGATTCTAATTTTTGCACCACATTAGAAAAATAGGTTTTGTTAAAACTCTCTACAAAAAAATAACTTGCAGCAACAATATCCTTATTCAACAAGAATTTCTTCCCATTAGCCACACTTTTAAGTGTGGGAACTGGAAGCAGTTACTAAGGGCTAAGCCTGGGAGTAAATATGATGAACAAAATCAAAGCCCATGCACTTTGTACACTCTTAAACAAAAAAAATTAACAATGCAGAAAACCATGATCAATTCAGAAAGCGTTGAAAGCATTCGTTGATGTTGGGTTCATGATGCTGCCTTCATTCCAGTTATGCCACAAACATGAACTGTGTTTGCTAGGATTGTGTACTCTGATGTGCGAGTGAATAAAAGGACATGTCAAGTAATAAAAACTATATCCTAAATTTAGATATTCATTTTTTTTACACTAAACTCCATTTACTTACATAAAAGTAAGATGCGTTTCAGGAGAATCTCTTCCATCTTCAGTTGCTCACTGAACACTATGTTGATTTGAATCCTTGATTTGCTAGAATTTTTTTAATGTTTCATTTTTCAGATAAAATTAATATTTAACATGCAGCAATTATATATATAAACAAGAACTAGAGCAAGCAGAAACATTCACACAATTTTTGCTATATTTCGAACAGCCTTCAAAGAAGAACATTAGCTGTTTGAAATACAGCGAAAATTTGCTAGTGTGAAGTGTTTTATCTATTTCTGCTTCTTTAGGTCTTGTTATTTTAATTACATTGTTCCAAGGGTAGCTTTATTTTTCATTTCATTGTATATATCTTAATGGACAACATATTTTTGAATTTTAGGCATTTACTTACATCTTTTTTTAGCATAAATGCTTTAAAGTCAAATAAGTCTTTGCAAATTGATATTATATTATCCAAGGTATACTATAGGTTATTTTTACTTGCAAAAAATAAAACAATTTATGAATGCATAAGATCCAAACTTCGGTATTTCTCATTGCTGGACAGCTGCTTTTAACCACTTGATTATCAGCATATGTATAACATGAAGAACTTAAAGTGATTGGTTATAATAGAATGACACACAGGTCCTGGTGGCCTAGTGGCAACCTGCCTTTTAAACCAAAGATTGCTGGTTCAGTCCTAGACAGGGTCAAGGAATTTTTTCGGGCATAAAAATCGTAAGTACCTTCCTTTGAAAGGGAAGTAAAGCAAGGATCCAATGTTGTAGATTTATGGCTCATAAAAGAACCTCAAGCCTGAAAGGCGAGGCCTCTGAGCAAAATTTATCAGCTGTTTCAACCCTGAATTAAACGGGATGCTGATAACCTGATATGTTAAAGAACATCTGTAAATAAACTAAATAAAAAAATGACAGAATATGACTAAAGGTTGTACAGACATGTGTAGGGATATGCCATGAACTGAGTACTGAACCAAGTAGAACTTAGACAAATTGAAGATTTGAGGGCCTGATATTCCTTTTACTTAGGTTGTACATTATGACTATTGAGTTGGGAGATGGTTCTTTCTCATTAAAGAGCACTTCTCTTTGTGCCAAATATGGCAGCTCCTCCTTCAATTCAATTCCATCATCAGTCCAACAGTTAATGCAAGACAGCCTCTGGGTATTATTTTGTCCTATTCATATAGTTCCTTGGAAATTCAAAAAAAAAATAACAGTCATCATCTCCACAACAGAAAAAATAGTTTTTGCATTCTGCTGTGCTCTTTTACCGGTCATTATTCACTGCTTTGGCTGGTACTTTGGGGAAAGTGTGTAAGTTTCCTATAAATCTCGCAGATATGATAAAAATTGCCAAACAATACACTGAAAATCCCTTTCATGTAGTTTTTGGTCCACAATCACATTGCATACAGCCTTTTTATGTGCAGGATATTATGCAGTCATTCAATTGATATGCCTACAATTTCAACAATCATGTATATTTTCATTTTTCAGCCTTGCATCATGATATCAAACGTTTTTCAATGATTAATCACTGTAAGGATGTTATTTTTTTTTCATTTGTATGGCAGATGCAACAGTGAGCAATTAATATGACTGTAAATTATTACCACACACTGCATCTTGCTGCAACTTTATTATAAACTGTTACAGGGTCCTAATTTCACTACTCATTTGGAAATTGATTTTGCCAATAAAAGGTTACTGCATAATGGCCCAACCACCTGCTGAGAGAAATCACATCACAAAGTATAGACCGCAAGAGGTGGCTAAGGTTGTTAAGGCATGGACTCATGAGCGAAAGGTCTGGGTTTCGATTCCCACCAGGACTATATTTCCTGGTTTTCTTCAGCCCTCATTAATGGAAAGTGTCAGGGAGGTACCCTAAAAAATTGTGCCTGGAACATTTCCTTTCTTAAAAAAACTTCTTTCCAAATTTATCATTTCATCTCATGTATCACCAGTGTCAACATAGTAGGAAATCATATTGTGCATGTTTTCTTATGTTATTTATTAGTAGTAAATAGTAATTAGTATTACATTCACTATTATAGTAGATGCTATAAGTACCCGCCATCTGCTATGAGAAATGCCTGATTCCTTTCATCCTTCTAAATATTGCAAATTGTCTCATGAATATTTTATTTCAGCACCTCCAGATCATGTGGACTGTTGATATACACCATATTTTTTAATTTTCCCAATAGAAATTGCACAGATTTAAATCTGCTGATCTAGGGGCAGACAAATCCAAACTAATAATTTTAGCTTCCCCATTTCCTTATACATGTCATGCAATGCTATCTAGATTTTTCTAGTTGAGTCTGAAGTTCCATTATATTGTATAAAATACCCATATTCTTCTTCTGCTGGTACAAAATTAGTAAAAAAAAAAACAAATGCAATATCTTGTTTATGTATTGGTGAGCTTTAAGAGTACCTTATAAAATTGGGGCTCGATGATGTGGCTTACACTAACCATGATCGACACTACTCTAGCATTTATTATTATGCAAGTTCATATATCCTGAGAGATTGCCCTTAGCTTCATCTATGAAATGTATTAGATTAGAGTCAAAAAGTTCTTGATGCACACCATCGACTAACTAATTGTAGAACCCCCTCTTTTTTCATAGTTCTCAAGTTTTATTTCAGGTACAGATGTGTATGAAGATGCAGCAACTGAGTGGCATTGCGAACAAACACACCAATTTGCTGGGTTACTCATGTGCAAGTCCTTTGAAAAATTTCTTATTAATAGCCTATTTCATCAAGCTTTTCCTGTATTAAAACCCAGTTTTTCAACACTTTCAACTTATTGCCTTGCATTCAAACTTGGTTCAGCAATCTGAAAATTGTACTTCGCAAGAGACGTTAGTTCTAGAAATTTAGCACAAAATTTTCTCCTACAAATACAATTTCTTTTGCACAAAACAATTCTAAATAAACATTCTTTGTTATACAATATATCTGCTCTCGATATAATTCACAATGCACAAATATATAATAGAATGTCTAACTTTAACAACATAGGACCCATCACTTTACTTTCTACAGAAATGCAAATGAAACAGTTGGTCTGTTAAACGTGAATGAACTAGCTAAATTAAAACTTTAGTCTTACTGGGAATCATGTGTCCACTGAAGGTTAGCAGATTTCTCTAGTAATTTATGATGCCATTGTTGCACTAATAAAATTAAAATCTACTTGACTCTACAAATAATCTTTGTGTATTATAGAGTATGACTTGCATGAAGTTGTGGAGTTTCTAAATAGTTAAAAATGTTAACAAACTCACATCATAAAAAACATCTTTGCTTTCTAAGGATAAGCTAACCACTTATTGCAAAGTAGTTCATCTAAATGCAGAGCTGATGACATCACAAGACCTAACCAGTAAACTGTGACAGGCTTAATATCTTCCATTTGGCTTTGTAGCAGAAAAGAACTTAATGTTTAAATACCTTTCTTAAAAAAGATTTTGTTTCTGATTTCAGAAATTAGACATAGCAATGCTGTTCTTACTGGACCCCTGCACGCAAACTGTGAGCAGAAGCAAATGAACATGAACCATACACTATAATTTTATGCATTTCTGCAGCATCTTTCAATATAGCTTTCCAGACCTTACCAATTTGTCTGAAAATGTTTTACAACTGTACAGAAAGTTTAACCAGCAAGGAATGAAGCAGTGATACTTTTCTTTGCTTATAAATAATAGCTTCAATCAGAAAACTCAACCTTGGTTTAATCATTTGCTAATAATGCTAAAATAACATTAAAGCTGGCAATTTCCATGGCCCTATTAAATGCAAATTATGATGTATGACAATAAAACCATAAAAAAAATATATAGTCTGCTAATGTGGATACTGGAACACCATGAATTTGTACAATGAAAGCACTAAACAAAAATTGTACTAAACACTGTACACATTTTTACGTTCACTCAATTTTACATTAACACTGACACTTGCATATGGGTTATTACATATATTTTTATAACTTTGAAAATTATTGAGAGTATTTGCAGTATCTATGGTTGCAACAATTATTGATAGCAAAAAACCCAAAATTTTTCACAGACTTCCAATAAACAAACAAATGTAAGGTATAATGCCTAAACTAGGGCATTTCTTGGTATATACATGACAGTCATATTACATACTTCTTTTCAGATATAAATAATGGGTAGAAAAGCAGATCTTGATCATTTTTTCAGAAAAGATGGTACAGAGCATTTGAACAGAAGCTAAGTTGTGTGCTCAGATCATTTTCTAGAGAACAAATTTAGAAATAAGAATTTGTTGAGTCAGGGATAAGTATTTACTATAGTATAGGCATTTTATTATTATTAATTGATTCCCATAAAATGAATATTAAAAGATTAGGCTAAATAATGTTTAATGGTTTTTCTCCTATAATATACATATCTTCTTGAATCACAGATCATTTATCAGAAAGCAGTTTATGTACTATTATTAACTGTGACACTGCCTACATACTCCTTAGTTATTACTTTTTTGTATATGATATGTAATGGACAGTAATAATATTAAGAATAATTTTCATAGAGGAGTTTTAAAATAAGTAAACAGAAGAAAACTAGTGAATTTGAGTAAATTCCTCATAAATAATTTGTTATGTTGGTTTACATTATTTTTGTTCTCTCTTTTCAGTGTTTGCCTGGCTCTGTACCTTTGGTTTTAACCAATATAGGAAGGAGTGAAAATAAAAGAAAAAGATAACAAGAACCAGATCCAGAACAAGCAATTAGTGACTAATCTGAAATTGGGAACAGTGGCATTTCCAAATATGACAAATGTAAATATTGTTTAACAAAGAAACTGAAGTGCATATTGTTACAGAAAAGAGTATCTAGACAAAAATATCATACATTCAGAAATTAGTTGTATAGTTTAAAATAAACATATGAATAAGGATTATATGCTTTCGCGGCTAGTGTCACTTGTATAAACTAAGACTTCTGGACTGTAGAGCTGTGGTCAACTGAAACTCTTTCTCTTCCAAGACAATTTGTCAGTGACTATGGCTAACATCTTCAGTGGTGCATTGACATTTCCAAAGTATCTTCTGATTGTCTTTGCTACAACTGTGCTCTGAGTGTGTTGTGTCACTATTTTTATTATAAAGGAGGTTCCAGTTGCTTCTGATTGGCTTGCTGTATTGCTTGCCTCTGATTAATTTGATGAATTCATGAACTCTAGTTCGGAGGTAGTAGTATGGTAAATGATTAATAGCACTGTGGTGTTCTCAAAGTGAAAAATATGGTTTCCATTTTGGCCGGCATGTTATACCAGTATACAATTGAGTCAGTATTAGGTGACACTAAAACTTCACTAACTGATTAATTCTTCAGAACATGTTTCAAGAGCATTCGCTCTCATCCTCAGCTGGGGACTGACTAACTCTAGCAAGTGACGTAGTGGCATCTGATGGTTCCATTAGATAACGGAACAGGAAGTCCGTTGGTGGAATGTCAAAATTCATCACTCTATGTTTATTTTTTAAAATATAAATCTTTTCCCATATTGCCAAATCCTTGGGATTGGTAGTAGCTTTTAACTATTTGGCTTCTCCTGCAATGTTATGATCATAAGTCCAAAAGTGATCTGCAACCGCCGATTTATCCACTTGTTTATATCTTAAATTTCTGAAGTGTTCTTTGGTCCTTGTCTCCAAATTTCGTATTGTTTTTCCTATATATATCTGTCTGATCACACTCCAAACAGTCTATCTGATACACTCCTGACTTCTTGCTGGGTGGAATAACATCCTTTTTGTTGCTGTTCAGAAGCTTTCCAATACTAAATTTATTTTGTGCAGCCAAACTTATATCATAATTTTTAAAGATTTTCATGAATGCCCTGTTTGCCCAAGGATGATGTGTGAATCTTTTAAAAACCATGTCCTTTTTTATCGTGGAGAGAGTTGTGGTGTTTTTAATATCTTTCTGGGTGTGGTTTTTAAAAGATTCACATATCATCCGTGGGCAAACAGGGCATTCGTGAAAATCTTTAAAAATTATGATATACGTTTGGCTGCACAAAATAAATTTAGTATTGGAAAGCTTCTGAACAGCAACAAAAAGGATGTTATTTCACCCAGCAAGAAGTCAGGAGTGTATCAGATAGACTGTTTGGAGTGTGATCAGATATATATAGGCAAAACAATATGAAATTTGGACTGTTAAAAGCTACCACCAATCCCAAGGATTTGGCAACATGGGAAAAGATTTATATTTTAAAAAATATAACATACAGTGATTAATTTTGACATTACATCAACAGACTTCCTGTTCCGTTATCTAATGGAACCATCAGATGCCACTACATCACCTGCTAGAGTTAGTCAGTCCCCAGCTGAAGATGGGAGCGAATGCTCTTGAAACGTGTTCTAAGAATTAATCAGTTAGTGAAGTTTTAGTGTCACCTAATACTGACTCAGTTGTATATGTAACAACTTCACTGACCCTAACTTCTTTTAGGATTACAATGTTATACCACTGTTGATTTGTCTGTTGACCTTGGTGGCAGTTCTTCTATTGCTGGAGTATGTACCACAACCTGCTCCACACAGTGCAGCATAAACACATGACTGGCCGAACATATAAGGAACTGTTGCCACAATCAGACAGACAAATCAGTAGTGGCAGTTCTTGCCCTTCAAGTGGAAACCATATCATTCACTTTCTGAACATCACAGTGTTATACATTACCATGCTGCATACTGGGAAGCCATAGAGATTTCAAAAATCCTCTCTCAATTTTAACAAGGAAGAAGGCCTTTGTTTAAACAAAATCTTTCATCTTGTATTACATAAAACCCCCTCAAAGAATGAACTAATCAGAAATCATTACCCTGGACCCCCAATCAAAGTTCACAAATTAAGCCAACAGGGACTAGTAATTCAGCAAGCCAATCAGAAGCCATCCTACTGAGCACACCCTCCACTATAAAAACAATGACACAACCTGCTCAAGGCATAGTTGTTGCTGAGATAACCAGAGACTTGTTTCACAAAAGTATGTTCTCACATTACCAGTGCATGGGACTCGTAAGTTGTAATTAGTAGTAATATTCTGTTTTTGTACAGAGGTTTCTGCTGCACCTGAACTTTACAACTCCATACTTATATGTTTATAAGTGATTTTTCTTTGTTTTGTTCCACATAAGTATTAGTATAGTTGTGCATTTGGAACTTGTATAGATTTCTTTACATGTGTGGGAATATCCTATAAGAATGTATTAAATATGTTCACACTAACTCCACTTAATTATACATTAGAAAATGTTTCTGGGCCAATTACCCCCATCATCAACTATTAATGAACTACTTGATTAGTTGACTGGATCCCTAGGTGCTTCTGTGGTGGTCTCTGACGGTCTGAATACGAGCTTGCTGAGTTCATCCAAGGGTGGAAAATCAAGTCATTAAATTGTTCCTATTATTTTATGATCAAATTTTTTTCCCTTGTAAATAGCTCTATTGGGTTGTGTAATTCTTTCAACAGCTTAGCCTTTGATTTAATTCATATCTTCTCAAATCAAGAAATAAAAATCTACAATGTATCTTTTATTTACATCAAAAAATGTAATAAATATTTTAGAATATATTCAATATAATAACTTTCAGTATACACAGAGGAAGAAATGCACAACTTGTAAGATATCATGCTTTGAACTCTCAACAAACTGCATAAACTAATGTCATTATAATTGCAAACCACTAGATGGCATCATGAGCACAATTCCAACACAGTGCATTTTAGTGGCAGTTTCCGCTATTATCTATTTGATATGGCTATCAAGGCTCAATTTTGGCAGTGTCCACTATAATAGCAATTAACACTTCCCTTATGCTCACGGTATTAATTACAAAAGCAATATGTTTGACTTATGATCACATTTAATTAAAAAAAATTTGTTACTTTTTTCTTCAGAAGTGTATTCAAAATTAATCTAGCATGAAATATAAGATATAGTGTTTTTATACCTAAAGGCTGTATCTTTATTCCCCAAAACTGCATTCTTCAGCTTGTACCCCCTAAAGAATAGAGCAGAGTGAGAGTTTTGCTCTATATATAAATAAATATGATTACCTTTACTTCTATGTCGCCTATTTTATTAACTGCTCGAATTATAGGTCGTCCAACCATAGAGGGAAAGATATGTGCTGGGAAGTTGGAGCCAGCATACCCACATTTTACAAACTGAAACAGAAAATTGCAGCAATGTTTTAGATACATGGAAATAACAATGAGAAATTTAATAAGAGTTTAAATTAGGAAGCATTTACCTTGAAATTAATGTATGTTACTTTGAATACAATGTGGTAGTTCAGAGAATATGTGAACAAACTTAGAAATAGCAAATATGTAGTCTAATAGTGCCTAGATTCTTCTACTTCCATTTAGCAGATCCAAGTTAAAAACACCACTTGATTGAGAGTGAGTGGAGCTTTCATTATCGACTCTTCTTGCCCCAAAAGTATCTTTCATTGCATTTTCAGCATAGGTGATCTCTAGGCTCATATACCCCATTACTTATTTTTTTATTTTAAGCAACTAAGATATTCACAGAGTAGGGAAGAAATATTAAAATGTTATAAGAAAATAAACTATTTTAATAATAATAATAATAATAATAATAATAATAATAATAATAATAATAATATGCTCAATGAATGCAACTAATATGTCCAGGTATGGTAAGGTGCAGTATTAATAAGCCTGTGTTTTTCACAAGAAAAACATCTGGAGGGGAATCTCACTAATGTGATTAGCATTCAAATCTGGGATATGTTTGGAGTTGCACAGATTTTTCTATATCGGCCAGCTATTAAAAGCTAGGCCAGATGCACCAGTTATAAATAAACATGTATGTTTTCTGTAGCTAGAAAACATTAAATACTCCAGAGTGTCTGGACCTCTCCCCCATAAATTTTCTGACTTTACACCAGCTATCTCTATTTACCTTGTTAATTCAAATATATTATTTGTCTATATTTCTAACTAAAAACATAATTCTGTAATTTTGGGCTATGTAACATATCCTTGACAAACAATCCACCTATTCTTGGTCAATAAATAAAAATTGTGCTCATCATTGAGTCTATTACACTATTTACGTTCTTTCCGCCAACGTTCTACGAATTTCTGATGCCCTTTTGAATTCAGGGACAAGCCCAGAAAAGAAAGGCTGGCTCATAAACCAAAATTATTGAAACAGGTTACATTATGTTTAATGTTCGTTGCTGCCGTTAAGCAGCTTTTCATGATTTCAGAGCTCCCAAATGCGTTGAAGTTGATATCCGCGCATCAGAATATGTTATTACATAGAATGTACAATGCACAAGTAATCGAGATAATTCAATTTTGCATTCTAACACAATTCACGCTGACAGGTTAGTTACCATGATTTTTCAATGCAAGTAATATACTAACCCCTGTGCCATTATCACAGACAATAACTTTTCTTCCTTGGCTATCCATTATACACTAAAACTATAGAAACTTAAAATACTATATTCGTGAAAAGTTCACCGGTTATCTTAAAACCTTCCTGGACATATCATTTCCTTTAACCTAGGCAGACACCTCCCATGAACAGCATGACCAACTATGATACACTTCCTCCGTATATTTACCTACTGAAGGAAGTGTGAATCACTTTTATGGGTGAGGCCTGTAGTTTAGGTTTACAAATGCAAGATTACGTTGGCCGCGAGCTTGATAACATATTTCATTAATAGTATGCTTGAGTTTAAATTAGCAGAAGTATCAGAATTAATATACCGTAATATTTAATTTATTTATATTATATACAAATACTCAAAGAATTTTCGTTGTGGACAAATCCTAAATTTTGGGCGGCAACACTTTTTTTTTTTTTTCAAAATTTAAAAAGCGGATTTGATATGAAGTTTAATCACTCCTTTATTTATTTTAACGTTAGGTTTCAAAATATAGCTCGTTGTGTCTACTCGAAATCCTGTTCATAAAGACAATGAGCCTATCAGGCAGGAGGGTCGGGTTCCGATTATAAAAAGAGTCATGTCAATAATCTCTGGTACACACAACAGACATTCATGCAGTAACCTCTTTAGGCAATTAGAAATTCTAACTCTTCATGTGTGTGCGTGTGAACTTTTATATAAGAAATAAAGAAAATTTTATACAAAACCAAAATATTCATGACTAGAATACTAGACATAAAACAAATGTACATAGATTTAATTATTTGGTTTGTAGAAGTTTACTGTTATAATATCCTATCCTATCCTATCCTATCCTGTCCTATCCTATCCATCGGTTCTGATGGTGTAGTAGTTTACCATACTTGCCTCCTAAACCCAAGATCGCGGGCTCGAATCCGGCCAGGACCGATGGATTTTTCCGGGCGTAAAAGTCCTAAGTATGGCTTCCTTCGGAAGGGAAGTAAAGCCGTGGATCCCGTGTCGTACATTTACGGCACGAAAAAGAACCTCAAGCCTGAAAGAGAGGCCTCTGAGCAAAATTTGTCGGCAATTTCACGCCTTGAGTTGAATGGCGCTGATGATCTGAGCTGTTAAAGAGCGTCCATAAATAAATCAATCAATCTATCCTTAATAGAGAATCTGTGATAAATTTCATATTTGTTTTATCTAGATTTAGAGACAATATGTTTGATATAAACCATATACACATGGAGTTCAGAACTAGACTTAATTTGGAGCTATATATCAATATGCTTGTGTCATCTGCAAATAGACCAGTGTTACAGTGGAACCATGCTGATGATGAAGGGAACAGCCTTTCAAACATGTGGAAGTGAAACAAAACTAATGAAATTTGAGCGAATTCTTCATACATAATTTTTTATATTATACATAGATAGGTTTCAACACTTTCCTGTCATCAAAGAACAATTTATTATGAATGCATTTTAATACAAAATACTCTCCCTCTTAGTCTAAAAGTCTTAAATAAACAATGGTAAATCCTTCAAATTTATTCTTCTTAATACGTTTGCAAAAAGGCTTTTATACTGTATATGAGTATATGGATAATACATTATACTGATTCAAAAACACTGTAATGATTTAATATCAATGTATATATAAACATGTTCATAGATAAATACAGATTTTTTTATCAATGCAGAATATATACTATTGTAATCATTGTAAATGATAATCAACATTGTAGCTGTACTATCCATCGCTACAACTTTGAAATTGTTTTAACCAAAAGTCATACCCATTGCAACATATACATCAAAAAATGTATACCCACATTCAAAAGTGAAACATCTTGAGCAGCTGGAAAAACCGAAAAATATTTTCCTGAAAAAGACTTTATGTATCTCAAAATATATCTCCTCATGGCTGGTTTATGAATTAATGAGGAAAGAAATTCATTTCTGTGTGATGCTGCCCTCAATTCCTGGATAGGTACAAATTATTGCCAAACCGCAAGCATGGCTTCCATTACAAACTGTTTAAAACAGAAAGGTTCCATCAGCTAGACTAATATGTAAATAATGTAAAAAGCATTATCATTTCCATACAATGTATTGTGCACTGCTTCTGGATTTTCATTGGATTATACAGCTTTACATTAAAGTCATAAAGTATTTATTACATAAAAAAAAAAGATTATAACTATGCAGGATTGTGAGCAGAAAGCTATTGTTCATGTTAAGCAACAAAGGATTCACATGAAAATTATTTGCTGCAAGTGATATTGTACAAAAGACTCTTCTAACAATGACCATCTCATTAGGAAAAAGCATTTTCATTCATTTTTGCCAAACATTGGTTTTTATTTTTAACACTAAAACAGTTCTTTGAAAGTTTATAGTAATAAGGAAACTTTCCCAGCATTTGCTTTATTGACCCACAACTGTAAGACCATTAAAAAGCAGATAGCCTGCAAATGAGAAATCACATTTCAAATCTTCCAAAAATGTTCATTCTTAGTCCTTTGAGGATGCTATGACTGTTATTTAAATGTTATTTTCTTAAAAAACAAAAATGGATTGGACTTAGCCTTCTTCTGATCTTCCATATTCATCTCTGCAGTATTTATCAGTCATATTTATAGATAATTGTTAATTAAGTTGATAATAAATATTAGGACAAAACCTATTGTACTTTATGCATTTAATGGCTATCATAAAATTACTACTGGACTAGCATTATTTTCTCAGAATTCTAACCCTGACCATTTAAAAATCTGTTGATATAAAATTATCTTATGCATGTATCAAATACTAGTATAGCTATATAACATAGAGATCAGATCATAAATTTCTGGCTAAATTGTAAAAACACTCTTCATTGGCTATCAAAAACCAGGGTTTTTTTTATTATTAAGGGGTAATAATAACAATAATAATAATAATAATAATAATAATAATAATAATAATAATAATACATTTATTGCTGTCAATAGACTCATTTACATAAGTTTCAGACATTGTCAAAATACTAGAGTAACAAAGCATAACTTATTCTTGGAACAAGGTTTTAGTTCATGTTTGCGAGAGTTAAAAAAAGTTTACCTATAAATACTGTTAAGATTACAACTGATTGCATCCAATGAATATAAACTTCTATTTACAAGGTATTTTTTCAACTGATACTTAAATTTTGATTTTTCTACAGATTTAATCTCTAATGGCAATTTATTGTACAAAAGGGTACCTCTTACATTTACATCCTTACATACTATTTGTTTACTATAAGCATACCTATGATAATCTTTACTATTTCTAGTGTTATAGCTATGAATCTCATTATTTTTTATAAAATTCTTTGATTCACTGCATAATATAGACTTATACACATAGAGAAAGTAGACAGTTAGCATTCCATGCTTTACAAATGCATCCTTACACGACTATTTATATTCCAATTTAGAAATTAGCCTAATACACTTTTTCTGTAATATAAATAATCTATCCATATGCATTTTTGCTGCAGCCCCCCAAACCTGAATACCATAGCGTAGATGATGGTATATTATACCATAATAGATCATTTTTAACTCATTTGAGCCAAACACATCTTTAAAAAATCTCAATAGATAGGTTGAATTGCTTATTTTGCTACATATTACATCTATATGCTTTGCCCATGTTAATTTACTATCAATCCATATACCTAAGAACTTATATGTTTCTACCCCCTCACAGATTTTATCTTTAATCATACATATATCCTCTAGAGCATTACTGTAAAATAGATTAAATTTCATAAATTTTGTTTTATCCACATTGCATATAAGATTATTGTTTTTTAATTATTTTATAATTTGCTCTGAACTCAGAGAGATGGTGTCCATTAGAGACCTATTACATTCAACCCAAGAATTTATTGTGGTATCATCTGCATAAGAAGTAATAATAGAATTGCATGGCTATACAATATCATTAAAATATATTAGAAACATTAATAGGCCCAAGACGGAACCTTGTGGGACTCCATATCTTACTATTCCATATTGAGACCTTACTTTAGACAGGTGATCATCTTTTTTAGTATTAATTTCAGTTCTTTGTTTTCTATGCACAAGGTAAGATTTGCATTTTAATTGATATCATAGTATGATTCAGTTGAACTACACACTCTTAAAGCTTCACTTACTTTTTATAAATGTTCTCGAAACCAGTTCCATACATTTATGAAAAGTAAGTGAAGCTTTAAGAGTGTGTAGTTCAACTAAATCATACTATGATATCAATTAATATGATTGGCTTCACTGTGCAAGTTCCAATTTACATTTAAGGATTTGCATATTTCATGGGAAATTCCTCTGATCCCGTAAGATTCCAATTTATATAACAAAATATCGTGTCTCTCACTATCAAATGCTTTTGATAAATCAAAATATACCATGCCCACTTTTTTATTTTGTTTTAATAAAGTCAATACGCGATGAACATAGTCACTAACTGCAGTTATGGTTGAGAAGCCCTTTCTAAATCCATGTTGAAAATTACAGAGAACCTTTCTACTATTAAAAAATTTTATAAACCTAGATAGAAGAATTCTTTCATAAATTTTTACCAAGCTCAGATGTTAATCTGATTGGCCTATAGTTATTTATATTAAATTTGTCACCCTTCTTAAATATAGGTCTTACAATACTTATCTTTAAACAATCTGGAAATATTCCTTTTTCAATGCAGAAGTTTATGATATGTTCCAAGAGTTTTGCTATTTAATTTTTACAGTATTTTAACAGTTTAGGACTCAATTAAGTGTACTTAATTGGACTATTTTAGGACTATTTTCATCCCAACCAGATGAGCTTTTATCTGGTAAGCAAGTTATTATTTTAATAATTTCCTCCATATTTGTGGGTTTTACATACATAGTTGTATTTACGGTATCTTTAACAAAATAATTCTGACTATTCTCTGGTAGGAGAGGTATAGTATTCAGATAATGGTTGTTAATGTATTCACAGATTTTAATTGGGTTTTTTCAAATTCCCCATCAATGTTTATTTGTAAGTCTTCTGGTTCGGCTATACTATCCCTTTTTTGATTTACAATTTTCCACAAGGATTTAGATGCAGTTTTAGAGTAATGGATTTTCTGTATGAATGCTGTTCGTGTTCACTCTTTTAAGTGTTCTAGATATTCTTTCCTATATTGTTTATATTTAGTTTTATAAAATTCCATTCCATTATACAATTCATAATAATCCTTTGCTTTTTCTTTTAGTTGGATGATATAGTTTGGGAGACTTATTTTAGAACTGTTTTTAATTATTCTTTTTGCAGTATTATAGTGGATTTTAAATAGCTTATAAAATACATTCCATTTATCCTCAACTTTATCAGTATTATAATCCTTCTCCCAATCCTAATTTCCTAGTACATTTGCTAATTTTATTAGATAATATCTTTTAGTTTTCTAAATGTTTTAGTAACACCCTTGTTCATTTTTTTATGCATACTGCTTATATCTAGATACTGTGCATAATGATCGGATAAACAAGACTTTATTACCCCAGTGTCTACTATTGTATCTATCATATTAGTAGCTATATGATCAATAGTTGTGGCTGTAAAGGGAGTAACTCTCGTTGGTTCATAAATTGAGTCATTTAAGTTATAGCTATCAAGTAAATTTTTTAGTTTTTTATATACATTTTCATTCATTAGATTAACATTTAAACCACCTGCAAGGATGACTTTTGTACTTTTTGTAACATACGCATTTAACAATCTATCTAGATAATTAAGAAAGTTATCTACTAGAGATTTTGGTGATCTATATACCCCAAAGATTAGAATATCCCCCTCAAGAGTATTTACTTTAATGCCTAATACTTCAAAAACTTTTTCCATACAGTAATTGTTTAAACTCAAGCCACTGACACATAATTCATTTCTAGCAAATACAATATTATAATTTTTAACTGTGTACAGCATTATTTGATCATCTTTTAAACCATGCTCAGTTATAATTGCAATATGCAGGCTTAATTCATTTATAAAACATTCAAGAGCCCATATGTTATTATTAATATATTGAATGTTTAGATGAACTACTTTAAATATTTCATCCAAATTTTCATCATTAGATTTTTTAACTGAAATAGTTTTACATGTATCCTTTTTGTTAATGTCTGTCAACAACAAAGACTCATCCACCAGGTTATTTACATGTTTCCCTGAAAAGATTCTATAACATTACATAGCAACTTCCCAAATTTGTAAGCACTCTTATAATTTAAATGTATACCATCCCTTGCTAAGTCCTGTCTATCTACCTAACAGTTGCCATCTAGCATTAAGCAGCCCCTTCTGGCACACATCCAATCTAACTCACTGTTTATCCTATCAATTTTTCTCATAGTGACATCATATCTCCTAAGAATGCCTCTTATCACTATTTTAGAATTCAGAGCTTTACATTTTATATTCGCTACCAAGTCCATTGTCTCCCCCATTATTTCTTCTGCCATAACCCCTTTCTTAACATCATTTGTACCTACATGAAGCACTACCACTTCAGGATTTTCCTTTAATAAATCAGTTTGTTCCAACTTTTATTTCAGTTCATTAATTTTAATACCTGGGTAACATCCCACATCATATCCCCGTTTTCTTAATACTTCACTAGAAAATTTCAATAGAGTCACCAAGTACTACAGGCCTTCTTTCTCTTAAAGTTTTATCACTTTTTTGAAACTCCTCACTAAGGGTGTGAAGCCATTCTAATAAAAATTCAATGCTGTATAGCTTTAGTATGAATTTCTAAGTGCCAAACTGCAATTACAGTAGCCCATAACTTTGACATTTTACATCAAATTACTTGTCCTATATGCACAACAAAAACATTTTGGTGTTGTTCATTAATAACCTGTCTATAGTCAATGCTAGAGACTCTAATTTCTAAGCATAGTTTATTTCTAGTTGTTAAAAGATTTATTTGTATAAGTGATATTTAAATCTGCTACAAACCATAGCTTTTAGATTGAGTTTAAGTTTAACAGGTATATTAAGCAAATATGCTCTGTGTTAATAAAACAAAGTTATAATATAGCTTATCTTACTTTAATAACTTGAAATTATTCTGATATAATGTATCTTAGAATTATTTTTTGGGATCAATATTGCCAAATACATGTCTAGTCTTCAACTACATAAAAGAGCTATTAGAGCAATGATACTAGCTAGCAAATGCAAGAGTTGTAGAGAACTATTAAAACATTGCAGATTTTATTTCTGCCATGTACACATTTAGGAACTACACATGTTCCAAATATGTCCTTACTGCTCACAAGAGGTTTAATGTTTTGGCAGCTGGACATGAAAAGCCATTGCATCTTGCACTATTTGCACACCACCAATTTTTCTATCATAAAGTGAAGTTTCTTGTATACAATTTGGATTTTCAGAAAACAATTGCAAGTTGTTGTGAGTGTTCACATGATTATTTTGGTGGAACTACACTCCGTCTGAAAAATACAAGCTGTGGATCAATTAGCCCTTCAGTCACTGATTTTGATTAGTGTTTAACGCCCATTTTTACTACTGAGGCACTACAGGTGGTGGACACTGATGATACATGAGATGAAATGATATTTTGGGAAAGGATCTTTTAAGGAAGCATTCCAGGCCTAAGTTTAGGATACCTTCCCAGCATTTGCCATTAATAAGGACTGAGGAAAACCTGAAAAAACCTGTCAGGAAGGACGTTCCTGGCAGGATTCGAACCCCAGACCTCCTGCTCAGAAGTCTGCATATTAACGACCTTGGCCACCTGTGGCAGTCAGTCACTAATGAAAGAAACCACTCATAATAATGCACACATGCTATGGAATCACCTTACTTCACACATTGGACACATGCACATTTATAAACTTGAGTTTTAGCAAATATGCTGCTATTGTACTTACGAAACTGTCGACAATGGAGTGGTAATATATCTTAAATGTAGGTATTCATTTTTTACACTAAACTCCACTTACTTACATAAAAATAAGAGCGCTTTGGGAGAATTTCTCCCATCTTCAGTTGCTCACTGAACCGCCATTACTCAAAGCGATGGCTGGACACCTAGATGTTTCTGTGGTGGCCTCTGTTGGTTGAAGTAGAAAATTGCTGAGTTCATGCATAGGAGGAAACTTGAAATTCATTAGGTTTTCTCTATTTTTTAATATAAATTTTTTTTCCCCAAGTGGATAACTCCAATGGGTTGTGAAGATGTTTCAGCCATCATTTCGAGTAACGGTGGTTTGGTGAGCAATTGAAGATGGGAGAGATTTTCCCAAAACACATCTTACTTTTATGAAAGTGGAGCTTAGTGTAAAAAAATGAATACCTAAGTTTAAGATAAATTTGTTGCTATTTGTGCAGAAAATACTGAAACTTGAACTTGTACTAATTTTGTGCGATTTTGCTGGCAAATGTTCCAGATTTATATCAATTTTGTCTAATTGTCTTCTGTTAAAACTGTACATCTTTGCATGTGTTTCTTGTTTTGCAAGAACCAGTAATATCAAATTTATTCACAAAATTATGAAATAGTTCTGGAAAGATGCATTTATCCAGGTAACTTTCGAATAAATTCCTTACATTAGCTGATTTGTATTTATAATTAAATTTATGCAAAAAATTAGTTGCTCTAAAGTTTTCACGGATTGATGACTGTTTAGATGTTCAAGGACAGGCAGGCAGGCAGGCAGCAGTGAATAGAGGGGCGAGCCAGCCTGATCAAGATGCAAAACCCTATGCTAGCTGTTTGGGCATATACTAATCTTAGTAACTATAAAACTTTAATTTTACAATATAAGCAAAATAAATCATTTCCATGCCATTTCTTATATGATACAAGCTTATATGAAGAAAGTTACATATATGCTTGTATGTGTATAAACAGTGCTGTACTTATCAATCTCAAGGAATTTTTGCTTTAAAATTTAAAATCACTTTGAAAATAAAATTTATATGAACATTAATTTTATGCAATATAGAATTCTAAGAATGATGTACGTCCTTTTGATTTTTTATTACATAATGTTAATCATTTCGATATTTCTAGCAGCCTTAGTATATCAGCTAAAGTTGTGATTCTACTCTAGTTACTAAGCATATTTAAGTCTTGTATTACATTTAACTTTTTAAATTGTTTTGGCTTTTACATATATTAAACATTGTTCTTTTATACTATTATAGTATTTAACTCTGGTTAACTCTTGTATGAGTTTTATGTGCACTTGAATATGTGGAAGTTTGTGTTATTTTGATGTAATGTTATATTTTTTAACGAGCGTAAATTATTTACATAGACAAAACAAATTGTCCCTATAATCTACAACAGTTTAAAAAAAGGAATAAATAAATAAAATGAATTTAATTTTGTATAACTTTTTATTGGGTTAGAACTGAAACACAAAAGACCTGCACTACATTTATCACTTACTAACCTCAATATATTTATTGTGGCAGAGATAAGGGCATTAGACCTTCTCTTACACTCTACCAGTCTAATAATAAATATAATAATGTATGGCTAAATAGTAGAGGAAAGAGGTGTAGAGTAGTAGAGTTAAAAGAATCAATTATAGAAACTCACATCGTTTTACTTATATTTTATTTATTGGAAATTCTGGACCATAAAAGTAGGCTGAAATGTAACTTCTTATACCACTAACATAGCTAACTGTCTACAATTCATCTTATGTCATTCTGACCTAAAACTGAGCTGAACAGTGCCTGAATGGAAGTCTTAGTGCACTTTAATCTTGCAAGGTGAAAAATAAGATTCTCAGAAGCAGCTTCAAACTTGCAAAGTATAAAAAGTATAAATGTGGTAAAAGTATATCTATTGTGAATATTTGTAGTTGGATAATTTTAATGTTTGTAAGTACGTCTAATTTATTTAAAATATGCCTCAGAAGTCCTAATAATTTTCATTGTGAATTAAATAAGTGCAGGTATACATTTTCATTCTTTTTGACTTTGCATTGCAGCATGCATGTAAACAAAATGGTCATGAAAAATGAAGAAGCTTATTGAAAATTTAAAGCATGTGTAACAAACTTTATGTACCACATTTGCACTTTTCTCTGGGATTATGTTAACAAATACAAACCAAATATACATCTTTTCTGCTTCCTGTATTTCTATATTCCACTGCCCAAAGTATTATTTATTATATGTTTGGCAACGGCCAAGGAAGGAACTATGGTACATTTTAATTGAAAGCTGCCAACAAGTGAGCGTTACTGAGCTGGGTGGACATCAATTGAGGAAGAAATGAGATTTCTATCTACATAATTTGAGCTGTAACTAGTGAGAGCTTTATTTTGTTTATGCCTTTTAACAATGCAGCAGTCATAGTTGTTACACCGTTTCCTCCACTATTTGTACTTTCAATTAGCATTCCTACATGCTGCACTTGTCTCTTGGGAGAGTAATAGGGAAGGCACAAATAAAAGAGCAAATGTAAACAGTTTGCAAGCTCACACCAAAATTGGCAAACATTCCTCTCCCCCCTCCTCTGAATCAAAAAGAGTCCATCACTAATTTAAAATTGTGCTTCAGCTGATTTGATTGAATTTAAATTCCTTTCAAATAAGAAGATTTAACACAAAACTAACAGCACTATTGCAATCTTATGTTTTGTCAGTTTGCTGAATTTAATATATGCTGTATTCCATCTAATCATGCAGGAAATAAATGATTGATTTGCTCAGTTGGCAGCTGGCAACTGCATGCATAGCTTGCAAATGGTTGAATGAAACACACCTCTTAGGAAAAAGAACATAAATTATTAAGTTTAGAAAAAATCACTAAATTCAGATTTTAAAGCATAATTATCATTTTACACAGAAGCTATGCAAATTTGTAATAGACAATAAGAAATTGTTAAACAGAAGCTTCTAAATATCAAAAAATTTTCACATTTTAACTGGATAAAAAGTGCTAACTGCGAGGTCCATATAGACACCACTCTGTGAGTAAATGTATATTTTGTGGATCATTTTCCTTAACACATGTTGGACGGAAGCTTCTTGCTTGTATACTGGGTAACTTAACATCATAGTACACATATATCTGAAAATGAACAATTATCATTTATGAAACATAATGAAAAACATTGCACTGCACATAAATAATAAAACCACTTTAAAAATTTTGGCTTTGTTCTGTTATGATGAACTGTTGCAACAACACATTTCAGAAATATAAAATGAAATGAAAGCATTTGATGATTAAAAATGTGATTTCTTTTTAAGATTGCCACATTCCTGGGAAAGAAAAAAAGAATACATGTCATCAATATTCAAAATTAAGGTTACATCTTTGGCATGTAAAAGTGCATACGCAAAATCCACTTTGTTCACCAAGTTACATACTTTATCAGAGATAACATTCAAAAGAATGAACCATAACTTGCAACGTAATGCAAAGAAGCTTCTGGTTTCAGATCTTTATATGAAATTTTAAAGATAACTTGATGGTTTCAAATGCTACACTTTTGTTTGGCCAATTATATGCTTTATTTTCGTCAATGATATTTCTTAAGACTAACATTATTTTTATAACAAAGTACAAAGTATAACAAAGTAAAAATGACCTAGTGGCTAGCTAATTTTTTAAGAATTTTTCATAAAAATGTGTGATTTCAACAAATATTTCATTATATTGACTTTTTTCTTGCAATAGACACCATAGTATACCACATAAAATTATATTAGTCTTCAAGGGGATGTCTTTGAAAAACAATCCTGCTTTGGCAATCTTAAGTTAAATTATTTTACCTTTTAAATAGAGCTGCATTGTCAACTTGCAACAATAAATGAATGAATGCTAATAATCTTTTCTGAGTCGAACTACTTAAACACATTCTTTCTGGTTGCACTTACTGGAGATTTACTCAGGACATGTTGTGCACATCCTGAGCTGTTAAACGACTGTTGGAGTGTTGGAATGAAAACTATGAGATAGAAAAATGCTTCAAGTTATTAAAAACATTCATCAACAACAGAAATGAAACATATGGGAAAGGATTTATATAAAAGAACATGAGCAAAATCTAATTAATTTTGACATTCCGAAGCAGACAGCTCCTTTATCATGTTTATCACTAGACCACCAGAGTCAACTAAAACACCTACCAACTGAACTTCCACCAACAATCCAATAACTGAAGGTGGACAAAAGTTCACAAAACATACGCTGATTGTTGTTGTTGATTTATTTATGGACACTCTTTAACATCTCAGGTCATCAGCATCCCATTCAATTCAGGGCATGAAACGGCAGACAAATTTTGCTCAGAGGCCTCTTCTTTCAGGCTTGAAGTTCTTTTTTGTGCCACAAATGTATGACACGGGACCCATGGCTTTACTTCCCTTCCAAAAGAAACCATACTTAGGATTTTTATGCCCTGAAAAAATCCATCAATCCTGGCCGGGTTTGAACCCAGGATCTTGGGTTTAGGAGGCATGGTTACCACTAGACCACAGGACTGACACGCTGATGTATCTACAGTATGTGAAGCCAGAACGAGTGTTTAAATAGTGTGACTTAAAAGAGATTACTAATATGTGCTTCACTGTATTAGATTCCAAGTTTAATTAATATTGAATGAATGTTGTTTTATGAGTAGCATCAATTTTGTTTATACCCATGAATTTCCCATTAAAAAAAAAATTCCTACTGCTAATATTCACCACAGCATTCAATGTGCATATGGTGGTTTTTATCTGCATGCTAGTAGTGTTGGAAGATGTGTGAAGTAAATTAAGTAAAAAATGTACTTATGAAGCTGTAGACAATGGAGTGGTAATATATCCTACATTAATGTGTTCAAGTTGTTAACACTAACTCCACCTACTTTTTAACAACTTGAACACATTAATGTAGGATATATTACCACTCCATTGTCTACAGCTTCGTAAGTATATTTTTTACTTAATTATACAAGATGAACAAGTCATAGAAGCAATTCATTCAACACGTGAAAAAAAGTAAGTGGACTTAGTGTTAACAACTTGAACACATTAATTAATGTAGGATGTGTGAAGTATTTTAAAGACAGTAAAAAGAGTATCTAAGATTGGCCTCACAGCTTTCAAAAATCAAAGATTATGAATATTCAGAAGAATGCATTTGCAATTTGTATAACTTATGTTCAAATGCTGCATAATCTCTTATCATTTGCAAAGATGTTCCCGAATGGAAAATATTTCTTTGCTCTTCTCACAGATCCAGCATATTTGATTTCCATCCTATTTTGACTTTGTGAAGGGTTAGATGTGAGGTAATGAGATAGAGAAAGAAATCTATACAGTTTCAATGTCTTCAGCTAGCTGGAAAGCAGATCTGCTGCAAGGGAATAATGTAAGTTCCAGAATATTGGGCTGACAAAGGAAACAAAATCATTATAATGAATGAGACAGACTATGAAAAGAGCATGTACAATGTATTAGATAGCCAGGATTATAAAACAATAAAATGATCCTACTCAGAAATATGTTAGTTCAGTAACTACTAAAAAACAAATCATTCTAAATGAGCAACAAAAACTGAAGATTATACCAGACAACCCTACCACACCCAGAATCTATGGCCTACTAAAAATACATAAACCTGGTAATAAAATGAGACATATAGTAAATACAATAAATTCACTCACATACAATTTAGCCAATTATCTTTTTAAAAAAATTCAAAAGCTACTGAAATGCAAAAGTAAAGCATAAAAACCCATAAGAATTAATAGAAAAAATCAGACATATGAAATTGGAAAAACAGGGATTTGCTAGTTTCTTATGATGTGATCTTTCTGTTTCCTAGGATCTCCAAAGAAAAACTAATAAATATCGTAAAAAAAAGTTACCTGGATAAGTAATAGAACAATATCTGAACCTCACTAAAATTTGCACCATTCAAACCTGCTTCACATTCAGAGGCTATACACACACACACACACACACAAAAGAAGAGTTTAGCAATGGAAAATCCATTCACCATTATTAGCAGATATATACATGAGTTTCTTGGAAACAAAATTACTTGAGGCTTTCTCTCATGTATACAAATGTTTGTACCATTATGTTAATGTCGTTGCAATAATAATGAAAAATGGAAAGAGGATGCAATTAAACTACTAAACCTACAAGATAGCACCATTAATTCACAATGGAAAAATAAAACAACAAGGTTCTTACCTTCCTAGTTATAAAAATTATAAAAAATGATAATATACTGGAATTTGGCATATTCAGAAAAGATACTCATACAGATACTTATAAAACATAAACTTTCATAACCAATAACCTTACATTAACAAACCTACTAATAAGCAAGACAATACGAATTGAAGTACCAGAAAATCATCGATATACCACAGAAAAATGGCTACACAACAGATATGGTCTAGAATAACATATAAAAATTGGAATAAAAGACATCACCATGTTGAAAGGCTACTAAATAGATCATATATATATAAGAAATTTACATTTTGTCCATGGGCACACCAAAAATTCCAAAAGATTTTTAAAGATGCCAACATTATTTTGGCTCCAGTGAACAAATGCAGTTTAAAAAACCTCCTAAAATCCAACATAAAAGACAAAATTCTGCCAGGAATTCAATTATTTATGAAATCAGTTATAAACAAGTAAGTGGAGAAATAAGAGAGTGTAGTTCGACTGAATCATACAATGATCTTCATTGTAAGGAAAATTTAGTTAATTTTGGTTTTCCAAACAATAGTAACCTAATCATAAAATTCATAAAATCCACAGAGTGACATCTTAATACCATGCTGGGAAGGTGGTAGTGGAACCATACTGATGATGAAGGCAACAGCCTTCGAAACATAAGTGAAATGTGAGTGGTTTCCTCATAAATAATTTATTATATTATACTATATTTCTCTGTGAAAATTCCAGCTATATAACTTTAACATAAAAAGAGTTAGCTTTCATTTTGTGTCTCATTCCGACAACTTTTCAACAAGTAGTGGAGGTGGCGATGGTATTTATTTCTCATGTCTCAACATATAACATCTTATAACAAAATGAAAACAACACTAATTCCAATCAAATTTATTCCAATTTGATTCGCTCAACCCCCCAGTTCCCAGTTCATCAGCAGCTACTTACTGGAATATCTAAGGGACCAGGCTCTGATCCAACCAAAAACAGAATACAATACTAAAAATAATTCATATATTCAATATAATATTAAGTTATATTTCATACAACACTAAACCTTCCTCCTTTTTTAATTAAACCCATTCACCTAAATTTCTATCCTTGAGGAGTGCTTTATTCCTTAGGACCTTAATCACACTAACACCCTGTTCAACTAATGCTAGATAATGACTCTTTATATTATCACTACTAATGACATTCTGCAGTGCATCACTCCACTGGTTTGGTTTGATCATGTAATACTTCCAGATCTATTATAGGAACCACCTACAAGTTATGGAAAATGTTACATTTATACATATGAATAATAAGTACAAGGCTAAATAAATTGTACTTATGGATCTGTAGACGATGGAGTGGTAATATATTATACATTAACGGATTCTACATGTTCATACTAACTCCACTTATTTATATAAAATGAACATATTTCAGCAGCACTCACTCCCATCCTCAGCTGTTGACTGACTACTGTTACTGGAAATGGTGGCTGGATACCAGGATACTCCAGTCTAGTAGGAACTTGCTGAGTTCATCCATAGGAGGAAAATAAAAATTCATTAAGTTTTTCTTATATTTTAAGATCAAAATTTTTTCTCAAGTGGATAGCTCCATTGGGTTGTGAGATGTTTCAGCAGCTTAGTCTCTGTTTAATTTCATGAGTTTTGGTCCAAAAGTGAGCTGCTACCTTTCACTTATCAACCTGCTTAAACCGAATATTCCTAAAGCATTCTTTTCTCCAAATTTTCTTCTTTTTCCAATGTATCTCTGATTACATGAAGCTTTTCTTATTTTTTTATGTGATCAGAGATACATTGGAAAAGCGAAGAGAAATTTGAAGAATAGAATACTTTAGGAATATTCAGTTTAAGCAGGTTGATAAGTCAGCCGTAGCAGCTCACTTTTGGACCAAAACTCATGAAATTAAACCAGAGACTAAGCTGCTATCCACTTGGGAAAAATTTTTCATCTTGAAAAATAAGAAAAACTTGTGAATTTTTATTTTCCTCCTATGGATGAACCGGTATCCAGTCACCATTTTGAGTAACAGTAGTCAGTCAATGGCTGAGGATGGGAGTGAGTGCTCCCAAAACATGTCCTAGTTTTATGTAAATAAGTGCAGTTAGTTTGAACATGTTGAATACATTAATGCAGGAAGTATAAGGCTGTTATAAAGCAACAATCAGAAAAAGGCGAATGCAAGCTGAAGTGTAGGGGGGGGGGGGGGGGGGCTGAACTGTTTATCTGCACACAAAGAATGTATATGGGATACCCATGTTGCCACATGTTAAGCAATCAGACTCAGATTTTGCATGTCCACTGGGCTTCTAACTATGGGTGAATATCTGACAACATTATTTAATGTTTACATAGCACATTCCTCTTGCTCGCCTTCTTTTGATTGCCAGACTATACAGATTCCATCATTCTGTTTGGCAGTGCTACAGAGTGAGGCAGAAATAATATCTCTATTCCCTTCAGCCCTGTCAAAGAGAACTAAGGAAAATATATGTGCATATAGTATATTTTCTGAACTGAAAGAGCAGTTGTGAGTGCATATCACCTTGCTTGTAAAAGTTGTGTACACGAGACAGGGAACTGCTGGTTGTCCTGCATGGAGTGTGTAGTATCCAGAACAGAAACTCACTACAGACTCCTCCAGTTGGAAGCGTACACTTTTCTTCTCCTGATCCAATATATATGTCTGTCCATCCCAAGAGCAGGCCACTATTTCATCTCGTTCATCACCAGTGATATCCAACTTGGTGAGGGCAAACAGTTGATGATCCACTTGGATGGACCTGAAGTATTCATAATGAATTTATGTATCTAACTTCCTTTTTATATTCTCTTCTACATATTATCCCTTTATGTTATCAATGACATCTTAAGTCTTAAATAAATGAAATTTGAACTTTAAGCATTCAGAAACTTATATTTAGGAAGAAAAAAACTGAGAATAATAATAATACTAACCAGATAGCTGAACAAAACAGTGTTTTAATTACTCCTTTCAAAGTACAAGAGACACTAAATGAAAAACACAAAACTTCTTTGTCCTTACTTTTAAATTGCAAAATCTTCTGTTCAATATAATCTCCTTGCAAATCTACGGTTTTGTGTCACTTAAATGTTAGAGCGCATGCAGACACAGTACTACTCTGTAGATCTATCTATCAGTCTCTCCTTAATATGTCTCTGCTTCTCCTGAATGTTAGATTTCCTTCTGTAATAGCATTTTTTTAGAGAGCCAAAGGGATGTAAGATTTAAACCGTAGAGTATGTAAGGAAGGACAGCTCATTACAGTTTAGTGATCTATTTGAAGTGTGTCAATTTGTTTTCCTGAAGAACTTTGGCCATATCTTTATGAGGACATGTATTAAAACTTATTTAACTTCTGTAAAGATTCAATATTTGGAATCAGAGAGTCAGATAAGAAAAAATCCAAGATCACTGCTGAGACATGAACCATAGATCTGCATCTTACCATGACAATACTCTTTCATCTGAGATACCATGCCCTATCCAGCCACAACCACAAATTTTCTTCATCTAAGTCTATATAACCTGCAGATCTTAATGGTAATTTTGTTTGGAGATTCTATTTCTAAGAGGTGACTCAAAATTTTTTGAGTACTTATTACTCACACTTTACAATTAAGCATACTATTAGAGCTAAGTTACATTAAATATGATTTTGTCACTAGGAATCAATCCTGAATCATCATTTTACCATGTCAGTGCTCTTCTATCTCAGCTACTCTGCCGTATCTAGCGGAATTTTTTTTTTTCTTTTAATAGTGTTTAATGCCTCTTTTAACTATTGAGGCATCACAGGCAGTGAAAACTGATGATATATAAGATGAAATGATAAACTGGAAGATGATTTCTTTTAAAGAAGGAAGCATTCTAGGCCTAAGTTTAGGATACCTCCCTGACATTTGCCATTTATGAGAATCGAGGAAAACCAGTCAGGGAGAATGGTCCACGGGAATTGAAACTCAAACCTCGGCCACCTATGACAGTAGACCAAAACCATGAATCTCCCCACCAGAGTCTATATATATCACATTTAACATAAATTAATCCTAAGAGTGTGGTTAAGTAACCTGTGTTCAATTTTAATCGGACTTACTTTTTTTTAATTATTACAGAACAATTGTAACCCTTGAATCACAGATAATCAACAAAGGTCATACCTTTTTTGACATAAAATACTGTTCTTTTGTTTTCTTCAGCTTAACTAGAAATAAATGTCATATGCATTTTTATTGTAATAAAACTCCATTAAATTTTTAAAAGTATTTATTAATTTGTCATGACTGTTACGAAATAACATTATAAATTTATTCTTGAAAGTTACTTCTGAACAAGATGAGGAACACTCTCACAATATATTTCAGTGTGTGATTAAATCCTTGGCCATTTTCTACTATTTCAATGATTTAGAATACTTTTTTACCTTTAAAATTTTCTGAGGCTCTTACAAAATGCTTTATCAGATATGCGATTTTAAGTCAAAATTTAAGTTATTCCATTTTTTAAATCAAATATATGGTTTATATTTTCTATTTTCAGTATGGCATGTAAGTAATAAAAGCACAAAACTTGCTTCATTTTTTGAAATGAAAGAAAACACATACAGAAAGAATTACGTAGTTAGATTGCTGGCTTCAGTTAAGCTCAGCAAACGTAACTATGACATTCATGAAGTGACATTAGATCCCATTTAAATTTGAACAAAGATTATAAAGTCTTTTTATCTATTCACTCTTAGAGTGATCCACAACAATGTATCCTTCCACAATTTGTACCAAGAATACTGCTGATTGTCATAAATACATGGCAAGTATAAGCGACATAATGACAAGTGACTGGTAAATTGTGAGTGTCGGATACTTTTTGCACAACTTTGAAAACATTTAAAATAATTGTTTTCTCGCTACTAGTTAAAGGCTTGCCTGGTTATTGCTTTACGTATTATGTCTTATTTGAAACAGCAGCACGGATTCATCAGCATCAGTCATGATAACTATTTATGCCTTTTGTTGTTTAAACCCACTGAATCAGGCAAGCTGCATCTTGGGAGTTGTAGCGCATCAATTTGCAACTTCGAAATTCAACTGCATTAAGTCAGCAGTAACTAAATTAAAGTCACAAGTACTGATTATTTATATAGTAGATGTTATTTATTACTGAAATGATCCTCAAATTTAGATTGCTAACATGGAACTACTTTCTTTGAGTGCATTGCTATGTGCTGTATTTGGCTGCACACAGTCATGTTAGTGATATCACATCATATGACATTGTTTTGATATCCTTAAAGCTCGAGAATTTCTGGAGCTCCAGTCCCAAGCAACAGCTGAGAAATCCAAACTCCTCAGTGCCAAACGGCATTGGAAGGAGTGGGACTAGAGCCACAACTAAAATGAAAAAGGCATCTGCTTGTAACAGTGTAAATGTTGCATGTATTATGTTTTTATCAAACGTAACATAACCTATGTGTTATCCTCCGTATCTTTCTGGCTGCAATATGGCGTTCTTTATTACAAACTGAGTTTTTCATTTATTACCATGCACTGTCTTATTGGAATTTACAATTAATTTATATATACACACACTAACCTTAACCTAGCCTCCAGTAAATCCTAGAAACCAGTGGACCCAGTGGTTTGCTCCACCCAGCTATGGCCTGATGACCTACACTCACGTCCTTTTTGTAAATATAAATTGATATGAGATTGTATGCTACTAAGTAGGCAGGTAAATCATTGTAATGATGATAAATTTCCTTTGGCTGCAGCAGCAAAAAAATTCATAAATTTAAATTTATAGCGGATTGTGTGCATAGTACTATGTTAGGGAGTAAATCATTGTAATAGTGGCAAATTTCCTTTGATTCCAGCACCATACAAAAACAAAAAAAAAGAGTCAGTATGTGAGGATTTGAATGCATTATCTTCACATTTATAGTTCAATGCTCTATCCATCTGAGCTAACATGCTGTTGCACACATGCCTAATTATCTCCTGTATCTGCGGAAGTAATACTACCTTCAGCTTTCTCCGCTGCTGCTTGGGACTGGCTCAGAACTGGAACTCCAGATATTTTCCCTTGAAGGATAAGTGTTATGATTGGGATCACACTAAGGGTGAACAGGGAATAGTCATAAGTACTTGAAGGTTTTGAGTTGCCTTTTGTTGGGAGAATAGCAACCTGACAGTAACAAAGGTGTGGAAGCATTTATGTACAACTGCTGGAAACCCCACCCACTCTTTCTTCAATAATGGGATTAATTTCAGTGATGAATGGTTTCCAGAGACCCATTGTAATTTTTTATTGTTAGTCAATAAAGGACACATAAAATATATTTACTGCAAAAATTAACTTTTTGGAAAAGTTTATAGGAAATTTTTATAAAAATAAAAATATATACAGATTGTCCAAAGCAGGACATTTTACTAAAGGACCAGTAGTCCTGCATAGTTGTCCACAATAACAGGATATGTATGAATTAATTGATTTTTATTGTATTTTGCATATAATTTTTAATGTGTCAAATAATTAAATGCCACTGACCATAGCACAACCTCATCCTCAACAAGCATCAGAGTACCATCTAGTGTTGCAACTGCATATCGTGGCACTGAACATGATTCTGAATTAAGACCCTGGCGTATGCCCCCTTGTATCTCAGTTGAAACATTGGGATTACGCATTCTGGAGCATGTAAGTGGATGATACTCCACAGATGTTTTTCTATCTAGTAGATCTTCGCTGCTGAGAAAAAATAAAAGGTATATGTATGGTTAACATTTTTATCTAAATAAATAGAAAAAAGAACAAGCATTAGCACTTAATGCATATCACTTAATCCTTCTAGTTTTCATCACTTCAAATCTATGTCCAAACATAACGTGATTCTGGGGTACTTTTCTGTTAATGCACCAAATGAAAAATGTATTTAAAAAAATCTGCCGCATCAAATTTGTAATGCTATCACGATAGCATGAAAATTACACAGTATGCCTGGCATAGAGTAGTGGAGTTTATAATTATCAAGAATGTGCAAGTTCCTTGCCAATATGCTTAAGAACCAAAATATCAAGTCCTTTGAAAGCATTTATCTCAGGACCCAAAATACCATACTATTATGAAAGCTCAACTGAGTAAGAATTAAACATAAGCCAATAATCTGCTGAACTGTTTTGGAATGGCAGAATACAAATGAAGCAAATCTTCAGCATAAGCCATTAAAATTTTTATACAGGATTTCTTATTTTATGTAGGTATACATAGTTTGCAAGCCATTCAAATATTTAATAGCCAATGAACATATATACAGCAAAACCTGGATCCAAGATTTCCTGAGAAAATTATAAATGTGGGAAAACAATGAATGAGGGTCTAAAACATGGGCATCTCTGGCACGTTAAAATTGGGAGAAGGACTTATTGACTAAAATGAAAGAGAGCCTGCAGAATGCAGAAATATTAATTTTAAAATATAAAATATTTAGAGGAATTGTGTTCCCATCCCTATTAGCTTTAGATCTCTCATGTGTTTCACAGTGGATGCCATGACTTTACTAACAATAAAACTTGAGCTTCCTTTTTGCAATGCATGCATACCACAAGAGCTTACAATAAGCAATGAAGAGAGATTCCTTGCTGCTTTTGTTTGTCATCTGTTTTGTGCATCTTCATTTCTATTTGCATTTTCCCTCCATGGCAAACACATGCTGCTATAATACATTTTTTTGTCTTTGCACACTCTGTTCTGCGATGCCTTGCAGCATGCCCATGGGAAAACAATGCAAGTTTTGCTACAGTATGTTTAAAAAACATTGTACTGTGCTTATTGCAATTAATAAATTATACATGGTTAAAAAAAATGATCAATCAAGAATATAATTTATATACAGCAAAAAAAAATTCGATCAATATGGAAAAACAACACTTTGAGGAATGATCAATGCAGGATTTATTTCTATTGTTTATAATAAAATTATGACTGGGACTATACAAAATGAATGATGCTTCTGGGAACAAGGGATTGAGGTTTTACAGTATCAAATCTCAATAGTTGTTAGAAAGCACTATATGTATGTAACTTCCAAGGACTCACACTCAATTCATACTAAAAATGTCCTTAACTGCCCAAGTCAGTACTTTCTGATCGTCATCTGTATTGAACTAAAATTCACATTCATATTAATAAAATAATATATTTTTCTTTTTCAGATTGTATTTTTTAAAACTTTCCTTCACCCTAAAAAAGTGAATGACAAGTAGCCATTGCTTTTCTCAAATATCTTAGCAGTTAGAACAGTATGTCAAATAAAGAAAATAATAATTATTACCTTTGTGAATGTTTTACTTCTGCTGCTTCATCTGCATGACAAAGGATCTTCATTAAAGTGCCCCCAGGTTGAGCTACTAACAGACAAGGAGTTCCATCAGGCATATGGTTTAGTGTAATAGTTCCAATTTGATTGGCACACTCCCATTTGTGAAGTCCAACAAGTCTTCCAGATCCAGATTGATCAAAATCTGGCACCCAACGGTATGACCGCACAACACGATCTGTCAGACCCATCACAAGCTCTGTACAGCCATCCCCATCAATATCACCCAGAAGCACCACCTGCATGCATTTGAGATATGTGACACTTGCAAAAACAGTTAAAATGGCAGATTTCAGTGAAGGAGTTAAGGGGAACATAAGAAATATCTAGTCTTACCCATAAATACTGCATAATTTCTGGCATTTATATACTATCTGTCCTGTCATTGAACATCATGATAATAAAATATTAAGGGAATCTATTCTTTGAGCTATTTTCATAGAATGAGGTGATGATGAAAACAGCTTGGCAATAATTCCTTTTATAAGCATGCCACACCACATCTAACATTTTCATATTGCTTAGGACAGGGTAGGATTATTTGGGTGTAAGAACACTTGTTTTTAAATATACTAGCTGTATGTAGAGAATAAGATGAAATTGAAGAATCACATTTGAAAAATTTGGGTGATGGCTGATATTAGAAACATGAATCTTCACCTTCTGGGCTGACGCTCTAACCACTGAGCTAATGTGTCCTTCTCCAAGCATGGAACTGCAAACTTTTTTGTTCCACTTCTTACTTCTTCAGATGTAAGCACTTCCCCAACACTGTGTCACACTGTGGATGCTCTTTAACGTCTCAGGTCATCAGCATCCCAACATCCTATTGAATTCAGGGCATGAAACTTGGAATAAATTTTACTCAGAGGCTTCTTCTTTCAGGTTTGAGGTTCTTTGACATTCCATAAATCTGTGATACAGGACCCACAGCTTTACATCCCTTCCAAAGGATACCATACGTAGGATTTTTTATGGCTGAAAAAATCTATTGACCCTGGCCAGTATTGAACCTGCAATCTTGGGTCTTCGAGGCAAGTATGGTTACCACTAGACCACCAGAACCAATTTCCTCTGTGAATATTTCAGAACTCTTTTACCTACGCTGACTGTTATGATAATTTTTTTTAATATCTTTTAGTTTCTAAATTTGTGATGGATGAGGATGTTAGTAGGACTACCTATAGATGATGACTCCAGTATATAGACCTATTTCATCATACTGAACATTACATTTACATGTTAAGGAACAGACATGTCTTTTCTGCAAATAAATCAATTTTACAATGTTGATATGATTTCAAACTTATAGAATTAACTGTAAAATTAATTTACAAATATATTATTACATGTATGTATGTGGCATAACTGGAATGAAAAACTAGGTTAATTGTCCTTTAACCTATTACATCCAAATTACTCCACATTTGTACATTGGTGTCGGTCCTGGTAGTAACCATACTTGTCTCATAGATCCAAAGTTGCAGTCAATGGATTTTTAGGGCATAAAAATCCAAGTATGGCTTTCTTCAGAAGGAAAGTAAAGCCATTGGTTCCTTGTCGTACCTATAATTTATGGCACTAAAAGAACATAAAGACTGAAAGAAGAGGTCTCTGAGTAAAATTTATCCATTTTTGACACCCTAATTGAATGGGCTGCTGAAGATCAGAGATGTTAATGAGCATCCTTAAATTCAGCAAATAATAGTAATAATAATTATTTATAAATTACTAAGTAAATATTATTGATACATTACTGAATTGATTAATAACAAGTTCTAAACTCATGTAATATACACATACCTGAGTTTGTTGCTACATTTCAGTTTTTCCCAACAATACTGCTTTAAATGTGATTTATCTGTTCAGGACTTTTAAACAAAATCTGTTTTTTTTTCTTCTTTTTTTAAATAAGGCAGTATCAGTGTGAACAACATAAAAACTTAAAATGACACCATAGATGTCTGTGAAATTGACAATATATATTAAACTGGTTGATGTATGACTATAAAGTTAATTTTTATTGTAAAAAATTGTCATTTATATCCAAATTATCCCAACTAACCCCTAGAGTGTTTGTTTATTGAACCATCAAGAGAGGTTGAAACTAGGAATGTCAATGATTGCCTGGGGTAGGAATGTCCACAAGCTGAGAGCACCTAGAAGCTGGTTAATACTGGTGGTCACATTTGGAGAAATCCTGTCGGGATGGAATTAGTAATGGCATGGGAGCTGCAATATAAACATTGTACAGCATTACACAGGCAATGGAAACAAAAAAATCCTTTCCACAGACAAAAATATTCACAATGATTGAGGAGTGTTTCACCTGCCTTATAAGAAGATTTATGATTTAAGTTCAGGAAAAACTGTTCGGAAAGCTCCAAGCATCATCCTCAAGGGATCTTCATCCTCTTATCATGACTTGGTAAGAACTGGCATATGAAATACCACTGAACTTCATTTCTATGAAAGAGGGGTGTAAGTCTCTATCAAGAATCAAATAAGATACCTTGCTGGAGCCAGTTGTAAAGCATTTGAACAACATTCTGCAGTGCAGCTTCCAACAGAATTCAGAACCAGTGCAGTAGGCAATATACATAGAAGTGGCTCTTGAGGAACATTCCAGCTGATTAGTCTTCCTATTGGACAAGTTATGGACATTGCTTGAAGTCATGGGCTACGAGAGGATACATCCCAATATCAAAAACTTGAAATGCTTTCTGGTAAAAGCAATGACAGACTTCTCAAGGAAGACAATAGTGTGCAATTATTAATGAGTGGCCTCTGAGACTTAAGAACTATGTAAAGGTCAAAGATAGTCATTAATAAAGTGATTGTGTTTCATATTCAGAATGCTTGCAAGTAATACAAATAGAAAGTGAATTATGATTTCAAACATACATTTGTATTTTATTAAAAAATTTATAAGAGTATTTTTAAGGAAAATATGAAAGATGTAGGAAACTATTTAGGAAAAGTTAGAAATAAATAGTCGAAAATTAGTAAACATGATGAAGAAGAGGAGAGTCGAATTATTTCTAGCAAATAGGTTAGAAATGTGAAATAGTTCCAATAGCTTGATAACCAGTGTCTGAGCTCATTGGGAGATAACTTGGCAACTTAATGCAATGTAGTGACTAGGTATTTTCAGTGCTTTAGTTGGGGGGGATGTAGGAGACAGCATCCCCAGAAATATATGGAGTTTTTAAGAGTGTTTTAAGTTAATTTTTCTTAATCATATTTCCAAATAATTTACGAAAATTATCTTGCCAATTTAACAGGCAGATGAAATGGCCTGTCATAAGCAAGAGACTTTGCATAATGCCCCGCTGTACTCTTCTTTATGGAAAGTGAGTCCCTTCCAAATATTTTTTCCAACTAAAGCACTGGTTAAGAAGTCAAATAGTCAAGGGTGACTTAGAAGTTTGAGGAAGGGGGAGATTCCTGTCTTCAAGATCTCTGAAGACAAATATCTCACTTTAGTCGAAAGTGGAGCTAGAGCCCCTGGGTTTGCCAAAGGCTCTGGTACCATGCAGTCATAGAAAATATGAAACCATCATTTATTTTGCCCTTAATGGGTTTATTTGTTTATTCCAATTGCATGAATTTGGTTCTAATTAAGTGTTACAAATATATCTGTATGTAAATTTGAAATTGGAAGAAACGAGTCTAAATCATTCATTATATAACAGTATTTAGAGCACGATTACATATATCATTTAATTGCCACACATCAATCCTTAAGATTTAAGAGTATGCTATTAATATAGCAAAATTTTCACGACATGTTAGCACTCATTTTTTCTATTTTTTTTTTCCATCAGAGCAGCTCCATGCATCAGCTTTAGTGATTACTGTTTTAATCTTTCAAAAATTCTAACCATTATACAATTTTACCATAGAGTACCATGTTCATGTGTCTGTTATTTCCCCACCAGGGCAGCATATGTTCAACTATGGGAATGTGTACATTAGTATGCATGCGTGCATGAACTAATATAATAACATAACATAATATTATAATGTAATTAAACACAAGAAAACATAAGTGAAGAAATAAAACTGGGTATTTTAATCTAGGTAGGAGAGAAACTTATAAATCATGTCAGTAATCGTTTTAATATGAAACCAAAAGTTAAGCACTTATACTGGCAAGCACTGAGCAATAACATTTGACACATTTGAGTAGTCTAACACTGCACTATACATTACCTTTGTGTTTGTAGGAATTCTTTGTACATGTACAGATTCCAATTTTGCTTTTGACTGTTCATCTTCAAGTTTTGCTGCTGGTGGTTTAAAAAGAATATGACACCAACCATCACCCCCAAGTACTACTAAAGCATTGCAACCACGATTGAAAATATCCCCTACACCTAAAGCGGTTATCATTCCCAAACCATTAATTTTCTGCCACACACGATCACTCTTAAAAATCATCAAGTCTCCACTCATATTACCCACAACTAGTTCCTTGTTATCATCATTGTCAACATCTCCTAGAGCTAGTGCATTTTGAAAAACTGCTCCTCCTATTTCGAACTCAAATCGTTTTACAAAACAAACAGCACGCATTTCCGAAGATATCAAACAACTACATAACAAATTTAATTCAATTTTAATTATCTGTACTTTGCTGTACAAATACTATATCTCTTTTGAGATATTTACAGGTTTCCTTCCAACAGGGATTTCTGGTTTCAGAATTTGCCAGCGGTATGGTGGCCAAACAATAAAAGAAGCTTTAGCTGTGATAAGACCCATGGATACAGGCCCAAAGGAGTTAGAATCCATGGAATGTCCTTTATGATCGCCTTCTACCCAGCAATGTCCTTCTGGTATTCGAATATGTAACCTTTTATAACCAACTGTTGATATTAAGTCACCTTCAATTCCCACCACTCGTTTGATAATTTTCTGACTGGGATCTTTAGGGCATATTAAAGAAACTACGTCTCCTCTTGAGATGTTGTAGCTCCTCACAGACCACCTGTTTAACAACACATAATCTGTCGTTGGGGCATCCGGATTAAGAGCCGGTTGCATAGAAATCCCCTCCACTCTTGCTACATACCCTACAGTATCAAGTATGGTGACACCGATAGGAATACCTATTAAAAAAGATCTAATCACTTTAAATTTCATACGAAACGTTAATAATTTAAACAATGCAATCACAAAAGTTTCTTCATTACACGCTTAGCCTTTCAAATGTCGGTTTCAACGTGTCTATTTCAAATAATGTTTGCCCATTTTGTAATAATACTAGCGCAAGTAGAGCGAACGGCAACTAAATCATTTTATTCCTTATAAGATAACATCTGGTTACTGAACAGATGATCAAAACATTGCAGATTCCGAAGTATCAAATACCGTCCAGAGTTGCCAACACAGTAAACTTATTGCCACATCGGTCCTTTCTAACATCCCTGCTGAAAAAAGTACAAAATAAATAAGAAGAGAGTTGGGCGCAAAGAATGTGTTTTAATTAATGGTAATTTTAGTCCAATTACCACTATAATGCTCTTTATCGGCGGTTTTGAAACTGTGGTCCGCGATCCCTAGGGAGTACGCGTGGTCATCCCAAGGTGCCCACAAAGTTTTATAATACTGTTAACAGCATTTACAAAATTTTAATGTATGAACACAAACAATGTATTATGAGGAAATGAAATATAATACAAATTTATTATATATATTTATTGAGGTAAGTAAATTAGAATCAAATTGAAAGTGCCCAATTTTCCAGAGGAAGCTTTCAAATTGATAAGCTGAAAATATGGACAAGGCAGAACACTCATATCTACCGTCAGTATTTCGCTGACAAGAGCAAACATCTTTAGGCTGTGTACTGCATAATGCATAGGCAGAGGGAGATGAACCCCTTATTTTAGAAACAACTTTGCCAAGCTGCATTATTAATGAACGTAAACACATTAGAAAAGTTCAAAGCATATCCACTTTTCCAATGCATTAAGCATCTGCAAGTTCTGTGGTATGTGATTAAAAATCAGTACAAAATTTAAATAATGTGTTAAGGGTATGAAAGCAAGGCAACCAATGATTTCTTAACACGAATTTCAAACGATATTGAATCATCAGATACCTGACAAAATATATATAAAGAGTTCCAGTCAGTCATCTACTTCCCGCAGACACCGGCCAGCCACTGACTGAAAAATCCTCTTGTGAATCCTTGATAGTTGAATGGGATGTATAGTATATGGACTTTTCATTTTGCTGGTTAATTAGATACTGGTTCTGTCATCAGGCACTTCGAATATTGTTTAATTATTAATTATAACTTATAATGAACTAAAGAAATGCAATAACAGCTGTGACCATGCAGCATTATTTTCTTCAGTAAGTGGCGAAGTGCTTTTGAAGTAATTTGATGAGAGGTTTTTTTTTTTTTTTTTTTGATTGATTTATTTACGGACGCTCTTTAACAGCTCAGGTCATCAGCGTCCCATTCAACTCAGGGCGTGAAACGGCCGACAAATTTTGCACAGAGGCCTCTCTTTCAGGCTTGAGGTTCTTTTTCGTGCCGTAAATGTACGACACGGGACCCACGGCTTTACTTCCCAGAATCCATCGATCCTGGCCGGGTTCGAACCCGCGTTTTGGATGTAGGAGGCAAGTATGGTAACCACTACACCACCAGGACTGACTTGCTGAGAGCAAACTCAATATCTGATAGTAATAACGAACATCATGAAAACCCTAAATAACTGATTATATCATTATTAACAACCATTATATTCTTTTTGACTTCACAATTTGCTTTAGTATTTCCTGAGAGGTCAAATATTTGGTATTCTTTTGGTTTATAATTTCTTTACCAATGGTGTTTATCTTTCTTGTTCCATTCTGCCAGGCTATTATGTGCTGTTATCTATATTTTATTACATTCCTGTACAAAGATTCTATATTTGATTAATTCCTTATGAATCAATTTATTATTTTATCCATTCTATCATAAGTTTTACATTTTCAGGGAATTTCGTTTCTGCTAAATGAATTTTATTTAAGTATTTATTTTTGTGTTGGTTTCCAGATCTTCTCTCAAAGAACATGTTAGGAATCTGGACATAATAGGTCAAAATAAAAAGAAATTGGGGAAAAAAATTAAAAGCCTGGAAGAAGAAATCACTTCATTAGTTTGAATAATTAATGCAATTGCATTATCACTATTTCATTGCCACTGGAGAAATAAGTTGTAGCTCAACCTTAGAAATTGCTTTTCATCCTGTGCAGGATTTTGTGGAAGAAAAGAGAGAGAAAATGGCACAACAACAACACATACCTTATATGAAGTGTGATTCCCCCCTCCTGTTTGTGAAAATTATAATTTTGAAAGTGTCATTTAAAGTACAAAAACTGTAGGATTTGTTGCCAGGAGCATTGCTTTCACCTCAGCACAATCCTCTTTCAGGAACCTGACCACATGCAGTTTTCTGCTTTGCATTTATTATTATTGTAAAATTTTGCCAAAGTACTTGTATTCTCACCTGTGCAGAGAAATCAGCCAGTGATTCTACTTTCATGCAAAAATGGAATTACATTTATATCTCTATTGCAAAGAGGCTAAATTTATGATGGGCTATTGGGCTCTTACCTGCAGTCTAGTAAAACCATTATCTGTAAAATGACCAACATATTATAGTTGTAATAAATTTCGAAATTACTAGTATCTACTCAGAGAAACTGTACCAGGATGCCCATTTCAATTAAAATTGGAAAATAAATTTACAACTTCAAAGCTAAATTTAAACCGGCATTTGGAGTATCACTGATAATCGGTAAAAATTTAAACCAATTTGTTTATGTGCAATATTAAAAAATTACTAGTTTTTTTTCATGTGCGCAAAAAAAACTAATATCCATTTCAGGTAAAACTGATCACTTTATAAAAATACCATCATTCTGGCTGTCACATGGCGATAATGATAAAATTAATAGCAAAATCTTATTAATTTAAAATATTGTTAAACTGCTAGTATTGCTACCTATGCAGAGAATCTAAATCACTGATGCCTATTTCAGTATAAAACCAGGTAATCAACTAATATTTTCACCACTAAAATGCTAAATATATTACTGGCTTCAGGCTGCTAATTGCCAGCAATATGATTTATCCATTATCCATAAAAGTGCGAAAAATATGTTATTGTTGTAAATGTTCACAAAGTAGTGTTATTACCACTTGTGCAGAGAAACTGAACTGTGCATGCTTACTTCACCAAAAATTGGGTTATCAAATTATATTTCACCCGCAAAAAAATGAAAGGTATGATTGGTTTGGGCTTATTACCTGCCGGCATATAAAATGGTGTACTATCAGTAAAATGATGAACATTTTATTATTGTAAAATATTGCAAAAGTACCAGTACCACCTGTACAGAGAAAATGGCCAGTGATACAAGAGTTCAATAAAATGATATGTGTGAATGTAAGTTTCAAGTGAAGGAAGCAAATAATTGTTTTTTTCTTGTCAGTTTTAAATGATTTTTTGTTTTATTTAAGAAAAACTTTTATTTCATTTACTTTTTACAAAGAATTTTCTCAGCCTTTTGGACATTCTTCCAGAGCTAAACAAAGTCACAAAAACACCTCTTTTATTTATCAAAATATTTGTTTCTTAACTCTGAAAGATCTTTTCTCAAGTGATAAGGATGCAAATGCCAACATTGGAATAAATTTTTAAATTTGCTGTGGATGGTTCATAGAGAATTCAAAAAAGTTTATGTAAGTGGATATGAAGTGTTGGTTGAACCTAGTCTTTTGGATATTCCAGTTAGGAGACCACTGGCAAACCAAAGACAGAGGTTAGCAAACGGTTAATAATAGTGTTGTTGTAGTAGTAGGTGTTAGCCAGAAATATACTATTTTAAGAATTGGAATAAGAATTGATTATGAACAATTTATAATATTAAAACAAATTTATTGCTATACATTATACAGGGCCAGCTAGATGGAAGCACTTATACCTTTCTTAGCATTTTAATAAATAAATATATAAATGCATGTGGTTACTATAACAAATTATTATCAAGGAAATCATCAAATAAGATGGTGCATCTTATTTGAAGCTGAAGATGATGGCAACAGCTTTTGAAACATGTCCAAGTAAGGGGAACAAAATTAGTGAAATTTGAGCAATTTCCTTATTGATGCTGAAAATGAAGGAAACAGCTTTTGAAACATGTGCAAGTAAGTGGAACAAAATTAGTGCAATTTGAGTGATTTCCTGAATGATAATTTGTTATATTATACTATATTTCACTGCAAAAATTCCTGCTATTCAAAACTATTTAAGTGGATACATTTATCAATAAGCACATCACTTATGTATTTTGAATAATGTAACATAACTGAAAAAGAAAGTCAGAATTTCAGAAAACTGTAGCTCCAGCAGATAAAAATGATTAATCACTTACTTTTTTTTATTAGAAACCTAATGATTTTCAATATCTATTTGTGTCTTAACAAATACTAAAATGTCATCAACCTCCTTCCAAGTTCATTCAGTCATATTTGGTAATACTGCCAAGAAGTAACCAGCAATCCTGCTCCAAGAGCATCCCAAATTAAAAATATTTTCACTGTGTACAATTTTCTTGACATATTTCCAGAAACAAGGGCTTCTAAGTGACTAAAAAATAAGCCTCACCTCTACTGATCGAACTGATCATATTTTCTTGCTTTTTGAAGCTGATAAAAATTTTATAACAGACTTATCCAGGATAAATGCACCAAAAACAACAATGTTAAACATAAATACTTTATTTCAATTCAGCATGTTGCATGGTCCATATTTTATTGATATCAAGGGCATGTGAAAGGGGGGTGCACAGAGGGGCAGTTGCCCCCCTCAAGGTTTTTAAAATTAATAAATTTTCATTTAAAGCAAAACAATGATATTTTAAAATAAAGCACTTAAGGTGAACATAACTGATTAGCCTATATTTTCTTTGTTGCATCAATTTAAAAAATTAGATTGTTTAATTGATTATTCCAACCCGGTAAATTTTAATCACCATCTACTTTCAAAAATATGCTGCAGATGCCCTTGACTGATATGACCACCGAGGAAATTGTCTTCAATACAAGCAGTTTCATTATGCATCTCAACCTTTTATGCATTTTGCTTTTTTAATCTATTTGTTCTGGCCCTGGCCATTTTTCCTATAGATAGATACAGATTTCTCTAATGACAACACTATTAATAAATTGTAATTGGTAATATATAAATACCAGAATCATCCACTCCTTTATTTTTGTGATTAACATTTCTATCATTGCTAAGAGAAGGCAGAAACACTAGTCACCTTCATGTAATATTAATGTTAATTAAGGGAACTGTTTCTTCAGCAAACAGAAGGCAGCCCTCTCCTCTCATCCATTCTTTCATGCAACACACAGACAAATTGACTGTATCTATTTAAACCATTAATTAGCTTCCTTTTAATTTTGTGTTTGGTTACTGCATTTTTTCTATTTTCAACATCCAATTCTTCATTAAGTTAGACATGACTTAGTGTACTTCACTATCAATTATTACTAAGTTCTTGAAATTTATATTTATGCTTATTGAAAATTTGTCATACTAACCCATCCATTTCTTCTATTTTAATGAGCTTTACTTATTGACTATTTCCATTTTCCTTTTCCTAAAAATATTCTAAATTTTCTAATTGATTTTCCTCAATAAAAATCTTATTTTATATGACTTCCCTGCTTCTCTTTAACAATTACTATCCTGTAAACTTTGTTTTTCATTCATCGGCCTCTTCTTCACAAATTGCACATGAGCTCTGCAAAATGTTACCCCTTTAACCTTTTTATTTCCATATGCCTAATGGGAACCAGGCAATTTCCTTTCTCTCATTTTTATTACAGAGTTTTTTTTTCCCCTCGAATTACCTTTAACTTACTATATGTTGATGAACTTTTCTTTCTGAATTTATATACCTTCCAGTCCCCATGCTCAAATTATTCATGCTTTCCTAATATTCCTAATATTCCAGACACACCTTCAGAATGTCTTGCTCAGGGAGCTGCTGAATCCAAATCAATATTCTGTTTCCCTCTAAAACTAAACTGACCTTCAGTAACACTCCATCATTAGCAGTATTCTGAGTTACTCCTAGAATCAGCTTACAAAAATATTCTCTGGACTAAATCCATATTCTCCCATCCTTTAACATTCCTTGAACTTCTACCCTATGTATAAAGTAAGATGCAACCGAGGTAAGGTAAATTCTCTCAAATCACTGTATAGTTATTATCAAAAATATATATATCTTCTAAATTCCCATGATAGTTTTTCCTATGCAATAACCGGTTTTGTTTTTCCTCCTAATTTTTTTCTGCTGCCCATCTCAATTCCAAAATATGTGAATTCATTAATAATCAGAACTGTTTTATCATTCATACACATTTTTCAATTCTACTCATTTATTTTGAAAAGTTTTCAAATTGGAAAGTTTATAAGTGGTCAACATGGCATTCAAGATATGGATTACATAATGATAAAAAAGATCATACCAAAGTTATGTGCAATTTAATGTTTTAGAACTTCATTTAAATTGCTTAGAATTCTTTTAATAGTTATTTACATTTTTAAATATATTAACATATGATTGAAATTTGCAGTGGTTCTTTTATGTATCTTTTATTTTACATAGGCAATAGGACATTTCATCCCATTTTTTACGCTACTGTTCAAGCACAGTTACACAAAATAAAGCTTAGAGGTGTATTGTTAAAGTCACAGGTAATTGATAAGAATTTGAAAAAATATATTAATTTTTTAAATATGAAATTAGTAGGTGTTCCATGAATGTCAGATCTCCATCACTATGCATCTCATAAGTAGATCTTTCTTCATTCATGAATTTTCTATGTCAAAAGAATTATGAGAAAACATTAAGACATTTATCACAAAAGCCTGTATTACTAATCTTATAAATAAATATTTTTTTATAAAAGCAAAAATATTAGAACTCAGTTTTAAAAACTTCATAAATAATATACAATATGAAAGCAAGCTGTAAGTATACCTTATATAAGCTGCTTTTGGCTTGATTTGTGAAACAGATAATTAAAAAAATAAATATTTTATACTTTAAATATTATGTGTGAATAATGAATTATTTAGACATAATAATGCTACCTATATTGGGCTGAATTTCATTTATAAGAGCACTAAATGGAAATAGAGTATAATTTTACAGAAGAAAGGAAATCATGAGCATAACTAAATTTAAGACAAATTTGTGTTGGAACTTATACAGTGAAGCAATTTATATATTCTTACTATAAATTTAATAGAAAGTGGAAACAATGAAATTTATTTATTATACAGATAAATAGATTGGTATTAGGTGACACTATCTTCACTGACTGATTAATTTATCAGAGTGTTTCAAGAGCTTTTGCTCTCATCTTCAGCTAGGAACTAAATAACCTGATGGGTGACAATGTAACTGCTGGTGATTCCAATACAGCAAAACAGGAAAGCCCATTGGTGGGATATCAAAATTCATAACATAATGCCTAGTAAATGTGGCAACCTACAATTTGGCTGATTGGTTGGTAAAGAAATTTGGAACTTTGGGACAATTTGAAAGGAGAAGCATCATCAATTTCTATAAATTGGTGGGAAAAAATGAACAATGCAGTGATTTTGCCAGAAGATTATCTTGCCTCTTTTGATGTTGCACCTTCTTTTATTAGCATCCCAAAACAAAGACTGCTCCTTAAACTACAGAAATGGCTTAAAAGTACAAACATATCATTAGATGAAATTGAGGATTATACCGATCTTACAAAATTATGCATAAACCAAAAATTCTTCATGTTCAGTTGAAAAATTTACCAATAAAACTCTGGCTTGGCTATGAGTAATCCCCCTCTCTCTATTTCTGGCAAATTTATTCATGAGTACAGTAGAAATACACATTATCAAGACATTTCCATTTATCTTTAAAATGCTGTGTGGATAACATATTTGTAATAGTACCAAAAAACAAACAGAGGATGCCTTAAAATTATTAAATCTTCAAGACCAAAGTATTAAGTTCACTATAGAAATTGAAGTGGAAGGATGTTTGTGCCCTTTTTGGACCTTAAAATCTACAGAAGAATCATTATTTTGTTTGGTATATATAGGAAAAGCACACCTACAGATAATCTCATAAAGAATAATAGCTTCAACCCTAAACCATACCAACACACCATTATAAATAGCCTTGCTTTTAGATTAGTGATATCCCACTCAACATGGAAGAATACACAATGAAATCTCTCTTCAATCTACCCCTCAACTATGGATTCAACTGTTTGTTAGTAGACAAGAAGATCAGACTTTTCAAAAGACTTAAAGATATTAAGAACACCACCACCACTCTCTCCATGATGAAGTACATAAATTTTAAAAAATTCACATACCAATGAACAAACAAGGTATTTATTAACATTTTTAAAAAAAAATGTACATTATGTTGGTAGCTCAAACTAAATTTAACATCTGGAACCTTTCGAACAGAACCATAAAGAATGCTATTCTGTACAACAAACAGACAGGAGAATACCAGATAGATTATTTGTATTTGATCAGTTAGAAATGTAAAATATAAACAGGTGGATATCTTGGCAGTTGCAGATCATTTTTGGACTTAAAATCATGACATTGCAAAAGAAACTGAACTGTTGAAATCTACCAACAATCCCAGGACATTAGCAATATGGGAAAATATTTTCATTTTAAAAAATAAGCATCATGGTATGACATCCCACCTTTGAACTTCTTATTTTGCTGTATATTGGAACCACCAGAGGACACATAGTCATCTGCCAGCATTAGTATGTGCCCAGCTGAAGATGAGAGTGAATGCTCTTGAAAATGTTCCGATAACTTAATCAGCTAGTGAAGTAGTGCCATCTAATACTGACCTCTTTATGTGTATAATATATATTCTTAATTAGCTGATAATCCATTTAATGCTCTTATGCTCCACATGCCATTGACTCACAGTTAATGATGGAGGCAATGGTCTATAAGACATTCTGAATACTTTAATGGTATGTAGAGCATAAGAGTAGACTCACCAGGAAATTAAGAATATATGAGCATAGATTCCAGACAGTTTAAGCATAAATGCAAGGGACCTGAATCTCTTTCATTACAAAATGATTTCATAAATTTTTCAGTATATATGAAAAGTATTAATATAAATAAATGTAAAATTGAAAGCTTGATAAATGTATATTCAAGAACAAAGATAGCATTATTAACTTTGAAACTGCACTACTGGACGTGATTCTATGCACACTTATTAGTTTAGTTTAGTTTAGTTCCCGAAGTTCAGTGAAGCAGTCACAATGACCTATGAACATACTTGTCATATACAGTTACCATAGCAGCACACAATTGGTCAATGCCACTACCTTCTCCACCTACAATTTAGCAGTAACCAACTCTCTGAACATGTTCTGCAAAAAATAACAGCTAATAAAATATTGTGTGAGACTTTTTAAGCCTTAAAAATAATAATAAAGATTGTTGTAAACTAAGTATTGCCCTATTAAAAAGCTGTATAAGTTGATATTTAAACTAATAAATCCTGAATTTTAGGCAATGATAACTGAACAGATTTTGGTAATTTTAGTTGCATTGTATAATTAATTCCTTTATTGGCTTTGAGGTGTTATTTTGCATATTTATTGCTGGTAAATGTGTTCAAATTATATTCTAGATAAGCTCTTCTCCTTCCTCTTTCAATAGTATGAAAAACTGCTCATTTTTCCCCACTCAAAAGTCAAGACAATTATACAGTAGAAGTTTTTCTTTAAATAAATTTGATGTTGAACATTAATTACTAGGCTTTAAAAAGTGCATAAACTATCATTTTAAAATAAATTAATCTAACTAACCGTTATTAGCCATTCTTGGTAATGTTAGATACAAAAAAGAGAATGCACAAGATACCATCAAAAAAGGCTGAGAATTATTCATTTTCTCATCATACAGTGGAGTTACTATGGTGAAACTTTTTTCTTGAGAACAGATCCTACATGATTAGTGGGAAAAATTGGAAACGGTACATGCATGTATTAGTACAGGATGCCAGCAAATGGGGAGTGCTTGCATTTGGCTGCATAAAATGGAGTCGCTTCATAATGAGCAGTATGCTGCTCTGAAATTTTGCTTCCGTCTGCACAAAATCTGATAGGTAACATATACAATATTACAGCAAGCACATGCAAATTATGTTTGGCCATAATCTGCACTTCGGTGGTTCAAAGAGTTTAACGAGGGCCATGTTTCAATAACAATGTAGGATGATCCAGAGGCTCCAACCACTGCAATGAAAAATATCATGATTATACAGCTGTCTCATTGTTCAGGAAGATCAACAAATAATAGTGAATATACTGGCATACATGTTGCAGATTTTCATAGTAGTGTATTGACTATTCTGCACCATTGCTTACACATAATACAGTATGTGCCAGTTGGGTGCTATGATTGCTGATGCCTGAACAGAAGAATAGTGTGAGTGTCGGGAACTTCAGCATCTGGTTCTCCATCACCAAAGAAGGCCAAGGTTATTCGATCAACAGGAAAGTTTATGGTGATTTCTTTCTTCAACTATTATGGAATGATTTATCAACATGAAATTCCCCAGCAAACAAAAATAGTTTTCAGCACATTTTCCAACAGGCAGACACAGTAGGCTAAAGTACATACAACTCAGTGGGGACTACTTAAAAAAAAAGCCCTTACCAACCTTGACCCTGCCTGGTGTACTTTGTAAGTAAAAATATAATTCTCATTGTTTACTGAATAGCTCTTGTAACTGGAAGCCTAGACAGAAGAAAATTGGAATTTACATAATCAAAATAAATCACAAAATTATGAGTTAAACCTCTTTCAAAATATACATTTTCTCATTAGTTAGAATATTTTTTGTCCTCTCCAATTAAAGGAACAAGAACTGTCACCCATGTTAATAACATCATTAACACCTGTCTATATTGTCTAGATCTAAATACTGCATTACCCACAAACAGAGCAACCAGAATATTATTAAACAAAAATCCAGAAGCATCAATGCTTTATAGCTCTAACCAATCAGATCAATCTCAAAAGGTTTATAACTACTTTAAGAATTTTGATACTTAAACCAAACTAAGGTCTTCAGACACAGGCAATAAATTACTCTACAGTTATTAAAATAAAAAATTTAACTTCAACTAAGTAATAGTCAATAAGTTGCATAATACAGTCTGTACAATATACTTCAGCAGGGTAAAGATACACATTAGTTAAATTAAGAACGAAATGACCAATTAGTGAAACAAGCTACTGTCGAAGACATATTTACAGTAAAATATCTCAAACTTTAATAGAGGTAAGAGATGCAAACAGGATTTTACAAATGTCAAAAGGAATGATGAGTGATTTTTTTTAATGGTTTTTAATGCCCGTTATTGCTACTGAGTCACCACAGGCAGTAATGGTGAGTGATGAAGTAAGTCTGCATAATTAACAAAGTATTTGCATATTCCCTAAGTGTATAACTGTGGTAACAATGCATATTTAGCTTATTTTATTTGTATATATAAAAATTTGCTGTATAACATCTGAAATTAAAAAATTAAGATCTGCGTAACATGCATTCATATTTTCTGAAAAAGAATGCTATGAAAAGAACATTTCAGAACAAGATAGTAAGATTTTAATATAAATATAGCCAAAAAAAAAATTGCACTAAATAATTACTTTTGAATAGAGCAAATTTTCACAGTGAAATATTGTATAATAAATTATTATTGAGGAAATCACTCAAATTTCATTAATTTTGTTCCACTTACTTGGACATCTTTCAAAGACTGTTGCCTTCATCTTCAGCATGGTTCCACTGTCTGCTTCCCAGCATGATATTAAGATGTTGCTCTGGATTTCACGAACTTGGTGATGAGGTTACTATTGTTTTGGAGATCAAAATTAACCAAATTTCCCTTGTTTTTATTTTTCCACACAGTTAATCCAGTGGGTTTTTGAAGAGCTTATAAGAGTTTTGGTTCCTTTTGGAATTCGTTGTTATTTTACCAGAAATTGTCTTCTATTGCTGATATTTCCATGTATTTATATTTTAGATTTCTCATGTGTTCCTTAAACAATATAGTAATATTTCTTTTTGTTTTGCATATGTATTTCATATTGCAGTCTTTGCAACTGATTTTGTAAATGCTTGATTGTTTTCCTGGCAGAATTTTGTCTTTTGTGTTGGTTTTTTGGTTTTTTAAACTATATTTGTTTACTGGAGCCAAAATGATGTTTGCCTATTTAAAAATCTTATGGAATTTTTGGTGTTCCCATGGGTGGAATGTGAATTTCTTATATATATAATCTCCTTTGTAGCCTTTTAGTGTGGTGATATTTTTTATTCTTATTTTGAATGCTTCTATTTTCTTGTTGACCAGATCTATGTATAGCCATTTTTCAATGCTATATTTATGATTTTATGGTACTCCCAAGTTATATTCTGTCTTGCTTATTGGTAGGTTTGTTAATCTCAATGTGAGACTATTGATTATGGCGAGTTTATGTTGTTTTGGATTTGTGGCTGTTGTTTTTTATATAATTATCTGTGTGGGTATCTTTTCTGAATATTGCAAATTTCAGATTATTACCATTTTTTATAATTTTAAATCCAAGAAGGGAAGGACCTTGTTGTTTTCTATTCCCATTGTGAATTTAACAGTGCTGTCTTGAAGATTGAGTAGTTTTATTGCATCCTCTTTCCATTTTTCATTTACAATTGCAAAGACATCATCAACAAAACAGCAATTGTATATGTGTGGAAAAGCATCAATTAATTTTATTTCCAAGAAACTCATGTGCATATCTGCCAAGAATGATGAGAATGGTTTTCCCATTGCTAGACTCTTCTTATGTATATAACTATTGCCTCTGAATGTGAAATAGGTTTTAATTGATACAAGTTTTGGTGAGGTTCAGGTATCGTTCTATTACTTCTCCAGTAGGTTTATTAGGATTAGCCATTTCTTTATGATTTTATTAGATTTTCTTTCCAGATGCTAGGAAACAGAGAGACCGCATCATAAGAAACTAGCAAATCCCTGTTTTCCATTTCATGTCTGCTTCTATCTATTAACTCTGATGAGCTCTTTATACTTTGGGTTTTATATTTCAGTAGAGTAATAATTTTTTTTAAAAGACAATTCATTAAATTGTATGTTGGTGAATATATTGTATCTACAATAGGTCTGATTTTATTGCCAAGTTTATGTATTTTTGTGTAGGCCATAGATTCTAGGTGTTGTAAGGTTGCCTGGTATGATGTTCTCTTTTCCTTCCTCACTCAGAATTGTTACATTTGTTAGCAGTTTTCTTACTGCACTGATATATTTTTGTGTAGTATCTGCTTTCATTTTCTCATAATCTTGTCTAGCTAGTAAATTGTACATACTGTTTTCATAATCTGTCTGATTAATTATTATATTTTGTTTCCTTTGAAATATTACCATGTGGTAAGACTGTTGTCTTCATCTTCAGCATGGTTCCACTGTCTGCTTCCCAGCGTGATATTAAGATGTTGCTCTGTGGATTTCACGAACTTGGTGATGAGGTTACTATTGTTTGGAAGCACAAGAAACATAAAATATAAACACATGGAAAAATCAGCAATAGCAGACCATTTCTGGCAAAAGAACCACAAATTCCAAAAGGAACCAAAACTCTTAAAAGCTCTCCAAAAACCCATAGAATTAACAGTGTGGCAAAATATAAACAAAGAAATTTTGATTTATTTTGATCTCCCAAACAATATGAACCTCATAACTAAATTCGTAAAATCCACAGAGTGGCATCTTAATACTGTGCTGGGAAGCAGACTGTGGAACCATGCTGAAGATAAAATGCAACAGCCTCTGAAACATGTTCAAATAAGTGGAACAAAATTGGTGAAATTTGAGTGATTTCCTCAATAATAATTTGTTACAATGTACTAAATAATGTTTGCTGTTGCATTATTTTATTTAACAGCCTGCAAAATTTTTGTAATGCCAATTTACTTTAAACCTAATTTAATGATAACTTTAGAACCCTTTTGTACTTGTTTAATACTTTTCACAGCAACCTTTATTTCTTGAATGCAGTAACACAGAGATCTTTGCAAGCATAAATCTACATTGTCAAACTATACTTTCAAGCATTAGTAATTATAAAAATGTCCAGTTAGACTACTTTATATAAAATCTAGTTACCTACTGATGTGGGAGAGTCCAGCTTTTATACATGCTCTTCCCAAAACGTTTGAAACTATAGCTGCTTCCACTTATGCATATCCTGCAGCAAGCTGATCATTTTAGTATGTAAATAGAAAACAAAAGTTTTAATACTTAAAAATTAATTTTATTTCCAAAAGAATAGATCCATACAATTTAAATAATTTAATAGTTAATAACATTACTGGACTAATTCTATGCTTTATTACCTAGTAAGACAAAACTGTTTTATTTTTTCTTAGTATAACAGTACAATGCATAATATATTAAGTATATTATTATTATTATTATTATTATTATTATTATTATTATTAACATGAATTATACAGTGTTTCCTATCGTTTTCTCTTTAAGCATGCTACTTTAAGTAAAAGATCTTTTGATGGTACAGGCATTAAGTTACAAGATGTTTGGATCCCAGATATGAAACATATATTTTTTTATCCATTTTTAATTTAGCTCAAAGCACTCCATAATGCATTTTTTAGATTAATGCTGCTTTTAAAAGGCTTCAACATTATACACATAAAAAGGTCAGTATTAAGAGATACTATACTTCGTTAACCTCCATCCTTGTCTCCAAATTTCTTATTGTTCTGCCTATATATATAAAAATTAACACTAATAATAAAAGTAGATAAAGATAAAACACAGAGAAAGAGTCACACTTGAAATTGCAATATATATTGTTAATAATGTAAAACTGTTAACAATGTAACTAAATTAACAACAACTAGAAAAGCAGAAAAGGATCAAACACTAAGAAAAAGTCACAAAGTTGTAATCGCAATGTGTGTGTGTGTGTGTGTGTGTGTGTGTGTGTGTGTGTGTATGTAAAATAATGTAACAATATTAACAGTATAACAAATTAACAATAATTATAAAAGCAGAAAAGGATAAAACACTAAGAAAAATCCACACTTGTGACTCACAAGTCACTGTTAATTTATATATGTAATATAAATTAAAAATAATGTAACACTATTAACAATATAACTAAATTAAAAATTACTAGAAAAGCAGAAAAGGATAAAACACTAAGAAAAAGTCACAGATTAGTAATAACTATATTTTGAATTGTTCAAAATATAGTGAATTGTTCAAAATATAGTGATAAATATAGTGATTACTAATCTGTGACTTTTTCTTAGTGTATTATCCTTTTCTGCTTTTCTAGTTATTGTTATTTATATATCATCACAATCCAAATAATCTATCTGATACACTCCTGTTTTTTTGTTAAGATGGAATAACATCCTTTATGGTTCTGATCAAAAGGTTGCTGATGTTAAAACTTATTTTGTGCTGCCAACGCAATATCAATTTTTTTAAAATTTAAGTCCTTTGTTGTGGAAAGAGTGGTGGTGTTCTTAATATCTTTTGAAATGTTTGATCTTCTTATGTACTAAAGAACAGTTGAATCCATTGTTCAGGATAGTATGATGTACTTGTATTCTGGTGTGTATTCTTCCTTTTTAAGTGGCACATTTATTAATCTATGAGCAATGCTGTTTATAATGGCGTGTTGGTGTGATTTAGGGCTGAAGCTATTATTCTTTATATAGTTATGTGTATGTATGGGTTTATATACCAAACGAAATTATGTTTCTTCTATAGATTTTAAGGTCCAAAAAGGGCAAACATCCTTCTTCTTCATTTTCCATAGTGAACTGAATGTTTTGGTCTTGCAGATTTGGTAAGTAATTTTAAGGCATCCTCTGTTTTTTTTTTTTTTTGTTTTTTTTTGGTACTATTGCAAATGTGTCATTCACCTAACGAAATCATGTTTTAAAGATAATGGAAATGCCATGGTAATGTGTGCTTCTACTGTACTATAAATAAGTTTTCCAGAAATGTGGAGATGGGGTTACTCATAACCAAGCCAGAGTTTTGTTGGTAAATTTTACTGTTGAACTTGTAAGAACTTTTGGCCTTGCACAATTTTGTAAGATTGTTATAATCCTCAATTTCATCTATTGATATGTTTGTACATTTAAGCCATTTCTATAGTTTAAGGAGCAGTCTTTTTTATTTTGAAATGCTAGTGAACAAAGATGCAACATCAAAAGAGACAAGAGAATCATTTAGCAAAATCACTGCATTGTTAATTTTTTCCATCAGTTTATAGGAATTAATGATGCTTCTGCTTTCAAATTGTTCCAAAGTTCCAAATTTCTTGATCCTAGGCAGCCTAGGGTTATTATCCTGTTCTAATAAGTTAATGAAGTATAGTGTCACCTAATACCTACCATTTTATATGTATAATCAATCAAATTCAACCACCTGTGGTGCCTCAGTAGTAAAAACTGGCATTAATTACCATTAAAAAAAAAATCAACTTCACTTTTTTTAACTTCTAAAAAGTTTACAGCTTCAACATTAAGCTTCAACAGAATGGATGGAAACTCAATGTCATAATTTCACGGTATTCCATGCTATAAATATTATAAAATGAAAATAAATTTAGAAATTAGAACCAAAGAATGCTTCAGGAATATTAAATATAAGAAGACTGAAAATGAGCAGTTATAGCACATTTATGATATAAAAATCAACATCAGAAAGGAACCTAAATTATGATGGCCAAGAGTTCTTCAGGGTTATCAATGTGGGAAAAAAATTATTCTAAAATCCAAGATGTTATGAACTTTGAGGTTCTATCAATAAATTGTTTAGGGAAAGGTTATTTTGCCATCACCAGATGACATCAGTCAGTCTCTACAACTGATAATAATGGGAGCGAATGCTCTTGAAACATGTCTTACATTTTAAACAGATAAGTGAAGTATAATAGTGTTACTACTCTGAATGCTATTATAATACATATTACTTAACTGTGAGCAACTTCTTATTATTTCATTATTAGCTATACTCTTTCTTCTATTTCATGAATATCTGAAAATCAAAAATGAACTCATATCATATTTCTCTATTTACTAATACTTTATATTTTTGTTGTGTTCTTCTGTTGGGTATTTGTGTTCCTTCCCCCCTCCCCCCCAATATATCACAGTCTGCATAATTTATAAACTACTGACTTTTTCTGGTGGTATATTATCTATAAGATTTTTATGTACTATTTATTCTTTGGCTCTAATACAATGTTAAATTCTTTAAAGATCTGAAATTTCTGTAATGGCCAAGAATGAAATGTCAATTTAAAAAATAAATACCTTTTTTACTGCCAAAAGTGGTGAGATTTCCTTCAGCTTCTTAAAAAATAAGTTAGCATACAAAATATTAAAATGAAAACATATATAAATAGTATATTACCAAAAAATAAGTCAGAAATTTATTGTATAAATTGTGCAGATTGTGATAAAATCTATACAAATATGAAAATCGGTTAATGAACTTCAATATCCCAGAGGAAGAAAATGTAAACTTCAAGTTCATCAGATGTTCATATTATGGCAATCCTTATGACAGTCAACAACTAGCTGATGATGGACAAAGTTCTGTGCAATGTGTTCTATTAAAATAGTAAATTAGTAAAATTGCACGAGTGATTAGTTTGACTCACCACAACATATTCATAATTATTTGATTCACCTCAATGTGACAATTCCAACTGTGCTGTACATTGAGGAACACATGATACTGTGTATAAAAAAAAAAAAAATTTTAAAAAAAACGTTTATATATTTGCAAAACAATTAAGAGACAAAATAACAAATATACCACTTTATTTTTCCATATAAGCTAATAAATTAGGTATTCTCCTTACATAAAACATGATGTATATAATTTTATTTACTATACTCACTTAAAGCTGTACCTAGAATTACCTTACGTTTGTACATCAGGCTCTAAGAGACACAAATCTCTTTAATATTTAAGAAATTCAAATGCCAACCACAGTACTTGAAGTATAGCTGCAAATTCTTAAATCCTCTACTACAGAACATAAAATCATTCATTACATTTTATTTTATAAACATTTCACACATTTACACTCCTGCGCCACCATAAGACACAAATTATAATGAAAAAAATGTTTTTAAATTTTACATTATATGGAATGAAAGAAACTTTATGAGATGCAAGTAGTGAAATTTTATGTAGCTACAATATATAATTATTTTCTCATTGCAAGTGAAAAACATTAATTTATAAGTTATAAGTGCTGGGCTTTGTTTCTTTTCAATCATGCTATTTATAAAGTCCATTTTTGGAGAATATGCATACAAGAATACCAGATTAAAGAAAGAGGAAAAAAAGGCCTCAATATGATGTGATGCCGATATAATGAAGATTCTTAACTTGCGGTTCTGTTCACAGAAATAATGGCTGAGGATTCATTCATGGTTTAGCTTAAATATGCTGATAAACTGGATGACCTCGAAGTTCTTAAATCATGCAGCTCAATAAAGGATATTTAATAGCATTAAAAAACTTCACAAGAAACTTTCAGCCTACTTTTGAGGAATTTTGGACTGATGAATCTAATATACTCTATAGTTTGCTGCAAAATGAATACTAATTCATAAATATGTGACATTCTGTAAACCTAGCTCACAGATCAGAACAACAGCACTCTTGCATTTGGATGAATGACTCCCCATATGGATTAGTCCAATACAACAATAGAGATTTCTGTTATACTTAACTGCTCAAAACATATAGTGACTTCAGAAATTGTTAGTCATATTTCTTACATATGGATAGTTGAATTTCTCAGAAAATGCACAAATGAACAGAATCAACTGTATCAATATTTTACTTTAAACATAATTAACAACACATAATGTATAAAACTTACATTTAAACAAGCAAACAAACAAATACTCAGAGAAAAACTAAACAAGTTTATTTCATACCTAAGAAGAATTTGTATGAAATATCATGCAATCGCAAAATTCTGTTCTTGCTCACTTAATTATTTTCTGCAAATTTCTGGGATTTGATTTACTAATTTTTCCATAGTTTCTCTTGAAATTCTTTTTTATTCTGCCTATAATGCTTGTTTAAGATTTTTATTTGTAACTAATATTTCCTAATCATTTCTTCTTAATAGCAATACATTCTTATTTGGATTAACATTCAATAATTGTGCTTAATAACTTTAAATGCTGCATTTATTAAATGTATATCACTTAATATTTTGCACATAATTTAGAAAATGTATATCCTCAGGTATATAGTGTGTGTCAAAAACACCTTTTGGCTAAGTGGTAGCCTATACTTATATTTTTGAACTTTATTATCAAAACACCTTTTGGCTAAGTGGTAGCCTATACTTATATTTTTGAACTTTATTATCAATTTTGTATAAGATGAGTTTATTATTTTTCTGATTATATTACAACTATTTCAAATAAATGGTTTATTAAAGTTTACATGTTATGTCTTTTTGGTTGCTCTTATCCTAACAACAAATATTTCAAGTGAGCACCATTTACTACCAAAAATGTCCCAATCTACCATGAAAATTGTCTATTGCCTCTTGTACTGTTTGATGGATCAAATGCATTCCCATTCTGATTCTCTGTTTCAATTCAAATAAATTGCTGGGTTTGTTGCAGCACACTCTGGATTTTAAGTAGATCCACTAGAGGATTGAGGTCTGGCGATCTAGATGGTCACTCAATCTGCTCTCTTCCAATCCATCTTCCAGAAAATGCTGCACCTAAAAATTCTCTTATACCTTCTAAAGTGTGCACATGCTAAGATTGATATAGAACAATATTTACAGTCTCTGATTATTTTTTTCCCAAATATATTTGCTACCTCTTAAATTATGTTAAGAGCATTCAATATTGATTTTTTCTAAATGTTCCCCTTATGATACATTTTGCTTTTAGTTAGTACTGAAGGGCATCCATTCCTTGGTGCATTTTGGTATAGTTTTGTTTTCTTGGAGTAATAAATAAGCATACCAAAAAAAAAAAAAAAAAAATTAGACTCGTTTAGTGAATGGTAACTAGGGAATTGGTTCGCTCCTTGGTATATAACAGCAGTTATCCACTATGGCATGGAATTTACAAGACAGGCAGTAAATGAGGTTTGCTAAATTTGAAGTTGCTCTTTCATCAATTGATCCTGAAGTTCAGCAAGGGTCTTGGGATGCTTGTGCTTCCCCTTGATCCATTGTTCCAGGTGGTTTCAGTGGTTTTCAATAGAATTTAAGTCTGGAGATTTTGCTGGCCAGAAAATATTTAGAGAGCTTCTCTAAATGTTTATCGTACCTGTCACTGACAACTTGGGCCTATGCATGCAACAATTATAATCCTAAAAAAAAATAGGTGTGTCCACAGCTGAATTATCAGTGAGATGTTCAACAAAAGACAGCACTTATTTATTGAAAAGCTGGATGTAGCTATGTTGTTCAAAAGAATATCAGGGCTCAATTCAGTAATGTGAAGCATCCCTAGAAACATAACAGATTCACCTCCTTGCTTCATAACGTCTTGTATACATTTTTTATAGAATACTTCCTGCAGTCTGTAGTGCACAGTTCATCTGTATTGTTACTGTAAAGGCAGTAACAGGTTTATCAGGCCAAATTACTCATTTCCAGTTTTCTACCATTCAGTTCTTATGGAGATTGGCCCATTGAAATCGAGCATTTTTGTGTATACATGTTAACAGTGGCCTCTTGCTGGGCAGTCTACTCCTGGTGTGCAAGGAATGCAGTTTCCTGCATAGTGTATGTTCTAAAATTGGCATATATGGACCATAATTGGTGTTGATGTCCAGTAATTGTTGCCTCATTGTGAAACAGTTAAGAGGATTTTCTTCAATAATTGGCATAGTGGCTTAATGTGCACTGCATTTTCTTCCACTGCCTAAACACACAGTATAGTGTGTTTTTGACCTCCACTAATGCAAAACCTTTCCATCAGTCTGTATCCTTCTTGCCCCTATTCTGTAAGACACTGAGCACATATTCACTAATCTGCACAACAGCAACTGTTAAGAGTGGGACCTGTACCTGACAATATGCTTATTGATTTGTCAGACTGTACAGTAGTCTCTGGTGATGACAAAGACTACTAGTACATATTCTAAATAAAGGTTTTAGTTTTTTGTCCAATATGCCTAATACATTTGACTCTAGTGAGTACTTGCTAATTTGTTTGAAAGATTTACCTCTGCCATACAAACTCACTGCAACATGCCCTCCTATAGTGCTTTCCTTTGCTTTACAATTATGTTCATTTTTAAGGTCACTTAAATTCTCACAAATGGAGTAAGGAGATCTATGGCAGGTTAATAAACTGGGTCAGGAAGATCTGCAGCAGATTATATTTTATATCTAGTACAGATTCAGAAAAATGATGTGAAAATCTGCATCACACTTATGTAGACTAGACATTTAGTAGTTGGTCCTGGTGATCTAATGGTAACAATACTTGCCTCAAGGTTGTAAGTTCAAACCTGGCACAGTTGATGGGTTTTTTTAGAATATAAAAATCCTAAGTATGGCTTCCTCTGAAAGGGAAGTACAGCTGTGGTTCTATTCATAGATTTATGTCACATAAAAGAACCTCAAGCCTAAGGGAAGAGGCATATGAGCAAAATTTATCAGCCATTTCTTGCCCTGAATTGAATGGTATGCTAATGTCCAACAATGTTAAGCAGCATCCTTAAATAAACCTACTACTACTACTACTACTACTACTACTACTACTACTACTACTACTACTACTACTACTACTACTACTACTACTACTAATAGTACAAATATAATAATAGTAATAATAATAATAATAATAATAATAATAATAATAATAATAATAATAATAATAAATAGGCAAACTTTTGGCACTAATGGAACAGCTGGGAATACCTAAAAAGCTATGACCAATAAGAATGACATGGAATCAAACCATTTACCAAATGAAAGTAGGTAAAAAAGTTAAAGATTTTGAGGTCCATAATGGACTATGACAAGGTGATCCACGTTACCCAGTAATATTTAATTCAGCAATGGAAAAGGCAATCAGAGCCATCAAAACAAACCCTGAAAGCATGATTTACAACTGCTTAACACAGCATCTGGCATACAATGATGATGTAGTCATGATTGCAAGGCCAAAAGCAACAATGTTGGGAGCAATAAAAGAGTTCACGGGAAAAACCAATAAGTTGGAACTAGAAGTACATGAAAAGAAAGCCATGTATATGAAATCTTCTAGAAGAGTAAAACTGGCATTAAATAATTTTCAGTACCTTCAATACAATTTTGAAAGTTATAACAGTTTAAAATATTTGAGAACTAAGATTACAGACATCAATGATAATATCAGAAATAAAGACTCGGATAATGGCAGGCAACAGATGTCCATATGAACTTGGGAAAGCACTGAAATTCAGAGTGCTAATAGATCTACAAAAAAATGAATTTAACTATGATAAGATCAGTAACAACATATGCCAGTGAGGCTTAAGTGCTGACTAAATGTAATCAAAATATATTAGCACTCTGGGAAAGGAAGGTTCTGAGGAGGATATATGAACCACATTTTGAAAATGAACAAATTAAATGTAAAAAGAATAGCGATACAAATTGGTTGCAGAACCAAATATAATATCCTTTATTAAGCAAGGTAGATTAAGATGGCTGGGACACATACATCATATACAGAAAACAGACTAATTAATCAAGGAGAGGAAAACCTAGACTCAGATGGCTGCAAGAAGTGGAAAATGGCCTGAGGAGAGCTGATGTGAGAAGTTGGAGACAACGAGCAAAATATAGAAATTAATGGTTTCATTAATGGAGGAGGACCAGCAGCTTCATGGACTGCAACACCAGTGATAAATAAATGAATTAATGAACAAATGAAAGTGAAATAGATTGACTATTTACAGACATTATTTAAACTAGATTTTCCTTACTGAATATATATATATAAAAACATAGCCACCATTGGGTTGTAAATGATAAGGCAACTGTTCTAAGACTGTGGTCTGCAGACCCCAAGGAGTCCATGAAACATTAGGGTACTGTTAACAGCATTTATTCTTGAATGTATAGAAACATACCATTGAATTGCACGGATATTAAGGATAATACAAATTAAAAATATTTATTTGTTGAGGTTAATTAAATAAGTATTAAATTGAAGGCAAGTGTTTTGGAGTAAGTTTTCAAATAGGTAAACCAAAAATATGCCCAGCTAGAACACTCACTATGCACTGTCATAATATTTCCTTGGAAACAACATGCATCTTTCAGAGGTGAACTGGCTGCCCCCCCCGCCCCCACCCCCCCAGACAATTAAAGAAGGTAAAAGTACTGATTAACAATTTACTCATGTAGAAAATCATTCTCTAAACTAAAACAAGTGTAAAAACCATTTGGAAAAAACAGATTCAGAACTTTCCTATTAAGCCTGATATATCACAGCTTGTAAGCAAAATGCAGCACACCATTCATCAAATCCAGGAATAAAAATTAATTCACAATATTGTGCCATCATATATTATTATTAACATTTTATGCATTTTAATACTTTTGAATGTATTATTATTATTATTATTATTATTATTATTATTATTATATGTTGTTTAAGGGAACACTACAAAATAAAAAGGTAAATGTTAAAAAAAAAAGTGCATTTATTTGTTGTTTATGTCTTTTAACTTTGTAAGCCAGTGACAAACAACTTTAAAAAATACACAGGATGCAGAATGAGGATTATAAACTTGAGTTGAATCTTAAGGGTCTGTGTCAGTGGTGAGATCATTAAGCGGGGTCCATGGTCAAGGAAAGTTTGCAAATTGCTGCATTAAGATGATAAGTTTTGTATCTGAACTGAACAAAACATACTATTTACTCATTTTCCTTACTGTTGTGTACGAGTAAATACGAGGGGCATTCAATAAGTAATGCAACACGTTTATTTTCTCAGCCAATTTTGGTTAAAAAAAATTGAAATTTTGTGTAGGATATCTTTAAATATTTTCGCTTCGCCTAATACAGTTTCATTAATTTCCGATAGGTGGTAGCGCTATAACTAGCCTTCAAAATGGCGTCTGTAATGGAGGTGCGTTCCAAACAGAGAGCAGTTATTGAGTTTCTTATGGCAGAAAATTAGAGCATCACAGATATTCATAGCCGCTTGCAGAATGTCTACGGAGATCTGGCAGTGGACAAATGCACGGTGAGCCGTTGAGCGAGGCGTGTGTCATCAACACAACAAGGTCGAGCAAACCTGTCTGATCTCCCGCGTGCCGGCCGCACACAGCTGTGACTCCTGCAGTGTTGGAACGTGCGGACTCTCTGATTCGAGGTGATCGACGGATCACAATCAAACACCTCGCTGCTCAACTTGGCGTTTCTGTTGGTTGAGGTACGAAGGTTTGTTCTTGCTGGGTTCCTCGACGCCTAACTGACGACCATAAAGATCACAGAAGGACCGTCTGTGCGGAACTGATTGCTCGTTATGAAGCTGAGGGTGACAAAATTTTGTCAAATATTGTCACAGGCGATGAAACATGGGTTCATTACTTCGAACTCGAAACAAAACGGCAATCCCATAGAGTGGCTCCACACCAACTCTCCTTCGAAGAAAAAGTTCAAAGCCGTATCCTCACCTGGTCGTTAAGTCATGGCTACGGTTCCCTGGGACTCTGAAGGGGTTATTCTGTTCGATGTTCTCCCTCATGGTGAAACGATCAACTTTGAATTGTATTGTGCTACTCTAAGGATATTGAAGAAACGACTTCGGCGTGTTCGTAGCCACAAAAATGCAAATGAACTTCTCATTCTGTATGATAACTAGAGGCCTCACACAAGTCTGGCACCCGAGAGGAGCTCACAAAACTTCAGTGGACTGTTCTTCCTCATCCACCCTACAGTCCGGATCTCGCACCTTCCGACTTCTACCTGTTTGGCCCAATAAAGGATGCACTCCGCGGCATGATATGGAAGTTGTTGATGGAGCAAGACGTTGGCTCGGACATAGACCAGTATAGTGGTACCATGCAGGCCCTCCCATCAAGGTGGTGTAAGGCTGTAGCATTGAATGAAGATTAGGTTGAAAAATAGGGTTTTGTAGCCAAAACATTGGGGAATAACATACTGTATTTTAATCCTAAATAAAACCAACCTGCTTTAAGAAAAAAAATGTGTTGCATTCTTATTGAAAGCCCCTCATATAAACTAATTGTTTGAAATTATGAATTTTTTTTAATAACATTTATGTTTCAATATTGCTAATATGGTCAGTCACATACTTTATGAGTCACTATAGTTTAATATAAGCATTAGCATTAATGACCAACACTAATCCAATAACACAATTGTTTCTGAGTTAGCAGGCTGTGGTGGATTTGATGATTAGTTACCATCTGATATTTGACCTGCAGATCTGTTAGGCATCTTTAGAGAAGTGCCTCCTGCCAAGTATTCAGCTGGTCCATCATCTAATCAACTACAGCTTACTAGCCCAGAAACATTATTATATCCTGTAGTTTATTTCTTTATTAATTCCCCATGGTTTATCAGCAATAATGCAATCTATTTCTTCTATGGGAGTATGGAAAATAAATAAGGATATAAATAAACAGAATGTGGAATCAATGACACAGATAAAGTTAATGATGGAAAGAAAAGTATATATGACTTAATATAAGAGGGGCATTTGGAAATGATTTACAATAGTAGTTTTTGTACCTTATTTATTATACAATATGACTCGCTGAATATGGGATCTCTGAATATACTCCCCAACAATGTCAATGTACCATATCATCATCCTGGTAACTTCATTATGGCATTGCAAAACCATTGTTTGGGTGTACTGCACCACACTCATGGACAACTGCCTGAACTTCCTTATTGTTGCCAAACTTTTTAGCTCGTAGCAGATCCCTCACACCATCGAATAAGGCATAATCAGATGAGCATAATCTGGTGAATATGGTGGGTATAGCACAACAATGAGCCCTGCAATGCCAACTTTACAGTGTCAGTGTTGTTGGTGTGGAGTTGCACATTGCCCTGTTACAGGAACAAACCTGTCAACTAATTTCCCTTTCGCTATTGTTGATTGATTTTTTTTTTGATTGATTGATTTATGGATGCTCTGTAACATCTCAGGTCATCAGCATCCCATTCAACTCAGGCCGACAAATTTTGCTCAGAGGCTTCTCTTTCAGGCTTGAGGTTCTTTTTCGTGCCGTAAATGTACAACACAGGACCCACGGCTTTACTTCCCTTCCGAAGGAAGTCATATTAAGGATTTTTACGCCCAAAAAATTCTATTGGTCCTGGCCTGGGTTTGAACCCGCGATCTTGGGTTTAGAAGGCAAGTATGGTAACCACTACACCACCAGGACTGACACGCCATTGTTGAATCCTGCATTTAAGTTGTGTAAGGGTCTCGCAGTAAACCTTGCTGTTGACATTCGATTCTTAAGGAAACCAGTCCATTAGCAGTATGGTTGTGGTAATCATCTGCTTGCCCATAGATGGAGCAGCATGCAATTTCTTGGGTCTAGGACTTTCTGGATGTTTCCAATGCATGGATTGAACTCTCTTCTCTGGCGTGTGGTAGTGACACCATTACTTATCACTGTTTCTCCCCTTCTCCAAAATATCTGGATCTTCATTATACACTCCAGTAACTGACCACAGTTCAATCCTTTCGTCCTTCTGTGTCTGTGTCAAGTTCTGCAGAACCACTTGACAATTGCAATTGAACATTATGAATTTCAGCAGTTTATATGCCTTTCTTCCACAAAAATTGCAGTCCCCTTTGCCCATGATAGTCATCTACCATCTTATTCATGTCTTTCTCTACTTGATAAAAAAAGAATACTGTCCTTTTGTTACACACACTGCTTACAATTACCATCTTAGCGTGTGCATGGCATACTTATCAGTCAATCGCATACAAATGGATGTGCTCGTAGATTGCACAGCATTCGTAAAAAACCACTAATTTAAATAACTTCTGAAAGCTCCTCATATATTAGGAAGAGAAGTTCTACCTAGGTTAGTTCTCATGACTAGATTTGGAAGACTTAGCAACCTGAAAGTTTTGATCAGTATAATTTACAATCAAACCTTTGGTTCAGAGAAACCTCAGATCAATCAATGAGGGCAATAACACTTTAAAAAAACAAATTAAATAATAGCAACAGGCACTCTCTAAAATAAATACAGCGAAAAAGTATGAGGGTCATGCAATAAATATATTTCCCCTCTCTCTCTTTATTCTCTTCAGAAAGAAGGCCAATGGATTTTGTTGATGTGTGTCAGCAGCATTTAAGAGGCTTCATGTGATTGTGTATATTACTTCAGTAGACTTTAAGCAGTGTGTCAGATTGTGAAGTATATACTGTCATACTTTCTGTCTACAGAAAAAAAATGAAATCTATAATGAACTGACCTCTGTTTATGTGAAAGGCTTTAATCAGCATCTAAATGGTTTAATATTGACAAAAAGCTCATGGAACAATGTAAAAATATGCATAATAAAAAGTGCAGTAGAAAGCTGATTGGTAGCTTTGAATAATGCTGTTCTTGTGTGTCCATCTCCAGCAAATGAAATTGTGAGCTAACTCATCAGAAAAGTTATATTATGCCAATTGCAATATCAAAGTACTGTATTTATGTGAATCTAATGCACCAATGAATGTAATGTGCATCCCAAATTTTGAAACTTAAAATCATAAAAATATGCAGGAAGCTTATGGCATATTGTTGTATGGCAGCTTAGTGATAAGAACATGTTTCATAAAATGATCCTCCCACTCATGTCTAGCCTTAAACTCTTTTTCATTATACCAAGAACTTCAGTCTCCTTTTTTACTTTTATTTCTTACGGCATCACTAGTCACAGGTTGCCCATTCTTCCTCCTTTCATGTACAATTCCAAAACTTTATCTTCAATGTCAGGATGTTTTCCTTTGTAGTCGCTGCCACAAGCAAATGTTGCTCTCAGCTACAATGAATTCTCTTCCTGCCTTTCTGTTACATTTTTTTCCAGCATAAAGAATTATTTGACGCTTGAAAGTAGCATCATAAGATGTTCTTCTCTGTTTGCCCTCCATTTCGTGAGTACCTACTGTTCAAATGGTCTTTGCAATAATAGACCAACAATAAATGTAATGAAGTTGAGAATTGCAACAATGCATCATGACATAATGAACTTGAATAGAGTTACCGGCAAACTATGGAAAAGAATGGATTTATACTCAAAACTAATATGCTATTGAATCTAATGTGCATCAATTTTGAATACTACATTTGATCAAAAAGATGTGTATTAGATTTGCATAAATACGGTGTCTGATTGTGATAGCTATCTTGCATGTTTACAAGCTAAAACAGATGAATTCAGCCAACATTTTTTGGAAATGAAGATCTACTCATTAAACACCAATGGAATGTCAGCAATTTGAAAACAATGAAGTGAAGTTCTTGGTGAAAACATGAATGAACAGAACATGTCATGGTACAAACAAGGTATGAAAAGCTCTTTATATAGTATCAATAATATAATCGACAATAGGAGTTCTAAAATTTAAAATTAGTTTCTTCCAATTCAAAAAAGGAAATAGAAATGTTTTCCAGAAAAGCAGCTATGAAGGGGTTAGAGTATGTATGCATTAGTTACCAAAAATGTCTGTCATGTGGTTGGAAAAATTATATGATGCACAGGTAGAATCAAGAATGTTGTATAGAGGAGAAATGTGGGGATTATTTGAGATGTTTGAGAAAAGTTTGGGTAACACATAGAATGTTTTGTAATGTTAGAATTACCAAAAGCATCATCAAAAGAGGCTGTGTTACCTGAATTGGGTAGAATGGGAAGAAAAGGAATAGTGGTTGAAAGGATTCTGAAATACTGGTATAGAAATACAAGATTGAAATAAGATATAATGAAACTATGTGTGAATTTTCAAAGAGGAGGGTTGTATATTGATAGTTGATTGAAAGGAATAAAAATAGTAATGGAAGGGCTTGACATGCCAGATGGGAAAACATAATGGAAGAAGATTAGAAGTGAAGTAGAAGATACAGGCAGGCAAGAAATATATGCAAGTTGATAAAGATTATACAAATTAGTAAAAAAAGGATTAGGTAGAATATGTTGATAGCTGTGATAAACAAGGAAGGGAAGGATTTGCATGGATATGCACAGATGTGTTGCTCTGAAAGTGTTTAAGATAGTAATCTGGAAGAATGTGTTATGTGTGGGGAAGTAGAAGAAATTCATTAGTTTGATGCAGTATAAAGATGCAGATCGATTCAAAATGGTGTGAAATGAAAGATGATATTGTAGCGGTTAGACCACCACAGGTGGCTGAGGTCATTAAGGTGCGAACTTGTGAGCGGGAGGTTTGTGGTTCGAATCCCACCAGGATCGTCCTTACAGACTGAGTTTTTTTTTCCTGGTTTTCCTCAGTCCTCATAAAAGGCAAATGCCAGGGAGGTACCCTAAACTTAGGCCTGGAATGATTTCTTCCTTAAAAATAAAATCCTTTCCCAATATATCATTTCATCTCGTGTATCCAGTGTCTATTGCCTGTGGTGCCAGTGTAGCGAAAACGGACATTAAACACCATTTATTTATTGTAGCAGTTAAAATGCTGACAGTTAGAGGGTATGTAAGAAGCAAAATTATAAGTAAATTTTTAATAAGAGTTAAGGAGAAATGGCTAAGGAAAGTGAAAAGAGTAACATGCATTTAATGGGTTCTAAAATATGTCGATGACCGGAGAATCATGACATGTCCGTGAGAAAAAATGCATCACAATCTGTAGACCAATTGCAGAAACAATATTTAGATAATGTTTTACATTAAACAATCTAAATACAGTTCCTTCATTGTAAAGATGTTTAATAGTAAACATTGTCTAAAGCTGATGTTTAAACATTGTCAAGAACACTGTTTAACCTCAAACATACAGAAATCGGGTAATATTCAGAGGAGTATGTTAGCTGTATTCGTATGTGGAGATAGTTTTGGAAATATTTATTACTAGTTCAATGGCAGCACCTTCTTCAAGGCTATTTTCTGCTTGATTGCAGAAATTCTTTTGAGAAATACTAAGAAGCAAATGTTATAGTATTCTTTCATTTCTAAAAGGAAACTACAAGTAACTTGTTACATAACATAAGCATTTTACTTCAGCATAACACAAAAAGTTGTCCATTACCTACACTTCTTCTAACATTATGGTTATTGGCAACATTGGCACATTTTATGCTCTAAATAGAATTCCTTAGATGTTAATGCATCATTGATAAGCAGGATATCAGATTGTGCCCTGATTACCATCCATATTTGAGGAGGAAACTAATCAATTTTCCTGACAATGATGAGCTTCCTTTCATTAAACATGAAAGGAAGCTGTCCTTTTCAGATAATTGTTAACTTTTGAGTATTACACATTACTACTCGTTGCACTGTGGAATATCATTTTATTATTTTGTTTGCATTTTTTTATTTCTAGAGATAATTTCCTGGATTAAATGACTGCACTCATATTAGAATACATTGTCCCAATTGTTACACGGCTGTCTTTAACATAAACCGGAAGGGATTATATTCTATTAACCACAAAGTAAATAAAGAATACTATTGTACTTACAAAGCTGTAGATAATGGAGCGATAATATATCCTAAACTTAAGCATTCATTTTTTTACACTAAACTCCATTTACTTACATAAAAGTAAGATGCATTTCGGGAGAATCTCTCCCATCTTCAGTTGCTCATTGAACCGCCATTACTCGAAATGATGATTTTGATAATTCGATCAATAAATCTTACTTTTATATAAGTAAATGGAGTTTAGTGTAAAAAAATGAATACCTAAGTTTAGGATAAAGAATACTATACTAGAGAAAAAGTAATTTGTTGTACCACATTTGTTAATGCTAAGCCAAGCGAATATATTGCTATCAATAATGTATTTTGCCATATACACATGCTGGACAACAATATTAAATACAATTATTTTCATTTCATTGTAGGTGATAGGTGATGTAATCATGAAAATTAGAAGTATTATTGTTGCCTCAATACATGAAAGAATCTGCTATTGGTGGCAACCAGCAAAGCTTAATGAAAGATACTCCATACTTCTTTCCAGCTGATGTCCTAACTTAAAAGATGGCTTACTAAACATTGGCTGAACACTGTTTAAGCAATAGAAATTTCTGTATAACTTAAACATAGTTTGCATAGTGTTTAAAGCTTAAAGTGGGTAATCGTTTCTGCAATCAACACTAGTATATTGTAAAAAATGTCCAAAGTTTGTTAGTTGTTAATCTAATGTAATGAAAAGGATATGAATATTATAAATTTTGAAACTGATAGAAATTTGAAAGTAATAAGTTTGCAAAAACTGAATTGTTTTGTGGATAATGTTAATTAGGGAATATATTGGACCAGTAAACACAGTGTGAGGTGTGAATGGGAATCTCTCTTCTGGATATCTGAAGAGGGGAAAACCAATAATTTTTAAATATGTACAGACAGAGGGACTAAGACCTTTAGGATTTAGCTTGAAGACCCTGACCCTATCTTGTTGGCATGATTGGTTTTTAAATTCATTCAAAATTATTTATTTAAAGTTTATAATCATATAATTTATGTATTGCTTGAAATAGTATAATTATCAATAAATTAAATTAAATTCAAATGTTTTCCGCTATAGGGAAATTTATTCATTGCATGGCCCTTGTACTTGTTATATCTCAGGATAATTTTGTATCCAGAAGTATTTACTCAAGATACAAAGCATTTCACAGTTATACTCTAGAGTACTTCATGATACAACTAATAAATTCTGGATCCAAAATTTGCACATCAGGTCTGTACTCTGTTAGTCCAAAATCAATGAAACAGGCAGAAAAGCTGCAGGTGCAAATCCTCAACCCAAAGGCTCAGACTTACATAGACCAAACATCATTCATCCTTTTTAAACATAAGTCACTATTCTGAGCACATAATATCAAAATAACCAATACAAATCATGTCACAATCCTCAGCCACTTTTCCACACGCAATGTTAGGTAACATCAAGAAAATTATTCAACAGTTGCTAAATCAGTCTTTATCGTTGTTCAAGATAATACAATAGCTTCTTCTAAAATAAATATTCAAATAACATGAACTTACACTTAGGCCTTGGGTAAAGATTTAATATGTACTAGATATGGGAAAAAAAGATAGAGAATTGAGCTGTTATGTATGTAAACAGTAATGAAATATACAAACATATTCACAAAGTCACATATACAGCATGTGCTTTAAGACAGTAACCACCAACATTTCCCTTATTGGAAGATCGTGACCATACATTCTATTCTGAATTTCTTTAAAGCTTATAAGAAATGTGCAAAGAGTCTAAAAATGATAAGTAGGTTCATTAGTCATATTTTTTTTTCAGTTATCTCTAAAATTTTGCCCTTCATTTAATTACAACTGCTTCTTCACTTTTAGAGCAAAATTTAATTATGAGACAGAAGCACCATTTAACTCACAGTTTGGATGAAAGGAGCAGTAAGTACTGTTATCTACGAAAAATAAAGCACTCATGTGATGTCCAGAAAAGATCTCACAGCTCTGTCTCTGTTGGGGTGTTTTGGGATTTCGTCTTCCCATGCACATCAGATTTGTAGTGAACCTCATCTGTGCTAGAAGCAGAGGCTGAACGTGAGCGTGCTGTGTGGACTAGCACTGCTGACGTAATATCAGCACCATTCGTTATGTTGCTGTTCCCATTACGACTTGTGTAAAGCACAGGTGCATAAGATGTGGCATTATCAAGCAGAATGTTACTTGTTCCTGCCTGAACTCTTAGTGAGCAATGCCTTGGTCCATGGGTAGCATCCCCATTTCTTCCAATCTCCTTTAACTTTGAAGTAATACCTATCTTGTTTGTGTCAGTAGTGGCAGCCACCTTAGTGGCATTACTACTGCCCTTACCCTGTACAAGCAAAGTTGACAGATCTTTCTTATCAATGGATTTTGAAATATCATTTGTATGTCTTGTCCATGAGCTATCTGCATTCATTTTGCTGTCTGTGTTGGCTACATCACTGAGATATGTTCTGCCTTCTCTGCTTTTTAATCTCATAGCTGAATTTTCTCCACTAGTTTTGATATGGAACTTCGTAAGCCTATTCAAGTGACTAGTTAACTCCTTTGCATTTTTACATGTGTGATCTAACACATTGCTACTGTCTTTGGAAGCATCTGTGGAAGCAAGTGGCTGGGTAAATTCACTGTTTGTCATTAAGCACTCGCTATCTAATCTAATATCACTACATCTTGAATTATCAACATTTTTATTAGAAATTCTGCTAGCTTTAAAAAACAAACCTTCTTTGGCCTTGAAAGTGTTACTTGTTGTGCCATTATGCTTGCTATAACTTTCAACAATTTTGTTTGCACATTTACTATTTTGAGAACTTAGACCATCACTTCGTTTAGCAGTGATTCTATTATTCATATCACATATTTTCTCTACAGTGCTAACATCACTATCACCATTCTGTTTGATGCTTCGCTCTTGCTTTAGTTCTTTAAGAGTAGAATCTGCTATTGACAGATGCTGACTATTTTCATTCTTTCGAATACTGCGGGTTTCTCCATTTCTTGTGGCAATTGCATCAACATAGCGTACAATACCCTGGCTTGCCCTTGTTGAGGTATCAACTGCTGCAGATGAACTACATGAAGCATTTTCACACCTGTAACATTTCAATGCAATGCTGCCAGAAATTTTTAAGATAATAAGTTTTCTTGTAATTAAACACAAAACATTTGAAAGCAAGCAAATTAAACATTGCTTTTGTGCATGCACACAGAATGATTTTTTTAAAAATGCTTAACATTTTTTGTCCTTGTCATGGTCATTGTGAAAATGAACAGAATGAATGATATAATGATGCAAATGAGCCTAAAGTACACCAGCATCCAGTTACCCGGCATTCACCCTTTCAGAGTGGGGGGAAAACTTTGAAAAAAATTCCACTGAAGCAGCCGACCCTTGCAAACTTCCACCCTGTTTTGCAACTGATTGCAAACTATGTACACTGCCATTCATTAGTACTGCCAGGTCTAAGTCATTATTGATTTGAAATATCTTATGAGAACTTCACTTATGAAACAAAAGACATAGCAATATACAGAGTACTGCTGATGAACCGGGGACTGGGGACTGATGCAATCATGGGGTGGAAATTTTGTATTGTTCATTATATTAGAATTTGGATAAAGGTGATGGTATAAAACTAATTATTGTATTTATATTTTTTGTAATTGTGAGGGAGCATATCCTAAAATGGCTTGGGCCAGATAGGTGGAGCCCCCCTGGTAGTTTGTATTTGTATTTTTTCTATTTGTTCTTAGCATATTAATAAATTTCAATTTCATTTCAATATACAGAGGGCATTGTATATAAACCCTAATCATTCAGCTTATTTATGCTTTTGATTAACTATAAATTTTAGAAAAGACCATTCATTAGAAATGACATGTGGATTATCATAGGAATTGGGAAGCAGGGCTTATTATAAATGAGATAGCATATGCCATCTAGAGAGATGTGAAGACTTTAAACCATTGGATTAGACATTTCCAAGATTAAGGGGTAGAATGACTTAAAACAAGATTGAAGACAAGCAAATCAAGAAAACCACACTAGTGGAAACAGAATTTTTAAATTTAAACAAGGCTGATACTTTTAAACCTGCAACCTTAATACTAAAGGAATTAGTTCTTAACTGCAGCATGTTATTATAAGATGATGTCCACACAACACTAGCATCCATCACAGGAAGGTGGTTGTGAAGAAAAATTTTAACAGTGAGTATCAGAACATTTGTATTAGTTTTGCCCTGTGCAGTTAAATGTTTCAATGAGATTAAATTTAAGATTCTGTATATTCATTTATAATAAAATTGGCATCTTTCTGTTATTACAAAATGAAAGGTAACATGCTCTATGTATTGATTGTACCAATGGCAACTGTGGATAATAAAGAAGGTAGTGGTATAGTATAAGGATTGCAGTTTTACTACATTTTACATGCCATTAAAATTGCACTAATTGTGTGTGTTCATAATAGTTATGCAAAAATGTCTGTCTTCTCATTCAGTTATTTTAAGGGGTCGTTGGGATCATTCACTGTGTGTTCATCCTACCTCAATCCATTGATCTCACATCTGTTTTGCTGTAGACCATTCATTTAATATGAGCACTAATTTCTTGGAATGATATCCCACATTCTGGGTATGCCACAATTCTCTTGCAGTACAATTCAAACACCTGCTGGTATTGCTATCACACTTTTGATGAATCATGCTCATTCCTTCTAGGAAAATGTGAGGTTGGTTTAAGCATCTCTTATGGGTATTGCAATTTTAATGGCCAATAGTGCATTTTAGTGTAATATTCTTATTAATGTTATAAATTAAAAGTGTATGAATAATAAAAATGGATTCAAATAAAATAATGAATTGAAAATGTAATAAAAATCATATTTATGTTTTTAAACGAATTAATCTCAGAAGAAAAACTCCATACCTTGCCATATTTCCTAAAATCCTCAGTAAATTATTTAATATTTGTATTGGCAATACTAATGAATGGCTATGTATTTGTAAACTGAGCCATAGAGCAATGAATATACATGCAAACACATATACGTACATAAATGCATTCATGTTCTTGCATAATTTATGTAATCTACTCACATGCTGTTACATCACTGAAAATAGGAACATGCATGCATTCATTAGTAATTTACTCAAATGTTCTTAAGGATATCACGAACTGTTGCAAACTTCTTGAATGATTAGAATATTTAAATGTAACAGGTGCTTTTCATCCCCTTCATTTTACTGGCCACACATTATGGGAAACCATTAATCCTTTTTCTTGTTTCCATTAATTAAGTAATGAGGGATCTTACTATTAAAATAAAGGAATTATTTCAAAAGAAAAAATGGCTCTGGCCTGTTACAAGAAAAGAACCTTAATGCATGTCAGCTTTAATACTTTGGCCATAATGATATAACCTCCATGTAATGATTTCATTTTCTTTCCACATCTTAGCTTCAGTCAGTTCTACAGTGTTCCACTTATAGGTATCAAGAAATAATGACCATTATAAGTGTAAATGATGGATTATAAACATACTTTTTTTTCTCTTCTGAGTCGGATGTTTAAAACACTCTTTATGGTTTCATTTAAATGAGATTTACTCAGGACATATGTTTCATGGAACTATTGTCCACATCATCAGTTGTTAAACGACTGTTGGATCATTTGTAGGAGCTGGGTAGGTAGGTATCCAGGTTGACTCTGGTGGTCTAGTGATAAACTTAAATAAAGTGCTGCTTTGCTTCAGAGATGTCAAAATTCATATGGTTATGCTCATGTTTTTTTTATATAAATCCCTTTTACCATATGTTTAGTTCTTTTGAATGCTGAATAGTTTTTAATAAGTTGATGCCTTTTTCTATTTCATGGTTTTCATTCCAAAAAAGTGCTGTCACAGCTGATTTATCTATTTGTTTGTAATGTATGTTTCTTCAATGCTCCTTCAACCTAATGCCTATATTTCTCTTTGTCTTCCTGGATACCTATCTACCCACCTCATACAAATGATCCAAAAGTCATTTAACAGCTGATGATGTGGACAATAGTTCCACAAAACACATCCTGAGTAAATCTCATTTAAGTGAAACCATAAAGAGTGTTTTAAAGACCAGACTCAGAAGAGATTATAAATGAGTGTTTCACTGTGCCCTATTCCAAATTGAATTATTATTAAAAAATCCTTTTTTTTTTTTTTTTTTTACTCAGCTTAATGTACAAACTCTCCAAGTTTAATAGAATGGTCAACGTAACTCTATGTGCACCTCCAGGCCCTGCAGACACTTAGATCCCAATCATTCTGTTTACAGTAAAAAGCATTCTACACAAGTAGCATATTTCTGTTCTCCTAACCATAGCAAGCACTGAACTTTCTGTTGCTAACATGGCATGTCTGTTGTCCTATGAAATACTTTGTGCACATTTACCCTCATTTTAAACATTGCTGAATATGCACAGATACCTCATATAAACTTGGAGAGTTTTTGTATCTTGTAAGATGCAAATCATAATAGTATCTTCTTCTCATTTTAAATAGCATTAATTTTTATACCCCTAAGCAGAACAGTCTGTATTACTAAATGCCAGTAAGATAGCTACAATATTATAGATGGAAGTAACATTGTTGTTTTTTTACATTCCTTCTTTGCAACAAGTGAGTTATTCTAAATGCAACATACTAAATGCATATGCTGTGGTTATGAAGCTTAAACAGGCTTCTGTTCACATGCACAGGTTCTCCCTAGAACAGATTCCACTATTTAACCATAAAAAAATACTGGATTGTTACAATCCTTCCAACTCATTCTTGATATAACTATGTAATATACTGGCCTATGACTGACCATCAAAATGCATAATGGCTCATTATTCTTAGCATGTGAATTTGTTCTTTCCACTATGGTCCTTAAAAATTATTCTTTGAAACTGTGTGTTTGAATGTTTTAAATACTATACTAATTTATTTATCCTTTGTCCCTACAGTGAAGTATGTCAGTTCTAAAGAATGCATTTCAAACCTAGGAATAACAATGGAGACATCTAGGCAATCCATCTATGCCCACATAGAAAAAGGGGTACAGCTACCAGAAAAGCATGAACAACATACAAAATATTTCATATGTCTAAAAATAACAATAAATCTATTAAGCAAAAGTATTTTCATGAAAAAAATAAAAACTTCATATTATTTCCAAATATTTGATCCCATAAAAATTAGAAAATATCAAACATCTAAAAGGAAATATGAAGGCACTTTCATTCTAAAAATACAAGACCAATTTGTAATAATATGTGTAATAGGCACAAATTCCTAGAACACATGTGGCTAAAACTCCTACTTCCCTACAACAAACAACTTATAAAGTATAATGCAAGAAATGAAGAGGAGAAGAACAGAACTTGATTATACTTTCTACATTATTGCAACAATGATAGAAACTAGGCAAAGTTTAACTTCAAACTGAGGCACTCACTAACTAGGCTGGAGTTCACAGCTTTCAAGCCGAGCCATGTAGAGAAGAGGTGGCATTGCCTATATCTCAAAAGGACCATTCCACAGAAAACTAAATTTCTTAACACCTATTGGGTTTCTATCACCACCAGCAACATGGGCAGCCAAGGTCATTAAGGCACAGACTCGTGTATGGGAGGTCTGGGTTTCAATTCCTGCCAGGACTGCCCTACCTGACCAAGGTTTCCTTTCCTCATCAATGGCAAATGGAGAGGTATTTAGTACTGGAACACTTCCTTAAAAAAATAAAAATTAACTTTTCATGTAATTTCAAGGATCATTAGTAGGGCCCAGAGCAAAATGCCTGTTTTCATTGGTGACCATCAGAAACTAAATGCACAGAGACAATATTTGCAAACTGTCAAACATTATGGAAAGGTTTTATTTTTGCCTTTTTTGTACTTGGCTGCCTATTTCGTCTTTTTGTAATTATTTTCTTACTTTTGCAAATTTTCCGCTATACTGTTTAGTGTGGAAAGCTCTCTTTGGTGAAATTAAGAAGTAATTGCTTTTTCTAATGCAGCTGCTGTAAAGAATGTTTAATTGTGGATTTCATTTGATAAGGAAATGTGCTAACTACATGTTCAAATACAAGTGGGTCACTACCTGATTGTCGTAATTTTCACTGAGATGCTGATTTAAAGCATTATTAAGGAATTTCTGGTGGCATCCTCTATTAGACCCAACAAGGGATAGGGTCCTATTTCACAATATCTCCTTGTTAATACAAAAAATGAGAAGAAAAGCAGTTGTTTCGTACATACATGCCTTGCAATTAGATTTCAATTCATATTTCATCATCATGCTGAAGGCAAGTGAGCATTTAAGCACCAAAATAAACAATTAAATACAAGAGTAATGTCTGAAACAAAAAGTGTAGGTAAGATTCTCCATGTGAAAATGTAGATTCTATGAATATGAACCTGCTGACCATTTCTTGTTTCAAGTATGCTCTAATCACCACATTTGATGTTGAATGTTCTTTTTCTGAAAAATACATTATATGACAAACAACAAAATTTCAGTGTTAATAATTTGAAGGAACAGCTTGTAGTTAGTGCAACAAATGATAAACAGCATTAAAAGGAGAGTTTAGTATTTTTGAAATTTTTCTCTGTAAGTAAATAATATTGCTATTTAAAAATAATATTTTAAACATAGTTTGCCTGCTTTGTCTACCTTCTTTAATCCTTAAACATGTGGATTCTAACCATCAGTATCCACCAATTGTGATTCCTCAGCAATAAAAGTATTTTCCACTCTAATAAAAAAAACTTCATCATTTTACTTAAATGTAAATTGGAACTTGCACAGTGAAGCTAATCATATTAATTGATATCATTATATGATTCAGTTGAACTACACACTCTTAAAGCTTCATGAAAAGCTTTATTAAAAGTAAGTGAAGCTTTAAGAGTGTGTAGTTCAACTGAATCATGCAGTGATATCAATTAACTTCATCATTGCCAACTCTCAATTATCTGCAAGCAGATGGTCTGTGTTGCTGCTCAATCATGAAAAATAAAATTATATTATTATATTTAAATGTTAAGAAAAAATCATTGCTATTAATATTTCACAGTGAGAATAACATTCATATTTCCTTCAAGTTGAGACATTTTATTGTTCAGAACCTGTTGTTTTTATTACAATAAAACCATGCTTAATCAAAAAGCTAAAGTGACAGCAGACAATGGATATAAAGCACTGGAGGTATGAAATTTTCATGAGGTTGTTTATGTATTAAATGGAATTTTAATATTGTGTAGAAAAAGAACTGCTACCTTTTTTAAGATTGCTTTACATTTCATTGAAAGAAGTAGGAATTCATCCTTGCTAATATTTTACTCATCAAGTAGTGGCATGATACAGGTGTCACAAATTATATCAGGAAAAGAAACAAAAGAAATTAGTTTTAAATTTAAAATAAAAGATGATTATATGTATGATAAATCTATAGAAATATATATTTATTATAATATAGTTTAAATTACACTTTATACAAATGAATCTTCTATTCAATTAAATGTACTTACGAAGCTGTTGACAATGGAGTGGTATATATATAAACAATATAATAAAATTTGTTCACACTAACTCCATTCACTTACATAAAAACTGGACATATGTTTCTGGAGTGATTCAGGAGGGATCACTCCCAAAACAGGGCGAGTTTTTATGTAAGCGAATGGAGTTAGGGTGAACAAATTTTATTACATTGTTTATGAATATTATATTTCCTAGTTCCTTGTTTTATTGGAAAAAAATTATCCAAAACTGCTCTGTCTCTATTATTTCATGATAAATTAGGTTCTAATATTTTATTTACACCCTTTTTGTTTGAAAACAGCTCATTATTACCAAAGTTTTTATTTATTATGATTTCATTTAAGCTATAGCCTTCTTTCCTTTTGTTATTGCAGATAATCGAGAATTGACTATACTTAATATTTGCAATAGCAGCATGCATACTCTGTAGCATATTTCATTCCCAGTGTTTTAAACACTATGAAACACCAAACAATATATTTTGTTAGACATACGAAAGGAACACTTTTAAAATATAATATATATATAAATATTAACTTAAACTTAGGTATTCATTTTTTACACTAAACTCCATTCACTTACACAAAAGTAAGATGCGTTTCAGGAGAATCTCTCTCATCTTCAGTTGCTCACTGAACTGCCATTACTCGAAACGATGACTGGACAAACAGATGTTCCTGTGGTGGCCTCTGTTGGTTCAGTGAGCAACTGAAGATGGGAGAGATTCTCCTGAAATGCGTCTTACTTTTGTGTAAGTGAATGGAGTTTAGTGTAAAAAATGAATACCTAAGTTTCGGTTATATTGCCACTCCATTGTCAACAGCTCCATAAGTACAATATTTAAATATTAACTTATTCAATAATTGTGAAAAATATGCCATACCTGTGTTTAAACAAGTATCAAACAATGCATTAACACCAGAATTATTGTGACCATTGAATATTGATACATAGAGAGCAAATTTTATGACCACATATACAGGTATTGCTGTTGCCCTCTATTAGTATGCAAACCAAGTTACATATCAAACCACCCTTGTAGATATATTATTTATATTGGTAAATTGTTATGTTGATTTCACTGGGAGTAGCTCAAGAGGAACCCTAATACATGAGGCCAAGATACAACAAATAACTGAATAAGGATGAGCAATTTCCATAAATTGTTTACTGAAAGCTATGCACTAGATGATGCTTGCCAATATCATTTCTGATTCAGCAATGCATAATCTTAGCACAGTGGAAGTCATCAGTTTGCTGTGTGGCAAGTGGTAGTTTAATCTGAATTGTGATTCTCAGTGGTTGTGTGTAGATAATTGTTACAACTATGATTTAGCAGTGAGTTTTAGTTCAGTTATCTTTGTATATAGTATTTTCTATATGCTGCAAATGAAATCCCCATTGTCAGCTCAACCTCATATATATGTACACTAAAATCAAGGTATGGTTACTTCAGATGGACATTTTGTTATGTGTTTTTTTTTGATTGATTTATTTATTTATGGACACTCTTTAACATCTCAGGTCATCAGCGTCCCATTCAACTCAGGGCGTGAAACGGCCGACAAATTTTGCTCAGAGGTCTTTCTTTCAGGCTTGAGGTTCTTTTTCGTGCCGTAAATGTACAACACGGGACCCACGGCTTTACTTCCCTTCTAAAGGAAGCCATACTTAGGATTTTTACGCCCGAAAAAATCCATCAGTCCTGGCCGGGTTCGAACCCGCGATTTGGGTATAGGAGGCAAGTATGGTAACCACTACACCACCAGGACTGACTTGTTATGTGTTGCATGTGAAAAAAATGTAAGTGCAGATACTCATTTTCTAGTTACTCAATATCTGAAAACAGCTAAACACACAAAAGAAAAACTCATTGCTCAAAAGAAAATCAAACAATCTCAGCTAATTAGTTAATTTGATTCAATCATTTTAAATTCTTAATCTCAGCTAAGCACAAATGAAGCAACTTATTCAACTTCAGGCCCACAGCTGTCAACATTTTATGCAGATTTATATGAAGCTCAACCAAATTCTGCTGACATTCCACTCACTTCTTAAATTACATTCATTCTTGGAAACCTATATCAAGTGAGTATTCCACATGAATCCACTCTTTGCAAAAATTAATTTCAATTATATATTAAAAAATATTTCAAGAAATTCATGAATCAGCTAAAAGATAATCCAGCGAGTTAGTTTGGACAAGACATAATTTGGTTGATATGTAATATTATTGTTGGTCCACCAAATGGAAATGATGGTTCCAAGACAAGACTAGTAGAGGAGACAAATTATGCCACAATCACATAAGTGTTTAACAATGCAATGTAGCTACTATGTTTGGAAGGAATTTGATATGAAAATGTTCTCTTACTTGTAACTGATGCTGCAATCTACATGGTAAAAGCAGCAGTGGAGCTACTACTTCTGTATAATAAAAGGATACATGTTACTTCAACGCTACAGATACTATAATTCTTGACCAATGGATGTATTATTGCATAAATGTTTCTATAAAAGATGGCAGGTTTTGATAGAACTGCTGCTGTAATCTATGGGTCATTCAGAGAACTTTTCATATGTCAATTGTATTCCAAAACTTTTAGGCTTTCACAGCCAGTGTTGATCCAGCAGAATATAGATTCTGGGCTTGTAGGCTGTAGTCCAGACGATGAATTATCACCCGACGTTTTACTGTGGACTCCATTGGGCATTTTAATAGGGTAGTGACTCCTGGCTGGTTATAACTAGAGTGATGCTAAATGGAATGCCAGTCATATTTATATGTGGGAAGGTCATCCCCATAGTCTCCTATTGGTAGCTCATCCACAAATCTCTGAGTGGCTGAGGATATATCATCTGATTTATCTGGCTCATTTGTAAAGTTTCATTTTTGCATTTTCTAGCACAGGCATCCAAGCTTTGTGTAATCAAGCTTTTTTCTTCTTCTTTTCTTTTTAAATTATTTATGTGTTTATGAATTTCAATGGCTTCATGGTAAAACCATGTGTGGTCGCAGGATGTGTTATCCAGGATTTCGGTTTCATCAAACTTGATGTCGTCGCCTGTTAGCAAGCATGCTCAGCTACTGCTAATTTTTCATTATGTTCCAGTCTGCAGTTGCTCTTATGTTCTTTGATGCTGGTTTTAATACTACACTTGGTGGTGCCGATGAAAATTGGCCACAGCTACATGGTATACAATAGATTCCTTGCACTGAGAGAGGGCCCCACCTGTTCTTTGCCAATCTTAGTTGTATTTCAGTTTTCTGGTGGATGTGAAGATCATTTTTTATATTGGCTCCCTCCGATATTTTACCAATATAATCCGAAACACCATTAATATAGGGCAGGAATGTTTTATTCTGTCTTGTCGCCTCCATGTGGGTGTTCCACTAAGCACGATTCTAGTTATAACCAGCCAGGAGTCACTACCCTCTGAAGATGCCAGATGGAGTCACAGGCCAAATGTCAGGTGATAATTCATTCATGGACCATGGCCTACAAGCCTGGAATCTATATTCTACTTGATCAATGCCAGCCGTAAAAGTATAAACACGTACATTAGATACCTCTATGGGGAGAAAGTTCCCAGAAATTTAAATGCATGGAGAAACTTCGATGTTGCCGGGACACAGGTAGAATGCCCAATTTCATCAAGATGAAGAGGTTGTTCAAGTTCAGCAAATCCCACTGTATATACACCGCACTGAAGATGCCCTGCTATGTGAACACATTGGAGCTAATGTTAAGGATTTGGCCTTCACTGACAACGCTGCTTAAGTTACATTTAGATATCAGCCATAAACTTGCATATAACGACTGGAATCGGCTGAACAAATTGACATACCATTTGGTAGAGAGGACTTTCAGCACTGTGGTTTTTTTTATTAGTGTTTAACGCCTATTTTTACTGCTGAGACACCACAGATGGTGGACACTGATGATACACAAGATGAAATGATATGTTGGGAAAGAATATATATGTTTTTTAAGTAAGGAAGCATTCCAGACTGAAGTTTAGGGTACTTCCGCGACATTTGCCATTTATGAGGACTGAGGAAAACCTTTTTTAGATGTTCAGGAAACCAAAAAATCCAACATGTCACTAGAGCATAGTCTACAGGAAATCAACCTACACAGATCACTATTTACAGAAACTCTCAATTACCATCCTCGACAGAAGAGAGGTATATAAAGACCCTAACAGAACATCCTAAGCATTCTATGAACAGGCCAGCTAGGAACAGGAACAGGAACTGAAGCACTTCACCAAGCACTATAGGCAAAGAGATATGGTACATAAGAAATAAATATGACCTCACATCCAAGAAGGAAAAAAAACGGTACAGAGATGACTAAGACAGCAGAATAAAGCATTCTTGCCTTATATTAATGGTATTATGAATCATATTGCTAAACTTTTGGAGAAAGTCAACATAAAATGATCTTCAGACCCATCAGAAAACTGAAACACCAACTGAGATTGGCAAAGGACAGGCGAGATCAGCTCTCTACATGAGGGATCTCTGCATACCATGTAGCTGTGGCCAAGTTTACGTGGGCATCACCAAGGATAGAATAAAACCCTGCATCAAAGAACTTAAGAGCAACTGCAGACTGAGAAACAACGAAAAAATCAGTAGTAGTCAAGCATGCATTGCTAATAAGCCATGACATCATTTTTGATGAGACTGAAGTCCTGGAGAACATGGTCTACTACCATGCATGGCTTTACCACGAAGCCATCAAAATTCATAAACACAAAAATAATTTCAACAGAAAATAAGAAGTAGCTGGATTACACAAAGTTTAGATACTTGAGCTGGAAAATGCAAAAATAAAACCTCACAAACCAGCTGGACAAATCAGATGATATATCCTCAGCTACTCAGGGATTGTGTATGAGTGACCAACAGGAGACAAGAGGAGCAGTCCCTCTCACCTATAAATATAATGGACATTCCACTGAGCACCACCCTAGTTGTAACCAGGAGTCATTACCCTCTGAAGATGCCCAATGAAGTCACAGGCAAAATATCAGGTGATAACTCATCGACTGGGCCACAGGCTGCAAGCCCGGAATCTACATTCTACTTCTTTAGAATGATCCAATCTGCTCCGTAAATCTCTCATTTTGACAATTATAGTTTGGACCTTCAAAGCATGCACAAGGATATAAATCAGCTACACCAGTAGTTCAGGAATGAATATTATCCCAGTTACCAGAGTAGGAATTTTAGATATTACATATTTCTTAGTTGAAAATGCATATTTTCATGTTGCAAACTGCATAATTATTTATAATTTTATATTTTTTAATACACAATTATTCTAACCCTGAAAATCACAGTTGGTCAGGAACCAGCTAATCCTCCAATTAACTTAATACATAAATGAAAAATAGTTCAGAAATCCCTTATGAACTTATACTCATGAAGCTACTAACAGTGAAGTAATAAAATAATATTGATACGAGTATAGAGTTGGTTTGATGACACTCATTTATTTGGTTTTCTTTTTAATTGGACATGTATCTGAAACTTTGCTCTCATCATTAGCAGAAAACTAACTGATAGAAGAATACTCTGTAGGCGGTCAGAGAAATTTATTAAATATATCCAACGATAAAGTTCATGATGAGGTTTTATTTTTGATGTTGAAAATTTGAAACTATTGACATAAGAAAAAATTTATATTATCAAAAATAAAAAATGCATCATGAAATTCCAGACAACATTGGGTATATTCAATAAATTTCTCCAACTACATCAGAGTATGCTTCTACCAAGTTGGTCTGTTGCTGATGAAAACAAATGTTCCTGAAATATGTCCAATTAAAAAAACTTATAAGTGAAGTATAAGTGTCACCAAACCAACTCTATATCAATGTTATGAGAATTCCTTGTTTAGAATCAAGGTTAAACTGCAGGAACCCTCTGCCGCATTGTTATTCTTCTCATCGAGTGTAAGGACAACTCCAGCCCTTTACAAGGCTCTGGACTAATTTACAGAGCTATTATAAACCTATTTTTATTTCATTCAATGTACTGATGATCTGGTAATTGGTGTAGATCATTAAAATTTCTTTATAAACAACCTGTGAATTTGTGAAAACAACTGAAAATATTGCTTATTCCTTGCATTCTTTTGCGTTCAATGTTAACTTACTTCAAATGCAAATTGCATAATTTGTAAACTACATTTGTAACTAAAACGTTCAACCAGCCAAAATTGAATTCTTGTAAACCATCTTATACTTACTTAACATTAGATCCACATCGAACACAAATTAGTGGCTGATCCCAAGAAGTCTGAGTAGCTTGGTGAATGGACCCCTGTTTGGGACAAGTACAACTGTCACAATGTTTAGTCTGTAGTCTTTCCCTCTCTCGTTCTTCCAGTACTTTAGCCATTATTGCTGCTGACACTATGTCCACAGGTGGTTTGGATCCAGCTGATTTCTCATCAGATTCTTCCTCTTTATCTATAATATAGAGAAACCTACATCTTAAGAAATAAGTGAAAAAAATCTAAAGACTTTTCCTTATTTTTATTAATTACCAGGATTGCAAAACAATGATGATGAATTTAATGTAAAAAGTACAAAAATCAGTTTTTTTTTTCTTTAACGTACCTACAGGGGCCTTACTGATGGAGTACACCATTGCCGTTGGTGGAAATGTAGGAATTGGCACCTTGATTGTCTTTGGCTCAGGCTTATTTTGTGTGTTTCCATTTCCATCTGATGGCTTTCGCTTACTGCTGACATATGTCCTCACCTTCTGCTGCAGATCAGCTGGAAGCTGTGAGATATATTCTAATGTTACTAAATGTTAAATGCATAAAACACAATGCTATAGCTCCAATTCAATTGCTCTTAACACTCCAAACAGTTATCAATATTTATATTAAAGGTACTTTCTTATTAATGCGCTGAACAAAAGATGTATTTACAAAAATCTGCCTTGTCTTGCCCTGCCACTATAGAAGATGCATGGCATCCTTCACCGAGGAGTACAGTTCAATCACAGATGATTAAAAATCTTTTGATACTAGATTTAGTTTCCCAAAAATTGAATATTTTCTGGGAAATAAAGCTTCACATGAATATTTTCTGGGAAATAAAGCTTCACAGGAGCATAAACATGATGAGCTGTTTCAAACTTTTTCCCACAGTCTGCAGTCCATGTTACCCCAAAACAAGCCCATTGTATTTCCTCAATGCAAATTGAAAACCACATCATGTCTTTTAGAACAGTTCTTCTCCAGAGTACAAAAAAAACATACTTTTGTGCAATTAGGGACTAATTCAAAACTATAGTGTTTGTCAAATAAGAAGCCAAGCCACTAACCCTGACTTCTTTCTTGTACACAATTTTTTTTTAATGATGTTTAACGCTGTTTTTACTACTGAGGCACCACAGGTGGTGAACACTGTTGATATATGAAATGAAATGATATATTGGGAAAGGATTTTTTTTTAAGGAAGGAAACGTTCCAGGCCTAAGTTTAGGGTACCTCCCCAGCATTTGCCAGTTGTGAGGACTGAGGAAAACCTGGAAAAAACCTCAGTCAGGGAGGACGGTCCTGGAGGGATTCAAACCCCAGACCTCCCGCTCACGAGTCGCACTTTAGCGGCCTCGGCCACCCGTGGCGGTGATTTGCACGCAATAGTGTAACATCTATAAATAATGATTAATGTATTATTGGTCATAACAACTATCATATAATGATCTTTGTCTTTCTATATATAGAGTAAGTGTTGATGAACTGTACCAAAATAATTTCAGAGAGTGTGGAGGTGTCTTAGGCAGGTAATTTCAGAGTTCCATTTTCGAAGCTATGGCTATGGCTATAAGTTTCTAAAGCACCAATGGCTAATGAAAATGCTCCTTGAAAGCATAGCACATGATAACGAAAGGAGATTTCAGAACATATCCCTCTGGTGTAATGGTTATGACATTAGCTTTAAAGTAACAGGTATTCATTTGTTTTCCAGTTAGTCTCGTTCATCTTTTTGTTTTCTGACTAGATACTAATAATACAGCTTTTAGCCTATTTTTGACTAGATACTAATAATACAGTTTTTAGCCTATTTTAAGTTGTTTCTATTTATACACTTAAATATTAATATATCAATTCATATAATTACAACCCTTGTAGTTTGTTATTGTACTTATCAATCACAATCATGTCCCGAGTATGTGTAAGCAAAATTTATCAACCATTTTACGCCCTGAATTGAATGGGATGCTGATAACCTGATATGTTAAAAGAGCATTTGTAAATAAACCAAATCAACAAACAGTGCATCATATTGAATAAAAAATTTAACTGCATGACAAGAATTGAACCCATGACCTGCGTAACATCAGCTGTTGCGTTATGCATTACACCACAGTTAAAGAGCTCCATATAGAGTAGGCTACACAAGACCAACAAATTGATTTAAATGCAGTGGTCTTGACTAAATAATGCACGAAGACAGTTAATAGATGTTCAGTATCGCACTGTCAAATGATTAGTTCGAGATTTAAGGGATTTTTAGCACTAAATCTTGAAAATGCTGATGAACTGCTGAAAATTGACATTTCTATGATAGCAAGATCGTTTTAAATACATTCTAAACCAATTTTTCACTCGGCTTTCCTATTACATCGACTTATCAGCATCTGATGCCAAAATGTTTAACACCATAAAACTGCATTATGTTTAGTTGTGGACCATACATTGCCTATCTAAAATTGCTTACATAGATATCTCTACACACTATGAAATTATTTTTGTGTAGTTCATTAACACCTGGTGTGTGTGTGTGTGTGTATATATTGATGTTTCTGTGATGATCCAAGCTTCTGCATCAATTTGAGATAGGGAACCCCTGTCCAGAAATGCCTTAGTAATCAGTTATAAAAGCCAAAGCTGTTTTTTGTACATTCCAGGAGGCATAAAAATATTATAAGGCTAGGCAACATGGCCAATGCACTTCATGAGGGGCTGGGAAAGAAACTACATTAATGCAATGCAGATGGGACAGTTTTAAACTTTAGTAATGCAATGAAGATGGTATGCTGTGCATTTGATGTGTTAACCCTGATGCACAAGAGTCAGTAGACAGCAGTCAGTGTTTACAAATTGAAGCATACACTTGATCATCCGGAGCAAAATGCCATATACGATGCATAACTTGTAGATGACAGAATTTGAGGCATATTGTCATGCTTGCATGGTAGCTGGGGATACCATTTTGAAAAACTGTTGTAATTAAAATATAAATTGGAACTTGCACAGTGAAGTATAGGCATAATAAAATTATTACATCTACAAATAAAGATTTGTAAGTTTTCTTATTTTACATTCATAGATATCCCAGAACAATTTTTGGCATACAACCAAAGACTTTTGCAATTTCTGTATCTAGGTTCCTTTTCTTGAATTGATACATTTGTCCTTCTCCATCACCTTGAAAGTTTGTATCATCATTGAAACACCTAATATATATATTCTAACATAAATTAAAACTGGAGTTGCCAAATTCCACTTAATTGTCATGCATGATTGACTGTCAAAACATTTCAGGACGAAATTAATCAAGGATACCTACTGCCCACTGGGTAAGGACATGACTACTATCATAAATAAAGAACATCTACTGTAACGCATCAACTTGATGGCTGCAAAGAAATAAAAATAAATTGGAAGCTCTTAGGTTAAATATGGTGGACTTTTGTAGCAGTGATGTGTAATACTAAGAATTTAAAATGATTGAGTTGAATTTGTAATACATCAATAATACTTTAAAAACGAAAAAATAAGTTTCTGGAACTAATCGCACCCATCTTCAGTTCAGGGGACATATACCAACCAGTGCACAAGATGAACAAAGAAGAGTATTTAATTAAACTTTTTTAAAAATTGTAAAAACTTTAAAAAATTCACATGGAACTATGGAATTCAAAGAAGAGTATGATCAAGAACTGAGCATTATAATAAGTACAGCTATAGAAAATAGTTTCAAACAAGAAGTGATATATAAGAAAGTAAACAGAGCAAGGAACAAAAAGAGAATCAAAGACATCAGTACACTTATTCCTAGCAAGAAAGAAAATAGAATGTACAAAAAATTCATGTACCATCCATCAGCCTTCTATGAATTCCAAAAGATTTTCAAAAAAACATAACATTATTTTAGCTCCAAAAAACAGTTACTCCATAAAAAATATACTAAAAGATATTCTACAAGGGAACAAATCAGGAACATATCATATGAACTGTAATGATTGTGAAAAACGTATATCAGAAAGAGTAAAAGAAACATGAAAACATGAGCAAAGGAACATAAATCAAAGACAGGAAGAAAAATCAGTGGTAGTTTGGCATTTTTGGAAGGAACAACATAATATTAACAGGAATCCCAAAATACTTAAAAATATTACAGGAAAAACAGAAGTCTGGGAAAACATTTATATCTGGAAGAACAAAAATAATGTTTTCAACTTTGAAATCGCACCAAGTGACATCATAATATAGAAGTTCATCCAACCACAGCCAGAGACAAACCAAACCACCACAAAGAATAAGGCCGGCAGTCGATCTGGAACTGAAGATGGGAGTGATTAGCTCCAGAAACTAGTTTTCCTTTTTTAAAATATTAGTGATGTAAGTGTTACAAATTTGACTCAATCAGTTTAAATTCTTGGAAGCTTTTTATTGGGAAGGCAGGGAGAAAAATTTAGTAGCCTGCCTGTCACCCCGACCACCTACCTACCATTTAATACAATAAATAAACTGTGATATTACCCCAGTGGTACTGCTCATGGTCCTTGATTGGTTTTGCTCTCAAAAGTTCAATTACATCTATATGTATTTTGTCATCTGAGCCTTGTAAACGTATAATTGTAGGTTCTGAAATTCTGTCACATTCTATTTCATTCATAAAGTCATTTTGCAGTATCTTAGCATGTAGTATGCAAGATTTCCCAGTTTTTCTATCAATTTCTTTTTGAATAAGTTTTTCCACATCTTTTGGTTTAAAATTCCTGTTTCTTATGTTTTAAAAGAAAGCTCTGTTTTTACTTCCAATCCTCTATTTAATTTGAAAATCCAACTGAACTATATGGGCAACATTAAACCAGAAAGTGCAGTACATGTCTATGAACACTATCTCTACTAAATTCACTTCTTGTGCTTGCTTTACTCAAAGCCATTGCATGGAATATGGTTATCCTGTAACAAAGAAAGTCTTACAACTGTTTTCTTCAACTTCGCTTTTTGTTAATCAGCTAAATGCTGTTATCTCCTTATTTATGGTTTAAAATTTATGCAGGATAAATACATCATGTGTTACTCCAGTCAAGTTCTGGTTTATGCTTTGTTCATGACCACCCCCAGAGAACTTTAACATGTTGGGAAAGAAATAGGTAATTTGTAAAAGAAACAAATATTCTCAAATTCAATCAAAGCTGGTGGGTAAATTTTATAGTTTCCTAAATGGTACTCCAGCTACGATCAGATGGGTACAACTAATCATCTATATAATGAAAACTATTTAGTCTAAAAAAATATGCAGTTTTGTTGAGTGTACTGTAAAATTCGCTATTCTACTTATTTGAATGATTTTTTAACACAAAACTGCAATATTTTGACCTAGCATAAATGATATTTATAAGAAAGGATTGATTCCATGAGTAGCATGCACCTAGTAGGGGAGTAGGATGTGGCAATGCAGTACATTTGATTGAGAGCTTCAAACTTAAACGTAATCCCATTTTGACAAACACTGTAGTAAGAAAGAAAATATCCCTAATATACTTGACTGATTACACATACGTCGGTCCTGGTGGTGTAGTGGTTACCATACTTGCCTCCTAAACCCAAGATTGCGGATTCAAACCCAGCCAGGACCGATAGATTTTTATCGGGGCGTAAAAATCCTAAGTATTCCTTCGGAAGGGAAGTACAGCCGTGGATCCCATGTTGTACATTTACGGCACGAAAAAGAACCTCAAGCCTGAAAGAGAGGCCTCTGAGCAAAATTTGTCGGCCGTTTCATGCCCTGAGTTGAATGGGACACTGATGACCTGAGCTGTTAAAGAGCATCCATAAATAAATCATTCAAAAAAAAAAAAAAAGATTACACATACCACTTGCTTGTAGCCCAGTATCACAACATGACTACAATGGAATAAATATAGAAGCA